>CM055834.1:29854414-29909882 GCA_029582265.1 Zoroaster sp. YZ-2022 | reverse complement strand
GTAGTATATATTTCACATTAAAAAGCAAGAAAGAGACCTGAAATTAATGGATCTTTTTCTAAATCTGTAATTAATTTACCTTCATCATCAATTTCAAAACGATATCCATATAAATCAACGTAGTCTAAACCACGATCTAGCATTTTGACATATAATGTTAGAATAGCGCTGCCTAAAGACGTTGTTATGTCATGGCCTAATTTAGCTTCGTATTGCGTGTATAATACATCTCGTTCTTCCCTCGACAAAGCTTCAATGCTACTGACGGAATACTCTTTACCAATTTTTTTTTTGAATCTCCACCCCGCTACAACGGATAAAAGACGTTTGTCTCGTTGCTTTTGCTTCAGCAGCGCTTGCTCATCAAAGTGCGGGTTATCAGAATCAACTGAAGCGGTAGCTAGCGAAGCTGGTGGTAACATCAACGACGGTTGCTTATTAGAGATTTCTTCGTTTAATAATTTGTGAACTTCTTCCATTTATTATAAGTATTTTTAATTAAATTTAAAAAAATTAGTAACAATTCAGTAAAAATTAAATAACGATTTGGTAAGATTAAGTAATGTTTCTCCTCCTGCAACAATATAAATTTTTTTTATCTCGATTTTTTTGCTTTAGTAGCAGCAGCTGGTTATCAGAATCAACTGAAGGCGGTAGTTTGCGAAGCTGGTGGCAATATCAACGACGGTTATTAGAGATTTAAAAAAAAAAAAAAAAGTAACCTACTATAGTAACTCACTACGACCTAGTAAGTAACCTACTACGCGACCTCATAACCTAATACGCGACCTAGTCAGTAACACCAGTAACCTAGCTAGTAACCTACTACGACCTAGAGTAAAACTGCGACCCTGGTCGGTAACCTACTAGTAACCCACTAGTAACCTACTACGACCCAGGTAACCTACTACGACCTGGTCGGTAACCCACTACGACCTAGTCAGTAACCTACTAGTAACTGAATACGACCTAGTAAGTAACTCCACTACGACCTAGTCAGGTAACCTACTAGTAACCTACTAGTAACCTACTACGACCTAGTCAGTAACCCACTACGACCAAGTCGGTAACCTACTAGTAACCTACTACGACCTAGTAAGTAACCTACTACGACCTCAGTAACTCTACTAGTAACCTACTACGACCTAGTCAGTAACCTACTACGACCTAGTCAGTAACCTACAAGTAACCTACTACGGCCTAGTCAAGTATTTCGTAATTAGTAGGTTGATCCGTTTTTAAAATCAATTTGCGATGTTTAACCTCGTTTTAATTTTTCATGAATTTCCATTCTTAACTCTTTCGTTGGTATGACATCATTTTCTCGCAGACAATCTTCAAACGAGTCTCTATCTTTACAATAAAATAAACACACCCATTTGAGTTGCTCTCTAAAATATTTTAATACGCTATTATATTTTTGTGAAATAACCCAACAGCTGTGATTGACGTGTCGACCGCTAAAAGCCAAGTGCACCAGCTCGTGCTGCTGCTCTTCTGAATTTTTTTTATATCGCAATCCTTTATTCGCGCTACAATCGTCGATAATAAAAACGTTTCGTCTCCTGTGAATACATCGCTAAAAATTTGTATAGCTCTGTTTAACGAAATATCATTTAAATCATTAAAAAAAAACACGCTTGTCGTTCCAAAACCATTTTCTATTTTTATACGTGTTGTTGTTGTCAGCGATGGTGGGACATAATATGACGATCGTTTCGAAATATTTAAAATATTCTTTTTCCAACAAATTTAAAACAAATTCTGTTTTTCCGCATCCGGTTTGTCCGCATACGAGTGCAACGTGTGGATATTTCGGCAACATTCGTTTTTAATATTAGTTAAGATGTTAATAAACGACGGAATCAAAACGTCCATTGCTTATATTATTGAGTTGCGCATCCATAATAATAAAAGTGTACATGTATAATTCTCCCGGGGTTTGTGCTTCTTTATCCATTTGAATGGTAATTCCTTCGGATAAGTTTTGTACTTGTTATCCACTTCCATGTATTTTATTGTCGTGGCTAGTTCTCATATCTAAAAAATAAACCGTATCTATTGAGTAAATAATCGGCTTGTTTAACGTTAGATAAATTCTAAAGCTTTAACGACTCGCATGGCGTGTTCTTTGTTTGAATCTCCAAAATATTTTGAATTTCTTCCCAATGTTGATACCTTTTCATCCCCTGCGCGTAGAGTTGATTAGGAACGCCTTCGATCGTAATTGAAACTTTATCGATTTTTGGATTATAAAACTTGTTCGTTTCTTTTACATCTGGCTCTTTGAATAAAAACAATATTCCTTTCATACTTTTTGCGGGTGTATTTATATTTATATTCCACGTTGTAACGCGTTTGTTTAATGGGGTTACGCTCTGTCTTAGAACGCGATCAAACAATATCACCACCTTGTCGCTATATTGTTGCTTTATCGTTTGCGCGAGAAGTGGCATATGAACAATTTCATATTCTAAAGAAATCCCACTTATAATATATTTTGCATTATCGTCGGTGCTTTTAATCACGTTAGAAAATTTATTAAACACGAGTTCGTAACTCAATCGATCTCCGATCCCCGATTGATAGTAGGGTTGATGATCGGTGAGTAATTCAAAATCAAGCGGAATGTGATATCTATTTTTTAATGTATCCGCGATAGCTTTATCTTTTCCTTGGTTGTTTGATTCGTTACCATCGCTAGCGATTTAGTCACGTTAGCATCTTCGATTCCTTGATACGCTAGATTTTCGCGTTGATCTTTCGTTAACCATTCGTCTTTATAACAATTAAACACATCCGCATCGTCTAAAGAAAATACTTCATTTCCTTCCATTTTAATCGTTATATTTTTTACGATGGCTCTACCTATATTATGTACCATCGTTCTCGTATCATCACCGGTAGACTTGAGAGTAATGTTGAAAGCTAATCTAACCGTTCCGGGAACGATGACGTAATTTTTTCCTAAATTTGGAAAACGAACCGTCAACAATTGATTTTCGGTAATGGTGCTTGGATTGTTTGTAATAACGACTTTTTGACGAAATCCTTTTAATCCCAAAGGTTCTCTTAATCTTCTGTATGGATCGAGTACATCTCCGTATGCATTAATCATATTTTATAGTTTGTAAATATATTTAAAAAAAATTAATAAAAAGTAAAATGGTGTCTATAGCGATGATGATCGGAGGTGCGGTAGTAAACGCGTTAGCCTTTACCGGATAAAATTTTTATTTAGTAATTTACGTTCTAGCGATGCTGAACAAGAACGAAAAAGGCACGATTTAGCGCTAGAACAACTTACGAAAGCAAGAGATGAATTTAGTAAAAAGCGTTTAAATTATCTAGATTATTTAAACGAACGAATACAAAAAGAATCAAACGCTGAAAGAACGTTTAACAACATTGACGATGCGATGAATGAATATTGTTACGATCCGAAAATCTTCAAACTATAGGTGAATGCAAATTACTCAAAAAGCCTGAATTTTCTCAGATGCAACAATGAAATCAAACAAGGTCACACTGATATAAAGAACAAAGAAACAAAGTGATTTAATAATGAAAATATCAACCGTTCCAAATATCGATGGGTTTAACAAGTGTACAATAATTAAGGTAAACAAGTGTACATTAAGAAAAGATCTTATACTAAATAAGAAGAAGATCTTACGCTAAATAAGAAGAAGATCTTATACTAAATAAGAAAAAGATCTTACGGACGAGGACTGACACCAAAAACAGTTCTCTGACACGGTGTAAATAGAGCTGGGCGTGGGGCGAATTCACCTCCAACAAACGGCCGGAAATAGACGAAACCACGGGGACACAAGTCGACTACCGTGACAAAAATATGGGAAAGAAGAAATCCCAAAAATACTGAACTATAGATTTAGTTCACAAAATGTCTCTTCCGGAATTAAATTCAGCTCTCAGACACTTCACTCGGTCAATACGAACTTTCTCAAAACACTCCATAGACGAGTCGTAAGCGACGTCACAGGTCCTAGTGGGTGTAGGCCTACACTGAAGTCTCATCAACTCCTGATTACCGAAGTCTTGGCTTGCTCAAGTCCTGCCTAAAATCCTCTACCAGCCCGTATTTATAGTTTTTAATCCCTTCTAGAAAATACTAAAGGCTTCTTCTTCACTTCACTTCTAGAAATTTCTGTTAAATTACATCATTGTCCAAAAATACACTTCCAGAACGTTCTATTCATAACCCGTAAACATAATGCCGCCGACTTTGGGGTCAACACGCGGTCACGCACGGATTATCTCCACATACAGTTTGTGTGTATATGTAACAATAATGTAACTGGTGAACGATTCGATTTACCGAAAGATTTATACAACGAACCAAAACTAGAGGATTTTTACGTTCCTAGCGAAGATCAAAAAACGCGAGAAATACTATTCATTATTTTAACAATGAGCGCTGTAGGTTACGCGAGTTATAAATGGTTGAAAAAAGATAAAAAGTAATTATAAAATGGCGGAAGGGAGAAATGAACTTATGGGGCTGGATCCAATGTATAATCAACCAGCAGAGGATAATGATGAATATATTGACGATAATATCGCAGACGACGGTGGTAATGTTCAATTGACCGAACAAGCTCTACCGCTAGATGAAGAAACGTCTTTTAGTGTACCAACTTTATCTCAAGAAAATAGATTACGTAAAGATATAGTCGATGATTTTTATAAAAGTATAGGGTATGAACCCTATATGAAAGACTATACTAAATTCATCTATAAATTTGATAAGAATAAAACAGAGGACGGTTTACTTTTTTTTTAAAAGGTAATACAGAAATACGATTAGGCCTAACTAATTTAAAAACAGGTGTATATTTAAAGTTAAATTCAATAAAAGGTCTAAATAAAAATGATCTAGGTATATTTGATGAAAGTAAAGATGCTTTAGAAAATGTTATAAAAGAAGCAGAAAAACCATTAATTGATGTTGATAAAACAACTCAATCGGGTAGTAGAAGGTTACCTTCTTTACCTAAACAACTGGTAGAAAAATCAATACAAGTAGGAGAAGCTATCGAAATGGCGGCTATGACTCTTTCGAGAGATCAAGAAATTCAAACGGAATTAAACATTCCATGGCGAGAAGTGGTAGCACTCAATGACATCATGACGACAAATCGAGGTGAACAATTAAATCTTTTATTACTAAATTAAAAGTACTTTACCAAAAAATCTCTGATATTCAAGAATTAATTAGTGACGCTGAAGAAAGAAGACTCGATGTTGACGAAAAGTATCGTCGTGAGTTTCGAGAACTAAAAGATGACAAACGAATTATCGTAGAGCAAATAGATGCGCATGATTACGTTCTTCGTAATCAAATTAATAGAATTAAAGAAACGTTTCAAAAATGTTAGAAAGAGATGTTACGTTGGGAGAAAGAATTAAAACTTTATTTAGAGAACAAGGTATAACGATCGTTAGTATATTAACGGCATTTTTTTCAACCCTCGCTTTTATAGTAGAATTGATCGTCAATGCGGCGAAATCGGTTTTACCAAAACCCGCGCCACCTAAACCCGCACCGCCAAAACCTACGCCAACTAAACCCGCACCGCCAAAACCCACACCAACGCCAGAACCAAGCGGTGGTGTAAAATAGTGGATACAAAAAACATTTAAAAATCTAGCGAGTGTATTAGCAAAACTCGGAAAAAATGCGTTAGCCGCTTTACCGGCTATTATCGGATCAATAGTAAGTTGGTTATTTAAAACAGCTTCTAACGTCGTTACGTGGACGGCAAAACATTTGTGGCTAGCTTTAACCCGGGGTAGGATTTTTAATTTTAACTTATATACAAAAAAACTCTAGCCTAACAATTCGTAAATCATAACGCCAAGTCCAGTTAAAATCACAAAACCAATAATTAAAGCATTTATTTCTTCTTGGTGCGTTGGGGTTGTTGATTCAATAGCATCTTTGGTACCGATTTGCGCTTGCTCAGCAGAGCTGTCAGATTCTTGCACAGCTTTGTTAGCGTGAGCCTGTTGAGCGATGACGTTTGGCTGTAGGTGTATCATCTAAACTAGTAGTTGTTGGTGGCGAATGCGCTACCGCTTCTAGACCTTGCGGTGGTGGAGGAACGGGTGTTGAATTTGTGTTTAGATTTAAACCGAGAGAATTTTTTTTAGTCGCAATCAAAATATTATTGTTGTATCCCACGTACGTACCTATTCGTAAATTCATGTCGCTTGGCATGAGATATAAATTTTCTCCAATAACAAAGTTTAATTGCGATCGAGCGTATTTTAAAACATCTTGATATTGTTGAATAGATTTTTCTAAATCTACGGGAGAATCGATCAAAGCGTCCACTATATTTATAAATTCTCTTTTCGCGTCTAAACCGGTACCAGCTGCTAAAAATGAGGTTTTTACTTGAACTTGAGCTCCCAATATCGCGTAAACGTACGTTCTTATAGAATCGTTAATTCGTTCTGTACCAATGTCTGTAAAACCTCGAGACTCATTGATTATAAATTTTATCCAAGCGAGCTCTATAGATGGTGATTGTTCGATATAACCGATCGTATATGTCGAGGGATGATCTCCAAAACTCATTTTTTCGCAGTTTTGTAATAATCGTAATCAGTCACCTCGTTAGACATGACGACGTTCAAACTTCTTTTATCGTAGTTTTTTCCAGGCACTGCTTTGTAACCGTTATCGTAATAATAAGCCGTACCCAATCCCCACAAGTTTTTATCTACTTGTTGTTTCCAATTATCCGATGTTGAGAGGTGAAAGTCTTTACATATTTTTTTATACGCGCTAATGTTTATATTATTTTCAAACGGGCTAAAATAATTTTGAAAAGACGCGGGGCAACTCATTTCTTTGAGCAATCGTCTCATTTGATAATAAACGTGAAATCTAAAAAAAAAATACGAATCATCATATTCGAATGATTTAAATGTTCGTAACCCACTCCGCATCTCGTTGTACTGCAGTACGTTACAAAATTTATTTGATTGTGATAAAATTTTAGCGGATCATTAGAATTCCAACTATTTACAATCTCGTCGCTATTAACGCGAGGCAACTTGTAGTTGCTAAAAACATTGTCGAATTGTACGTTAAAATAATCATTTTTATTGACGTAAATATTCATATTCGTTAAATCGCTAGCATCAAAATTTTGAGTCGCTATAAAATTTCCAGATTGTGGATATGAAAACGAAAAATTACTCTGAAATGCTAATGGAAACGTCATTTTTATTAATTATAAAATATAATTTATAAATTATAAATGCATCATACGGCAGAAATTAAAAATTTAAATGATACAATCTCATTAGATAATGCCATCGATAATATATAAAAAAAGAGGTAATCTTACGATATCATTAAATAGCGTTAACATTTGGGTAGGATATTATAATATCCGTAAAAAAGAAAAAATATTTTTACGAAAAGATATAATAAACGAAAGAAATGAACAAAGTCAGGAAGACAGTACCGTATTTATCGAGCCGGGACTTTATAATCTTAACGTAATTATCGATATATTGTCTTAAAAAACGTACCTTGGATAGCGTTTGTCGTCGATAAAACAATCGGTAAATCTATTTTAAATATTACTCAACCAAGACGAAGAATTAAATTTTCATCGGGATTAGCTAATTTACTAGGATTTGATAATGAATATCTAGCCGAAGGAGAGCACCAAGGAAGAAGAATCGATTTACAACCTTTTAAAATGATATACATTCATTGCGATCAAATTTCTACGAGCGAAATTTTTGCGATGGTAAACCTTGTACTATTTTAAACATTTTTCCTTTACAAGATGTATCGTTGGGAGAAAGTATGTATATGGAATTTAATAAATCCGTTACAAAAAAATCTTAAAATTGGTACGTTTAACGAATTGAGTTTTCAAATTAAAGATTCATCGGGTAGAGAAATCAATAATCACGGTATGCCAATTTTTTTAACGTTTGAAATTAAATGATTTTACTCATATAAATATGGCGAGCATTTACGGTCCTAGTCGAAGAAGCGAGCAAGTTTTATCTAGCGTCTTACAACAAAGTAACATTTACGAACATCACGGCTATATAGATAGAGATGATATTTTACGAGTAATACCTCTTGTCGAAAAATATCGAGTTATACTCGGATGGCACGGCGCGCTTAAACTACCCTTTTACATGTTCAATCAATCACCCGCATACTGTTCATTTTTTGTAAAATTTACGAAAACCGATGATATTTTCTTTCATTCGGCAGAGGGTGATTGTGATGCCAACGTATATCATATTCCTTCTCCCACTCGAGATAAAGGATTAGTTTTCAACAACACTTTGCAGCACGTACAATACGAAATATGTTTTCAAACGCGAGATGAAAAAGGTTTTTGTAAAAGGAAGCTTTTTCGGTGCTCTAAACACTAAAATCTGTTTCAATATAAAAATTAAAAGTTTACCCTTAAATTTAATAATTTTATATAATAAAATATGGCGAGCATTTACGGTCCTAGTCGAAAAAGTAGTATCGTTAGCGATAATAAAAACATCTTTGAAAAAACTTACCATATTGATGTAAATGAAATTCAACAAAATATAACATTGTATAATTTAGATGATATTATTTGGTTCCAGTGGCATGGTCCAACGGGTGGTCCAATTTTTGATATTTATGTACCAGTAACAGACTGTACAACTTATGTTAAAATAACTGATCATAATAATATTTTACAATCATACATTTCAAAACATGAAATTGATCCAGGTAGAGGACCAGATTTTTTTTTATAAAGAAAAAGATTTTACTATATTTGATTTTCGTTTTGATAATGAACCAAAGCTTTTAGAATGCAGAATCTGCTTCAAAATAGAAAACAGCGACTACAACAGAAAAGTTTTTGCTCAATTTGTTTTTTTCGGCTCTCTAGAAACTGGAATTTGTTACAATATGAAAATTCATTCTTTTCCATTAATTTAAAATCTTAAAAATATAATCTTTTATTATTTATAAAAATAATGAATATGACTACGGATAATCTCCAAGAGTTAATTCGTTGCGAAGTGCAGCGTTTACAAAACGAAAACAACATTCAAAAAGAATTACAAGCGGAAGAAAATGAACGTAAGGTTTTATGTAAAAAAATAAATAAAATCGATCGAACGTGTAAACATTTAGACGCCTTTCTCCAATTAACAGATTTTGCTCTGAAAATTGCACTATGCTATGCTGCTGCTGTATATGTCGTACCTTTCATCGATCAACAACTTAAAAGAAAACGTTTTTTAAATTATTTTTTTTAAATCTTTTACTATTAATAATAAATAATGAGCGTAGTTACCGAAACAAATAAACTTTATCCAGATGTACGATATATAGATACTTCCGAAGAGACAGCTGGCGATGTTAAAACCTTTCGCTTGCAAAAAATCGATAACATTCAAAACGAATTACGACCTGAAAAAAATGAGCGCGAAGCTGTATATAAAAAATATAATAAAATCATCAACGCTTGCTCTATCGTAGAAACGATAGTAGAATTAGGCTGAATTGGAGCAGGAGCCACTGGAATCGCGAGTATAGCCAGCGTTATAGCATCGCCGGTTGGATTTGCTTTAGAAGGTTTAGCTTTAGGGTTAGGTGGTGTGGCGTTTGCTCTCAGATACGCGAAATATAAATTATCTAAAAAAGCTAAAAAACACGATGAGATTAGAGTCTTAGCTTTATCTAAACTCAATACGATCGAAAACCACGTTTCAAAAGCGATCGAAGACGGTGTCATTACCCAAGAAGAATTTCATTTAATCTGCGAAGAACGAGATAAATTTTCACAAATGAAAGAAAATATACGTACTAAATTTACAGCTAAAAATGAAAATGTCGATAAAAATCAAGATGTTAATTTAGATAAACAGCATGCGCAAGCTCTAGAGGAGCAAAAAAAAAGATCTTATAGAAAAAATTATGAATTTAAAGTAAACTTTAGTATAAATAAATCTTATTATAATAAAAAACCCGCTTTGCAAATAGCAGAGCGGGTAATTGATAAACCTCCCCCGTATAATTATAATGTTTAATTTTAAATTTTTAAAACGTTCAACTAACTCTTTCATCACTAAATTATAATTTCGTCTAGCTCTTCCTTTTGCTTGCTTAAAACTTTTTACATTTAATGTCTTTGCGCAGTTCGTACATAAACTTATCGATGTTTTTGTACCTTTTTTACATCTTTCTACACTCAACAGGTACACTTTTCCCACTTTTAATTTTAAACTGATGAAAAGCGCAATAGTCCACATTTGGTGAACTAAGTATACAACATTTGAATGGTTTGCCAACCATTAACCATTTGCAAGGAACGATCACTTTCGGTTTTAATTCCATACTCTCTTCTCGTTATTCAACTAAATAATATTTTGTCTTTTTTTAAATTTTTAAACTTTTTTTTTGGTGATATTTTTTTTATCATCAAAAAAGATCTTTTTACAACCAAAAGGTCAATCAAGGTCAACTAACCTTCTACACATATACACCACCACCCCACCCCACGCCCGCTTTTTAAGTAATTGGTCCAGAACCCCCATCTAACATACTACTAAAAGTCAATTTTTATACAAAATTTACTAGGTGGCCCAGAAGCTCGATTTACATCGGCCATTCAGAATGTTCTCAAAGTGACGAATGGGGGGACGTTTCGGGTCATTATAGTAATAGTATCGATACATTACCACATGTTGTGCAATATGCCATTTTCTCCGATGCAAAACATCATCAAAACCAGATGAGATGATAATCGAGGGCAGGATACCTCAAGTTATTAAGCGTAATCATGTTTACGAAAAATAAATTGTAAGTGGTACGCATGCGCGAGGGTATTTTGGAGTTTGGGCACGCCCATTTATGTTAATTATCCAAGTTCATCCTGGGGAAAAAAATGGGAAAAATTACGCGCTCCGCGCGCTAATTGCATGCTCCGGTAATTTCACTATGACCCTGAAACCGGATGTTCCGTAGGCTACATATGATCCCATCGTGCGAACAGAATCGAACAGCGGAAAAGACCAAAACAAGGCGAGAATTGGTAAAAAAAAACACACAGTGTAAGTTTCAATATTTTTTTTTATTATCAAAGGAATACACGTAATAACAATACAGTATAGATACATATGGTTAGAATAATTTAAATATTCTGTTTATGATCTTATCAATTTCGAAGAAAAATTCTCCGTAACGTTAGGGAAAACTCCAAATACGGCAACGTTGCTGTATACGGCAACCAGTTGCCGAATAATGCAACTTCCGGTGTGTAAACGAGAAATACAGCCAAGGGGGTATACTACTGAATAACCGATGTTTTTATTGTTCTGTGTCTTTAATTAAACATCTTAATCATTGTTCAAATCAATGTGGATAGGGTCATTTGGAATGTGTGGTATGGTGGGGTGGGGATTGGGGATAGGTGGGGATGGGGCGGGGTGACCAGTAGGGTGCGGCAGTAGAAATATGTGTGTAATTGGTGGATTGGGGAGAGGGGCTGGTGTCTTGATTGCTTGGTTACCAGCAGTGTAAGCAATCTACTTGGCAGAAGAGCATGGTCTTATAAATTGAACAACTGTATTAATGAAAATATGGACCTCTTATATAATTAAAAAAAATACGAGACCATTTATTTTATATTTGTTTTTGTCCATTGGTTCAAATCAAGTTAGAATAAAAATCAACACATACATGATACAGCACCTGTAGGCAAGATTGTCAAATATTGAATTTCAGAAAATTTTTCAATTATTCCAGTAATTTGTTCACATGCTAATTATACAAAGCAGTTTTTATAAGTAATTTTTGTATAATCACAAAGATCTGCTGTAAAAATTGAAATAATTTCTCCATTTTAATAAATATTGCTTTTGAATTTGATTCATTTACTAAATTGCGGTTGCAATCACGTACTTAGTAAAATAAATATTTAGTAAATTAGAAATTTAAATAAATATTAATATTTATTAAAATAAATATTGCTTTTGAATTTGACTCATTATTTACCAAGCTGTGATTGCAATCAAGTACTTATTAAAAATAAATATTTAGTAAATTATAAATTTGTTGTCATTTGAAAGAAAGATTTAAATAAATCAAATTAAGAAAAATATCATTTGTTAATGTTGTTTAATTACTGTGTATTTTGTTCATGAAAGTTATAACTTATAACTGTTAAAACTGAAACCAACTAAAAATGTATACAGGGCTGGAAACACAATCTTTGATAAAGGGAAGGTACAACTTTGATAAAAATGAAATATTGTTTTTAAATTTGCGCTGCCATCATTGTCGGCTGATATGGATAAATGGAGAAGTGTACTATTGTACTTGTCTGCTTGAAGTGAACAGACAATGGAATTTGCAGAATTCAACTCGGAAGTAATATTTTGGTGGATGACTTTCGTAATGTTCAATTAGATTCTTTGTAAAGTTACTGGTGTTTTTGTACCTTCCCTTTATTGAATTTTGAAAGTGGTGCTGCCACAACTTCTTCAGCCTAATATAATGATCGGGTCACTAGAACGGGCCAAGTGAGGAGTGATTGTGATTCACCAGGTCTTCGGCCAAAGCCTTTCTCACCATGCACTTCCATGTAGGTTCAATACTTAGTGTCACTTTACATCTTGTCTGAATTTCAAGCTCCTTTGCTTTCGTATTTCAAAGGTTTAAAACTTTAATTATCACTATATACAGTATATACCTTTTTTAATTGGCTATACCCGACAGCCCCCCCCCCATCACATAAAAAAGCGTTAAAAAGCCCAAAGGCACATGCAATTACATTATCGGACATTAGTCCCTACGGTACAAGTTTTTAAACGGCAAGAACAATGCTGCGGCATCGTGACACAGAAGGAGTCACAACTGGTAAACCTTCAAAGGTTCTATCTGTGTTACCGCGATCGTAAAACAGCTGGATTTGCCACCGCAGCTAATTGCTCAATAAACAAACTCTGGAGCCTTATCTCTGGAGTGACGTAATACTTACCCAGCGTGCAGTGCGTGGTATTCGGCGTCCCTGTCAACCAAAATGGCTGCGTACGGAAAGGACGATTTTGTATTCGAAGGTTTTGATGACTACAATTTCAGCGATTTTAGTGATTTTTCTGACGATGAAAGGCAAGAAGAAACCGAGATTGATTCATCTGAATCTGAGGACGTGCGTCAGTATTGCGTATGCGGTGGTACATTGACAAAAAATATGATCGGATGCGACGGTGATAATTGCCCCGTCGAGTGGTGGCACTACGAATGTGCAGGCATGACTGTCGACACGATCGGACGACGATTGGTACTGCTCCCTGTGCCTTCCAGAACAAGATTCGTCAGGTAAGATTTGTTTAATGAAAACAAAAAGGGACATATATATTTGATATGCAGATCTTGTTGTCTTATTAAAATATACGGCTATGGTATACAAAATTCATGGTCCATTCTATGTTGCTGGATTTATTAACGATTCTGTTGGCTGCCATTGTGGAAGATACCATTTTTATTACAGGGAGAATTGACAAATTCTACTTAAATTCCATCCCTCAAAAATACAAAATAATGCAATTAATTGCTCATTTCAATGTTTACCCAATATTTAATATGTAAAATCAACGTGGTTCATTTAATTTTTAAGCACTTGAGTTAATGTTGGAGTCAACCTCTCTCACAATGCCCTCACCATAGAGAAAGGAATCCATCCATCTTATAAATGGACTGTGCTTTCCAAATGCACAATACTCCACGAGTGTACCGTGTGCCCTTCCCATTTATTTTGTAATATTTGATTGTTTATTATATGAAAAGACTACCATTAAGATTATTTACAGCCAAACTCCAAATAGTTTTGCAAGAAGAATTTTGATTTACCTTTATTCGTTTATTTTGGTGTGCCTGTGTATCTCAATGGCTATATTAAGTAAAACATTGCTAAAGTTTGAATCTGAAGTTCTTCTTCAAAACCAACTATAACGTTTCTACTTTGTTTTCATGTAGATCCTTCATTGTTACCAGCTTCAACTTGTGCCACCTCAACTCAAGATGTCAACAGGATCAACCATGGTGCATCCACATCAACAAGCAGCGACCCTACATCCAAGGCCAAGGGCAAGGAAAAAGGTATGTATTTGCCTTGGGTTTTTTTTTTAAGCAGATGTGAAAAGTACAAGATTTCCTTTTTCCAAATAATTTAAAAGCCCAACAGAATTGCACTAACTTTTTGTTCATATTTATTGTTTACCCTCAGCTGGAGCTAAAACAACGAAAACCAAAGCAACGACTGCAGAGGCTACAAAAACAACAGATGATGGGAAAGTGAAAAGAAAGCAAAGACAGAAAGGTAATTAAAATATAAAATACCAGGCATTTATTTAAAGTTGTGCCCTTCCAAGGATTTATTAAGTGACACTTCATCTCTGAAATTGTAGTTAGCACCTTCTTAAAACAAGAATAATCAACATCTATTTTGATTTAATTAAGGTATTATACATTATTGGTTTTTGGAAGAAAACATTCATTCCGATCATGATAAAATTGCATCAAATTCGCCGTTCATTGTTATGAATCAAACCAACTCCTAGTTATAATAAAATACTCATTGCATCCACACAATGCAGCTGGTGTAAATCAATTTAAAAAAAAAAGGCGATATTCAATGACAAATTTATAATTATTACAAGTTAAAAAATTAAATAACATTTTGCCCTTCACTGACGTATTTTTAAGCACTGTATACTCAGTACTTTCCAAGGCCTGTGGGCAAAATTTAAACAGGAACTCTAAACAATAACAAATTATGTAAGTTTTCCCATTTTCTGAGAGATCATATTATAGTCCACTAACTAAAATAAGTACTTTTAACTTTTTGAGCAATGTAATACTTTAATAAGCCACTTCTTTCCAACCCGTAAATTGTTCAATATTCCCGATGCAAGAATTACATCAATGTATTAAAAATTATGTATATTATTCCTCCAATCAGCACCTGAACGCCCAAAGGCCTCTTTTACCAAGGAAGATGCTCTCAACTGTGCAACAGCATTATTTGTAACCAGCCTGCAAAGCATGAAAGATCATCCGATCTTCAACTGTGGCAGCGAGGCATCACTTGGAATTATCAGTCTGGTAACTCAACTTCTACTCAACACTGAAGAAGCGCACTTCTTAGAGTTTTGCAATTCTTCGGTGTTGGCCCTGTGGCTTGTGCTTACAGGATGTGAGCAAAAGCTTTTGAAACCAGAGGTTTATGAATCAATGTGGAGGAGTTTCCATTCATACCGTTTCAGTTCATGTGCTGAATGGGAAAAACTACTCAAAGCGCTCATAATTTCTCCAATGTCTGATCACTCCATAAAATTGTCATATCAATATCTAATACAGTGTGTTTTTGGTAAGCTAATGAAGAGCAGAAATGATCAAGACTTGCCAGAAAAGGAATCGCTACTGACTCGGAATTTGAAAAGAAGAAGAAAAAGTATTACGTTATGTGGCTGGCTACATACCATTTGCTTTGTGAAAAAAATATAAGAACCAAAAAAACAACACAGCAAATATGTATTGTAAATTTCTTGAATGTTGGTCAGTTCAAAGTATAAGCTCCGGAAGAACATTCTTAACTTACACAAAAGAATGGAACGATGCACACAATAGAGGTAGATTGTTTCGAAGTTTCCGATGATGTGTATTTGTTTTTTCGATCCATGGAGTTAGTCAGTAAGTTGTTTCTAACTACTTCAAACCTGCAGAAAATGTCATCACTTAACATTAACAAAGTCTTAATGGATAACATCACAACGAGCTATAGAGTGCAAACATACTGGTGTGGTTTGATTGATGATAAATTGAATGGTAATGCATCCAAAAACTTCATGGAAATCATTATCAAATTTTACATCAAACTAAGATGCAAGTCTTTTTAAAGGTGTACCTTGATATAAGAAAGGCAACTAAGGAGGAGGTATCAAAGAAGGGTGAAAAGGCCCTACGTAAAGACTTGTAAACAGTACTGCATAAAAAACAGTAATTCCAAATGTTACTGCATGCACAAATGATTTATAGCGGCTTTCAATCCAACAACTAAATTGAAGTGGTACTACATGTACATGTGTATTCCATATTCCGCGTGACATTCATTTCTGACTCACCACTTCATTCATTAAATTTACAAAATTCAATATGATGAGTGCTACAGACTACATGTACATTTAAAGCTTATGAGCATATGGAACCACCTCAGTTCAGTAGTCGGATCAGTGTATACAGATTACAATATTTATACATCATTAAATTGACAATGTCATTCACTATTGATTGATTGCTTGTATTGTATGACCTAATTTTACTTTTGTTTGGGTCTTTTGGGGAGGGGTGTATCGTCAATGCGCGGGGGACCGTTCTCGTCCCTATCTTTTTTTACATTCCCCCGCTTGGATGCTTTTATGGCATCCCTTGACACATGGAATGCCATCATATTATGGCCGAACTGCTCTGCAGTTGGGTTGTCACAGCTTCCCCCCGATGATCTTTGCTTGCTGAAATACATCTCCAGTGGGTCTTGGTTAAAGTTTGCGCTAAGCAGGTACTCCACCTCCGGGTTTTGGAGAAGTAGCTGTGCTAATTCTACGAAAGAATTCACTGAGGGGAAAAACAAAATTAAACACAAAATCAGATCAAGACAATGACAAAGAATAAACTTGCTTGATTCATAGAGAAAGGAGTGTCCTTTCTCTATGCTTGATTGTAACAGTTACAAAATGTTAACTTTAAAACGCTTTGTGCACACCAGACACAGATGTGTTTTTAAAGGGAAGACGAAAACGAAGAACAATCCAAAATGTGTACTGGCTATGTACCCAAACACCTAAAAACATGTTACTGGTCTCAAAATTGTCTTTCAGTTGAAAAAAGGTACTTCAAACAAAGCAGCTTCATGGCCAAATCAAACAAAACCATAACGACTTACCAGTTATCCGGAGTCCCTCGACTGTTTCCCTGCTTAGGCACATCTTTCGTTTTTCATCTTTGTCCACGTTCTCGAGGCCGTCGGTTTCCTTCTCCCAGGTGTCCAAAAAACCAAGAAAATCATCCTTCAACCACTGTAAAGCAAATAATTATTGTAAACTAATGTGAAAGCTGGTAAAATGTGTTTTGAAATAAGGCATTATTTATTTGAAATGTTTTTAAATTAAAGCCCTACTCGACAGAAGCTTAAGTTAATCAATTGTGAGTGCATATACAGTGTACTTGCAATTGTGAGTACTTGACATACATGGACTAAGCATGATATTACACAAATTCTTCAAATGTACCGGTCTTATTTGAAACACAAAGTTTGAAAATGCATGACTTTTTAAATTAAAAGTACCGTTATTTAGAAGATCAAGGACTCTGTGTTACTTTATTGCTTCATATCCCTTTATACAACAAGGTTTAAAGGTGGTTGTTATCCCCAGTCTGTTAAAAAAAATTATTGTTTACCTTGAAGCGCCAGTCGTCAGCACTTTTGTATGGTGCCAGGGCCGCCTTCTGCTTGTGAAGATATTCATGGGGACTACTCACATTCAGGCAATCAAAGAATTGGTCGAAGTTGGTGAGGAACAGCTCTGTAGACTTTGTGTCATGTCGTCCCAGGGCACGAAAGGCATTGGCAACGGTGGTACTCAATACCTACAAACATAATAATTTCATATTATTTGTATTGAAAGGTTTGGTGAATTACTATGCAGAGGATTTACGTTACACCCTAAAATTATTAAACAATAATTCTGTTTGGAAAAATAATTTTGTGCCTTCCTGTATATTTTGGAATGATTTATTTTCTGTAAAACACCAACAATAATAGGTCATTTGCTGACCGTGACTATTATTTTTAATGAAAATAAATAATTTAAAGATAAAGATGAAGCACAAAATAGTTTTTAAGGTGTAACATAAAACATAAAAAGTGCATAAAATTAATAAATTAAATTGTACAAATTCCATGGCAATATTAATTTGTAACTGAGAGACCATTTTGATACCATTCAAAAATCAAGAGAGAATTTTTCCCCTTTTTGCTCAAGAAATTCCATTTTGTTTTCAAAATTGGCCCAAACATGGGCAGTGCATCTTTAACATACCTGGGTAGCCATGTAGACACGCATTCTCAAAGCTGGAGTCAAGTGTAAATGCTCATATGTCATCTTATGCAAGCGTCGCAGGCCTGGAGAGGTTCTATTCAGCCCAACATCCCAGTCATAAAGCTTGAGGAAATGGTCCCACCTGATGTCTTGCTTCTTGTACTGTGAAAGTATAATAATAAAAACAAAATTACATTTCATAGAAAATTTCAGAAGTGGCGATGTGATGGAGGAGGGGGGGGGGGTTGGTCCAGTTGGGTTCACAAAATTGGGCTTAAAATTAAACAATTTTGGATTTGATATTACAACACTGTTCTTCCAAAATGGAGCCCAGATTTCCGACAGTTACGGTTACTTACATGTAAGTGTCTGGTATTGTTGTGCCAGCCGGAGTTCTCCACGTTGTTCCTAGTTGTCTTCATTAAATGTGGTGCATCGCAGAAGAAATACAGCTTTTCGGGAGTTGCAGGATGAGCTGTTGAATAGGTGAGTGTGTCGCGGGGACCATGCATTCGATAAAACTTCCTGTTTGGTGAAGCACCGTCGGATGAAAGCGCTCTGACCCTAAATCCTGCAGCCTCCAACAACAACATAGCTTGCCACATACAGGGGTATAGCTGGTGGCTCGATATGCCAAGGCTGGGATAGTAGCCAATGGGGGTTCTCAACGATGTGAATACACCACGAACCATTAAAACTAAGACGTGACTCGCCACTTGTACGTCCCCATCTCTGCATCTCACCTCAAACTGGGTAATTTCATTACCTATAGATCCCACATCCACAAAACCAACAACAGCCCCGGAACGTACAGAATAAACCAAACTAGCCTTGATTTTCATTTCATCGAATAAGATCGATACGTCACGTTGATGATGTGGAAGTGTAGCAAGTTGGATGTCGTTGATCACTCTCAGAACCAGGTCACTGTTAAATCCGGGTGATGGGTCGCCAAAATGTGTATAGGGATGGAGAGTGTTTGGATGAGGTAACTTTAGAAAGCCGCTTTCTCTGAGCAAATTGTAGGATGAAGACGACTTACTATGCAGTGCAATGCAAAATCTAATTATTGCAGGGTGCCATCTCATTCCCTTTCCCTTTAATGATGCCTTTTTTTGCTGCGCCCATAGCAAAGCTGCAGCAGATCCCTCTCTCAAGGATGCCCCCGCTGCCTCAAAATCGGCCTCTCCTTCTTCCATAACTCGGCTGAGAAATATCCTCTCTTGGTCTGTGACGGCCACGCTGTCTTCCTCAATCATCGCAGAAATTTTTGCATTAAGGGCTGCACTCCTTCTTCGGAGGGATTTGTTTTCAGCTTTCATTAGTTTCACCTTCTGTTGTAATTGACTAAATGAGAGAGCATCATTTCGAACTGTGCCTGAAGTGCTGATGAGATCCTTAGAATGAACTTCCAGTCGAGATACCAAAACATTCAAATCCACTCGATAACCGACAAACATCACAACGGAATTTTTCCTTAGAAATAAGCAAATGACATTTCTTATGTCTGATGGTTGGATATGGATGTGTCTGGTAAACATCTACTCCAGTAATCTTCACAGGGATCTGACCAGATGGACCCTCTTTTGATTTAACCACCGTTGAAAAATCAGGATTCCCGGTGCAGATGTTATGACGCTGGATGGTCTCCATTACTTCTGAAAGATAACCAACAGTCACATTTGGTGGTATGTCTCGGAACAGTGTACACCCAGATCCTGCTGTATTAACCCCACATACTTCAATTCTACAAGTGGAGTTTTCATGTAGGATGACCTCAACCTCTGGACAACCACTTTCACCAAAATACATGACCTTCAGTCGATCAGTGCCACGCCATGTAAATAATTTGTGATGTTGGGCAGTCATCTTCACCAATTCGTCATACATCACTGGAAGACATTGTGCTTGTTGGGGTACTTCAGGACTGCATCTTGGACAGTGATGTGAAGCGAACTTAACCACGTTTATGTTACATGTTTTCTTTTTCCGAAGCTTAACAGCTTTCCACCACTCATGTAGTTTTATGAAACACCTATGACACAGATATGGTGGATGCGTTGCACACTCATCCTGTGTGACATCTACATCAACGGCTTTAAGGATAATATGTTGGTATTTCTCCTTAGAATGTGGATTTCGCCGATCATAGCCTGCTGCTCCTTCTCCTCCACACAATCTGCAAATATCACGCAGACATTCTGCCATTTTATTTGTACATTTTTTTGTACATTTTTAATTTTTTATTTAAGACAAACCAAAACCGTTCAAAGCCAAGAAACAAAAGCCTTCCAAAGAAAAAGAGGCACAAAACACACCTGTGACTCAAAAAGCCCCTCTCAAAACGGATGCAGTCTGTTTAGCCAAAATCTGCACAAAAAAAGAAAGAGATGCATGTACAATTATTAGAGCAAACATGATCTAAAAAGTTACTGGCAGCCATGCAGGAGAAAAATAAAAGATAAAATTAATAATCGAGTGGCATTTGATTAAAATTGCACTATATTATTTGTTTTGTTTGATTTCAACACTTAAAATATGAAATACTAATTATAAAAAATATAATAATTCATTTATTGTTAATGAGCCAAACAAACTTTTTTTTTTGCATCTGGAAACTAGGCCTATAATTTAAAAAAAAAAAAAAAAAAAAAATTGTAGGGGGCCTAAAAAAATATATTAATCTGAAAACTATAATTTGTTATAAAAAATATACTGTGAAATGTTACCAATTTATACTATTCAGGTTTTAATGTGGCCAAATGAATGTTATTTCATGTATAAAGAAAAACTAGGTACTAAAATAGCCTAGTTCAATATTCAATTCAAATAACCCAACATAAAAAGTTAAATACACACACAGGAAACAGTCGTTGGCTTCTTTCCCTATACAACGTGCAAAAAAACATATAAGATAAACGACTGTTGCATGTATTATTCTGCAAAAAATCATTCATGCCGTCTTCACAGAGCTTATCATGCCCATTTTGACAAGACATGCCCATGAAATGAGGTTTATTTGACGATTTTTAAACAATGAAATAACGTTTAAATTTATATATAAGTTGCAATTTTGATAAATATACTACAAAATGTACATCGTTACAAAATCTCGAAATGTAAAAAAAATGAGAATTTTCAAGACGATTTTCCCGATTGTGTAGTTCTGTGTATGAAGTCCATACGGATATTATTAATATTAACGTGTTGAGAAAACACTTACGAAAACATCAACATGTTTGTCTGACGTAGGGAGCCGTAGGAAAACAAGATCTACATAAATTAGTAATATCATATTGTTTAGGTTTTCATGTTTCACTTCCTGATATATTACGTCGTAACTCACCAAGAAATCGGCCGATTTTGACGGTTCAAACTGCGACAGAAAGCGGCCGATCAACTCAACGAAAAGCAATCCATGCCAAGCACAAGCGCAAAACAACGCATGCGCTGTACTTGTTTGTTGAGAGAAACTCTGCTCCAGTAAGGCATGAGGCAGGGGAAGAAAAAAGACGAGGACCAGCGATGAGCAGCGAAACGCGGTAACACACATAGGACGCAAAGGGCTTGCTGCGGTAAGCAATGTTTACACGAGCCGCGGGAGGTCCCGGCCCATAGACTTTCTACATAGCGCTAATTGGATTGTTGATTGCTGGGGTAATAAAAACGAAGTTGTGACTCCTTCTGTGGTTTAAACGAGAACGGCGATGGTTAGGTTTCTCAATAATTTCTTGGTACATGTCTTGTGTTTTCGCCGTCCTTTCTCACTTTCAACGTCAGCTTCAAGGCTATTTATCATTGTCAAAAGGTGCTGGCTTTAATCACAATGTATAAATGCAAAATATGTCTTCTTTTACTTCTATTTGTATCCAATAATTGAGTTTTGTTTGTATAAATGTTGTCGTTGATTTTAGTTTCCCGCGCTTCCAGAGCTTTTCCCGCGAAGAAAGACGTTGATAATTTCCAATGTAGTGTATATTTAAAATACAATTTAAAAAAAGGTGTTTACTCATATTAACATAAATAATGTTATTTGTTTAATTTTAATTATTATATTTTTGAGAACAACAACCATGTTTAAAGTTTTGTTTCATGAACCATGCGTAAAATAATAATCTTGATTGAGGATGTATTCTTGCACGTCAAAAATGGAGTCACGCGTTAATCGTCGGATGGGCTAGAGTGTTGGTTTTAAACGGTCATTTGCAAGAAAATGCACAGATAACTTTTTGATGTGCGCAGATAGAAATTTGGGTAAGGAACCAAAGATTATATTTTTATGGTTTTCACTATTCCAATTTTGCATATTTCGTTTCCCTTTTTGCGTTTGAATGAAAGAGTTGCCGTATACGGCAACCTTAACGTTGCCGTTACGGTATAATGAAACGTTGCCGTATTCAGCAACTCAAGGTTTCCGTATATAGCAAGGTTGCCGTATTTGGAGTTTTCCCGGACTGATATTATTATTAATAACCTTAGCCCCATTCTAACGAGTAACGTTAGGGCCAATACGCTGGACTCCCTCGGTATCCTTGGCCCTAACGTTAGCACCACATGTACAAAAATGGAGCGATTTATTACAACCTAAAACTTAGTAATTAGGTAATCTTGCCCAAGCAGACACTTTTGGCATATTTATAATCCATTAAGGCATTATTCTGGGATATCTCACTTGTTGTAAAGTTTCATGAAATTTTTGAAACATTTAATTAAAAAAAGAAAAAAGAAAAAAAAAAGGCCTAGGCCGGGCCTAATTAAATTACTAATTAGTAGGCCTAATAATAAAATTTAAAACAAACAGGCTGTATTCTAGTCTAGGGGATGACAATAAAAAAAATCAACCACAACTTAACAGGTCTGCACTGTGTTGAAACCAGATATCTTATTCCCAGAAGCCTTTTGGTTTGAAGAAAATCGGCCCAGGCATTCCAGAGTTAGACATGTTAGAGGTCATGAAAGGGTATGGCCATGGTCCAAGCTCGTATTACGTTACGTACATAACCTCCAAGGTGTCCTGTGGCTGTGGTCCCTTTGGGAGTTCAATAACATATACAATGTATATATACAAAAACTGTCCATTTTCAAGGAAGTGAATCTTGAAAAGTATTTGGCCAATTTCTTTTCATTTTTGGAACATCTGTAGAAACCAGCCTACTCTTTCACCCAATCAATCTGAAAACTAGTTGCCATTGATGCCAAATTAATTAAGATTTTTTAAAATATGCCTTCAAACTTAATGAACTTGTTGTGGTTGTGACAAGTGCGTAGCCACGCTCGTAAAAAAAGTCTGGTTAGTCTGATCCCGGCTCAGTTTAATGCGCGTAAAAGTGAGATGAATCCCAGACCGATGACTCATGCATCGCTGGCTTGCCGGCTGACAACGTGTAAACAAAACCTCGCCAGTCTGATCCTGGCTCCGTTTACTGTGCGTACAAGTGAGGTGAATCCCAGACTGATGACTCATGGATGGCGCCTGGCCGGCTCGCGAACTTTTTTCGCAGAACAGGTCAAATGAATATCGCTATAACTTAATGGGACCTCGATGTCAAGGTACAACCCACATACTGTCGGAAAGAGCACGAAACGGGCATTCCATTGAGGTACGGGTGAAGGCCGTACCAGTGTTAGATCCAAAATTATTCAGTCTCAAAGTCTTTCTTTTGTTTTAAGACCTAATTAATTTTTTAAAGTACATTTGAAACAGTTTTCTGGCTACAGATCTAATTTTAAGCTTTATTTTAATACCAAGATCACAGGATTGATGATTGGAGCCATAAAGTCCCTGCCAGATGAAAATGGGTCTTACCGCTAATTTTTGGGGACCATTTTGAGCGGGAATTTGACAGTTGGTTTTCCGCTTTGGGCCATTTTCGGGCTTCGTTTTAATCTTCAACTCGACGGTAAAATTCGTTAAAAACCTTTTTAAAGTGTGAAACAGTGAAAATGGTGCTTGAATCTACTGTGTTATGAGTTGCAGCTTTGTTTTCTAGTGAGAAATAAATTTTTTAAGTTAGAAATTATCGCTCGTAACGGAGTTTTTTCAGCACTTTTGATGTGAGGGCGCTGTTGCTTTCGTCCTCCCTATCTCTAGCGCATGCGCACTTCATGGGATGACGGACTTGGGTTGAATGTGAAACCGCCTTTCTACCACCGTGCTGGCATGCATAGTCGATATCAGAAAAAATGCGTTTTGGAGCGCGACGTCGTCCAACTTAAACTGTTCTGCGAATTATTACATAAAGGTTGCAGAAGTTCTCTTTTTCATACTGAGCAACAGCATGCTCAAGTTCTTCATAAGAAGAAAATTCTTCACCAACTTTTGCAAAATCTGCCATTTTTCCACGCCATTACAGATTAATGGAAAAGCTGCTTTGCGCATGCGCTAGAGAAATGGCGTAAATATAGCGCTCAGAGATTGTTTACGGCGGCGTAAATATAGCCTGTGCCAATTTAAAATCCATCAGTGTACTTTTGGAAACATGCCCTTATCTTCAAAATACATATATACATTTTCGTTGATCTTTCATATTGAACACTTATGGTAGGGTTTTCAGGTGAAAAATTATTCCTAAACCAATATGCTCAACATTTATAAATGTCTTGATGAAAGAAATACAAAATGTACAATGGTTTTTAAATCAAGAAAATCGGACGAGTAGTTTTTGAGAAATCCTGTTTTATTAAATCAAGTATACAGCATTCGATGAAGCGCGAATGTCCATACACTGTGTACATTCCCTAATGGCAACAAAACCGTTGAATCAGCCTACACACACCGTGATACACACACACACAGAGTTCGTGCTCGTTTCCCTCATAAGAGCTTTGGAAAGGGTGTAAAAAATACACTCTCCGCTCAAAACTAAACAAAATTGCGGCTCAAAACTTTCACATATGATAGAAAAGATGTGTAAAATTAATTCAGACACTGCTCTTACCTTTCAACTTGAAGATTTCACCTTTTTATCTCTTCGTAACTTCGGTTGTAGAGTAGCTGTGGAGATCGAGCAAGCATGGGTATGTAAAGGAGCCCTTTGACTCAATAGGGAAACCCGTTTTCATGTCAATCACACTGTACTTGGGCGCGGAGACAGCTCCGAAGTGGATGCCCTCAGCAGAACGCGGCAAATTTTACGGGCTGAATGCGCCCGATCTCGGAACATTTCGCGAAAGGCTGGGCGGGACGAGAGTGGTTCATTCATAAAAACCTAGGCTTTCGCACGTACTTCCGATTGTTATTTTATGTACATTGTTGGATAGCTGAAACTATAAGCTTTCCAATGAGCTATTACATGTAAGATTTCGATAGGTAAAAGTAGTAAAAAATTTTGATTTAAAATTTTGATGTTTTTTGTGTGGAGGGCTTCGGTCAAGCACGTACAAACTGAAAACCCTACTTATGGCCTGTACTTCTTGCCAGGTTCTTACCAGTTTCCAACAGCGCTGAATTTTCCCCAAAAAGTGCCCCTTGGATGATTTTGCAGGATATGGGGTGGTTAGGGTTAATATATGTACATAAAAAACACCCAAAAAAAATCACATGGGTACTCATTTTTTCCACGGTACGAGGTTGTTTTTCACGTCAATGCACATGCTCGCGGCAATTTCGATTCTAGCACAAATTCAATAATTTCTCCCATAATACACGGGCTGGCGAAATTAGTTTTTATAACTTGAAGTTTAACACCAATTCATGCGATGGTGTGTTGCTTTACGGACATGCTCTTTTCGAACTTTAACTTAAATGCGTGTAACTTAGTCTTCGGCATGACATGACATTTGCAAGCAACATCTCAACCATGTCAAAGCCTACAGTTTACAAGGTAACAAAAACAATAAAAAACTAGATATAAATTTTTGTCACAACAAAAACAAGGTGTTCGGTTGAAGTTAAAATGGTTACGTCATCAATTCGAAGTGTTGGAGAAGTAAAATGTTAACGTCTGTTGAAGTTCTCGCAAGAAGTTTATTTGAATACAATACAATACTGAATTTAGAAATTATTTTAATATTAAACTTTGACTTCCGGTTTGGACAGGAAGTAAAGGTCAAATTGGGGTCATGTTTTTGTAAATACTTTTGACAATTAACTATCTGTACAATGGTGCAAAAACTGTGAATTTACCTCTTGTGGTTGTTGAGATATGATTTTTTTTAAATATTAAACTTTCACTTCCGGTTTGGACAGGAAGTAAGGTCAAATTGGGGTATAAATATTTTTTGACAATTAACGATCTGTACAATGGTACAAAATTTTTTAATTTACTTTTTGTGGTTGTTGATATGATTTTTTTTAATATTAAACTTTGACTTCCGGTTTGGACAGGAAGTAAGGTCAAATTGGGGTCACCTTTGTGTAAATATTTTTTGACAATTAACAATCTGTACAATGGCGCAAAAACTGAATTTACCTGTTGTGGTTGTTGAGATATGATTTTTTTTAAATATTAAACTTTGACTTCCGGTTTGGACAGGAAGTAAGGTCAAATTGGGGTCACCTTTTGTAAATATTTTTTGACAATTAACGATCTGTACAATGGTACAAAAATTGTGAATTTCCTCTGTGTGGTTGTTGAGATATGATTTTTTAAATATTAAATTTTGATTTATCATAATTCGATATCTGATGACATAATCATGACGTCACAAATTTTGTTTCATCTACGTGTTAAGTTCTAAGTATATGCCAAGTTTCAAGTTCATGTGAAGTTTGCAAGTATGTGTTTTTTGCGGACAATCGCGGGGGAGAAGAAGAAGAAGAAGTAGAAGGAAGAGAGAAAAAGAAAAAAAACCGAACAAAAACAATAGGTGTTTCGGGTGCATACCCGGACACCTAAAAATATGTATGTGTGTTTTCGGATATTTTTGGAACCAGATACCCGAAATCAGGAAACTTCGGATACCCGGATACACGTTTTCATTTTTGTTGAAAACATGGCTCCCGTGTTGCACAAATACATGTACTGTAAATGGTAACAAAATTGATCTTTGTAATACAGAGAATACATACTTAAATCGATCGTTTCTTTCCTGTGTCATTTTTATTAAAGGCACCTGGCACTGGTATTTTGTCCAAATGTAGCTTTTGTCATAAATATATACATTTTTATGAGTGGAATGTGAATAAACAAGTAACTAAGGTTACAGAAATAGTGGTTTTATTGTATTTACGACTTTAGAATAGGCCCCCCCTTTACATTGACACATGGTGGCGCTGTTCGTGACGTCATTCGAGGCGGGGATATTTTCACGATATAGGTGCAGCAATGCCGCTAGTGCTACGAAAACGGTACCTACACTGACTAGTAAAAGTAGTATAACGTTACATGTACATAGTATGTATAAAGAGAACACAACATGCACTTCAAAGTTCAAACTTACCCGGATTTTTCACGTTTGGCAAATGCTCCTGTAGGTTTGTCACGTCTTCGGTTGCTTCTTAGATTCCCACTAACTGGGAATATGGTTGGGATGGCGTCATGTTTCAGAATTACTTTTTTGTCATGTCAAATGTGTGGTACATCCCGGATTCAAACACGACGGCTCAAGTGGTCACTGCATAGCGCTGAAAAACGACGCCGGACCGGACCACTTTGCCCTCGTTATCCTGACTTTCGCTGCCCATAACCGCCTATATTTGGGATCAGCTGGAAACAGATGCAGGCTGACCCCATCTTTAGTTGTTTTGTTGCATCCAGCAGCAATACACCTGGTCGGCATTGCTGGGAAAATGCCGGAAAAATTCCTTTTTTTATAACAAACCAAACCACACGGGTCACTACTTGCACGTGTGTAAACACAGGCAATTCTCGAGGGCGTCGAGGGGGGTCGATGTTCCATCAGCGGCGAATCCTTCCTCGAATGACGCCACAAAAGGGATGGGCGAGTCACCTCAAACAACTTCATATTTTTTTTAAACATATAAATCCTGACAAATAATCACTCAAACAATTTGTTTATTGTTAATACACATATACTTTATTGTTTAAATCAATAAAAAACCTATTTCCAGGTGCCTTTAAAGTAAAACCTCTTGGTGAAATAATGTGTTGTATTTACTGAAAGTTATTTCTGAAATAAAACTGATCGCTACAAAAATGTCTGTATTTGATAACCCGAGTTACAAATGTATGATGTACAAAATAAAGACCCACTGATCACATGCACGCATGCAGTGGCCACCTGAACGTCACACGTGACGACTGAGTCAGGAGTACATGTACATGTAGGCCTGGGCGAATAGTTTGATTATTCGAATATTCGCGAATAGTTGTTGCTAATTGTACTCGTATTCGCGGATTTTGAACTATTTGATTAATCGGGCTGGCACGAATACCTGCAACTATTTGCGAATAATGACCATTCACGATTAATTGTGAGTAATAATGTATTGCCTTTGCACTTCATAACTTGCGGTCGTGAACTATTTGCTACATGTAACTATTCGTGACTACTATTCAGGACTACTATTCGCAAGTAACACTGCTAATTACACCGTTTTGTCTAGGCACTACTGGTAGTGGTAAGCTTTGTAGTATTCGTGAATAGTACTCACAAGTAATGCCTATGAGGAAGCTGACATGGCTGGCTGGCTGGCTGGGGGTGACTGCAGTGACTGTTACCTGCAATAATGTAAATTGCCTTTGCACTGCATAACTTGCAGTCGTGAACTGTTTGCTAACTATTTGCGATTACTATTCGTGACTACTATTCCTGACTACTATTGGCGAGTAACACTGCCAATTACACTGTTTTGTCCAGGCACTGCTGATTGTGGTACGGGTTGTAGTATTCGCGAATAGTAATAGCTGGAAATGCCTTTGAGGACGCCGACATGGCTGGCTGGCTGGCTGTGACTGCGACTGCAGCGACTGATAACATCAAAGACATGCCGCATAATATGTAAGAGTCTTGCCAGTTCAGTTGGTGGGTTGGCCGATGTTTAAAACACTTGAGAGTAAATGTAATATGTTGTATTGTGTACGAAGAAAAATTTAAATCACATTGCCTTGGCCAACATGTTTAGAAGAAATACCTATCTACTGGTTATTTTATGATGGGAATTATAAATTATAAGGTAACCTTAAAAACAAACGCTAGCTTCCTACTTCACTAGGTGATTAGTAATTGTGAATTCCCCACATACAAACTAGCACATCGGCCTGATACACAAAGATTTTTGGCCGATACGGTGCCAAAATTGCAGAGCACATTTTTTCCACCCGATACGCTCTATTCTTTGAGTACCTTTATTGTTCAAGGCAAAAAGAGTGGTCCGGGGAATAATACATAAGTTATAATCCAACTTTCATGTACACTCCACCGAACACACTGTTTACATGTCAGCATGTTTATAAATGTAACATGAATGCAGCATGCAGGCGCCAAACAGTGATTCGCTGAATTCCCTTTCCCAGACCCAATAGACGGGTGCTTCTTTTACAAAGACGGGCACCAGTGAAACCCTAACCATCCAAAATCCTCCAAAATCCTCCTTGCAGTTTTGGAGGATTTTAGAGGATTGAGGATGAATGGTGATTGAAACACATGAGGATTTTGGAGGATTGAGGATGAATGGTGATTGAAGCATATGAGGATTTTGGAGGATTGAGGATGAATGGTGTTTGAAAAACATGAGGATTTTGGAGGACTGGTGTGGTAGGAGTTGCTGGAATGTGGTACTACATGTATTTAATTTTCATTTTTCTCACTCGGCAAGGTAAGTACTGGTACTCCATCTGTTTCACAGTGCTGTACATGCAGCCAGGACTAGTAGTACTAATGCACAGTCTGTCTATGTACTGTACTGGTACACTAGCCCTAACCCTCCAGGGTATTTTGGCTAGAAACCCTGCCAGACGCATCAGATTGCATCGTTTGTCAAAGTGACTTGGCTGCCCAGTGCAGCAAGATCCATCTGGTCACAAATCTCAAGGCCGAACTGCCTCAGAGTCTGTGGTCACCCAACGCAGCAGGATACAACTCTGGCATTGTTCAATGGGACCAGCTCTCAATAGCCTCAGACTTGGCTGCATATGCACTGGTGTTGACAGCTGAATGCATCAAAGTGCACCAGACTTTTCCACCTGATGCACTGTGCTGCGTCTGGCAGGGTTAGGGTTACTAATGCACAGTGGTAGTCTGTCTATGTACACTAGGTCACACATGTGTGACCTAGTATACTATTACACCAGTACACAGTATACCAGTACACAGACAGACCTTACACTGTGTACCATTGTTTCAAGGACAAGTCTCCCATTGTTTATAGTTATTACTGGTCATAAACAAGGTATTCCCCTTACTGCACTGTGTCCTGACCTACATGTAAGCTCATATTTCACATTGGGTAGTTGTAAACCTAGCACTGTTTTTATGGTTGCAGGATTTTGGAGGATTGAGGAGGTGAGCACCACTCATTTTGAACATAGTACAAAATTTTGGAGGATTTTGGAGGATTGAGGATGAATGCATTTTTTGGGGTAGGGCAATCGAAGGATTTTGAAGGATTGAGGATGGTACCCAGCAACTAGGGTCTAGTGCGTTAGGGTTAATACATGTACATACATTCATGATCGAACAGCCAATGAGAAAAATAATAAAATAGCAACTATGCAAATCTATCCAATCACGACATGCGGAAATGGGCACGTGATACTGGGATCCTGAATTACAACCTACATATATACACAATGCACACACAGTCTGCAGCTCAAAGCATGCAACTCAAAAAATACAATTGTACAATTGTACAGTACAAAATCAGTTCAGGGGCACGGGCACCACGTGATTCGAAAGCTTTTTAAACATGTAATGCGTGGAAGCTTTGTATTTTTGTGAACAACGAATAACGTCTAAAGAGTGGCCCCTACATGAGCATACATGTAAGTACTGCTTACATTGTTTTGTTTTTTTGTTTCGTCTGAAGGACTGATTGATTTGAAATAGTAGGGGTCACCATTAACATACTGACATTACTCTTAATGACGACTTGAATACAACTCGGTCGCATTCATTTTATTACGTTTAGGTGGACTTCACTCTGTCGATATGGGATGAACATAACCATGCGTGTGAAACTATATAATGTGATGACCATTGGATTTTCACTTACAAATTCTATTATTTCGAGTACAATTTTGCAAGAAATAAAGAGGAAACCACTAGACATTCAAGAACTAAATGTATGTATTTATCTATTGTCTGAAGCTTACCAGTAGGCCAAAAATTACTTTCAAAGCACATGTTTTCGTACTTATAAACCACGGGAAAAATTTTGCTAACTATTCGCGAATAGTTGAATATTCTCGAAATGTTGCCACGCGATTAATCGAATAGTAAATTTCACTATTCGCCCAGACCTAGTCAGGAGACTAGAAGACTATGTCACTGCACATGGTGTGGTGCATGATCAGAGCACTGGTTGGTTGTTCATGTTCACAAAACACGTGTTGAATTATGTCATTGTCAAAGGCGATGTGGGCGGAACCCATTGGGGGGAAAAGAATTCATGTGCTTGTGCCTTGCCACACCCCTACCTTCTAAATAAGGATATCCCGTACGTCGTCATGTTGCAGTGATGTAGTGCCTTGATGCTGAGCCTTGGCCTTAAGGCTGCCTTAAGGCTTGATTTTAGGGCCTTGGCCTTAGCCTTAAGGCTTGGGGGCAAAAGCCTTGGCCTTGGCCTTGAGGGTCAAAGCCTTGCAACTTTAGGGCCTTGCTCTTCAAGGCCCATCGATTTTTTTAATTTTTCAGGTAAATTTCTTTGAAATTTTGCCTTTCTGCAAACATACAACTTGGGGTCAGCTGTCTGCAAAGTCTGCAGTATCTAATTTAATCATGTTTTACCATGGAGGAGGGAAAACACCCTAGATTTGTGTGTTGACACACTTTCACTTTTACAGCATCACATTTTGTTATCATGATAGTACATTTTGCTGCTTCCCCCAAAACAAAGCTATAATAATTTTCTGTATACATATACTTGTGGGGCCAGGGAGATATAATTATACTCAACTTGCATACAGTTATATGGGGTAGATAGAACATCATCTGATTCGTGCTGTGGACTGCTTTATTTATTTATTTATCGTATGGTTTATACAAATTTAACATGACAAGGTTAGGTTATGGATCCAGTTTAATGCAGACTGGTCGAGTTCAGTTAAATTTCTATCACATCTGTAAATAATACAGTCATGAACGATGTGATGTACATGTACATGTACAGTCTGGTCATCATGACCACAGGTACATTTAGCGTTGTCACTTAGTCCAATGCGGAGCATGTTATGTCCAAATCGGCCATGGCCAGTTCTTAGTCTGTTAAGTTTGACCCAGCAGTGGCGATGTAGATTGCATCCTGGTGGGTTGGTAGAAGGTGAGGAAATGTAGTTAAATATCCACGTCCTGGATTCTGATTCTTGCCACATATTCCGCCACGTGTTTAGTGCCCAAGTCTTCGGGTGCAATCCAGTGCTAATTTCTAGCAGTTTGTGGGCTTGTCGATGGAAATGATTTCTTGATGGCAGTCGCAGTTGTGGTGGGGGTTTTTGATTGGCGTTTGTCAACAGTTGATGAAGCAGATGGGAGTCACACCCAGCGGCACGTCGTGCAAGAGCAAGGCATTGCTGCTGTCGTCTCACTTCATGAGGAGCAATTCCACTGACTACTGGAAGGTATTAAGTGGGAGTTGATCTGATGTACATCCTGAGATGATGCGCATGGTGTTGTTAAGGGCTACGTCAATCTTGCTGGTGTGGGTGCTCCTTGCCTAAACCGGTGCACAGTACTTTGCAACAGAGTATACTAAAGCTATTGCTGAGATTCGAAGAACGTTGTAGTCTGCGCCCCAGGAAAGGCCTGCTAGTCGTCTAATGAGACAGTTGCGAGCATTGGCAAGCTGTGCGAGCTGTGTGAGATGGCTTTTGTATGTTAGAGATCTGTCCAAGGTAACACCAAGATACTTGGGGAAATCATCATACGGGATGGTTGTGCCATTGCAAACGACTTTGATTTTGTAGTTAGCCAGTCTAGTTGCTAAACAGTTTTGGTGATGTTAAGTCGGAGTCTCCGGTTTTTGAAGTAACGGCTTAAGGATTCCATATCGGTGCCAAGTGTTGTTTCAAGCTTGTTAAAGTTTTTGGCAGAGGTTAGGAGTGCTACATGTATGTCATCTGCGTAGATGTATTTCTTTGAGACAGTGGTTGGTAGGTCAGCAGTGTAAATGTTTTTCAGGAAGCATTTTTTACTGGTTTCTTCGCCAACCGTCATTGTAAAGCTTCTGCAAGTGATCATTGTCATGAGAAAGTTTACTATTGTTTTAGGGCAAGACCTTTATGCCATACCGTGTCATATGCTGCTGATTGATCCACCAGTACAGCACCATTCTTGAGACCTTTTTGGAAGTTGTCCTCTGTCTTCTGTGAGGAGTGTTACTTGGTCTGTTATACAGCCGCCCTGTCACGGAAGCCGGCCTGCTCAGGATGGGAGTTGAGGATCCACAATGGGTTGGATACGATTGTATATTAGTCTCTCCATCACTTTGTAGATTATGCACAGTAGGCTTATTGGACGGTAGCTGCCTGGGTCTTGGTGCCTTGTTCGGTTTGAGAATTACCATTACTTCAGCATGTCTCCATATTTTTGGGATTTTCTGAACTTTGATACAGGTGCTGAAGTAATCTCGAAGCCATTCAATGGATTTTGGTCCAAGATTTTTGACAAATTCTGGGTAAATATAGTCTGGTCTGTTTTAGGTAATGCTAATATTTCTAACCATGTTGGCCCAGAAAATAAAATTACTTCCATAATAAAGAGGTAACATCAGTTAAAAACAGCCGTTCTTAGATCCCCCTTTTGTTATACTCGGTTTAGATCAATGTGCATCAGTATGGAAGCAAACCATTCTTTTTGTTATATTTAAATGGTATCCACGAAGACCTGAACTTCTGCTCAGTCATATATTTGTACGTGAAGTTTTTATTCTTACTATTTAGCGATTCGTTATGATGTGACATGTTTTATAAGTAGTAATTTTATACTAGAGGGCCTTGGCCTTGAGGGTCAAGCCTTGGCCTTAGCCTTAAGGCTTGAGGGTAAAAGCCTTGGCCTTGAGGGTCAAAGCCTTGGCCTTGAGGATCAAAGCCTTTGCTCCAACACTGTCATGTTGGCTTTGGATTATGATTTTTTTAGGACATGATTTTGGCCGTAGGCCTACTATAATAATCTTATATTATTAGAGTGTAACTCTCAGGATACCTCTCTTTTGTTTGTTGTGGAAAAATCCTGAGAGTAACTTGGCCACCCTTAGAAATCCCTGGATGGCGTTGTTTCCACGCGAGAGGGGGGAAAGATCGTTTCAGCATTTTTCCCAGGTTAAATGACGATAGAATGCGCAACTTATGAATTCAAATGTATCTTTTTGATGAAATGCTGGGAAATGCTGCTGCTTAAGTAGGCTGCTGGAGGATTACAGGATAACAGGATGCTAGAGGATTAGTTCGTTGAGGCGTGCAGGCAGGAACTGGTGAGACTAGGATCCTAGGAGTTGGGGGAAGTACATGTACATGTAGTGTGTGCTCACTAAAACGAATCATTTGTTGACAAGCATGGGGAGAAAAGGAGGGTGGTTAACTTAGGATATACTGTACATGTAGGAGATCTCTCAGTCTGGGGTGGGTTGTGGACTTTGGATATAGGTGATCCTTCGGTCCATAGTAGTGGTCGCCAAATAACGCTGATGTAGAAGCCGATGTCCTGTGGCACAGTGTCGAGTTTTGTGTTGGTATATTTTGGTCTACTATTTATCTAGATGCAACTTCTCTGTACTGTAGTACTTGCATGTAAAAGTAGTTCATACATGTACAGTATGTATTTCGGTGTCCAATATTATTTAATGCGGCTACATACACACTGTACATTTTTGCTATGTATGTAAAAAATCTGCTTAGTGAGACGATAATCATAATATCATATAACCCTAACTCCCAAAGCATTTTTACTAGAAACCTTCCTCAACCTATCAAATCCCAACACCATGGTTGACTGTTGCTGGTTTACAGTACTCAACCCATCAAACTCCAACAGGCCCTTAGCTGTTGGATTGTGATTGAGTGGGGACACATGTCCCAAAGTAAAGTTTGAACATCAGTCACACAGTACTCAACCCATTATAATCCAACAATTGTTTTCATGCTAAAAAAACTTAACTATACAAAAACTAAACACCCTATGGAATAAATGGTAGGTTCTACATGTAGTTGTATGATGTTAGACACAATGCCAAGCATACCTACATGTACATGTAAGTACAATATTTGCCTTATCAGTTGTTTATTACAGCAGGTATACACACACTCTCCACTCAAAGTCTAACAATGTTGCATGCTAGTAGAACCACCGTCCTCACTCAATCAAAATCAAACACTGTTACTGCACACATACAGTACTCATCCAGCCATATTCCAACACTTTACACATGCCATATCAGAAGTACACAGTACTCAACCCATCAAACTCCAACAATCCCTGGTGTTGGAGTTTGGCTGGATGGGGGATCGTTAGGGATAATCGATAACAGCCCACTGAAGCCAGTAAAGTTTTCCATGACAAAATGTCAACAATGAAGTCTATTCTGTGGGAAACCCATCATCATTCAAGACTCCCTCAATTTCCTGGTTCTAGTTATAGAGGGCGCTGCACCGCGGCGACCACCCAGTGTACGAAGCTCCAAAGAATTGATTTTTATTCTATGGCACTTGGAACAACTTCTTCGGCGATATTTGTCGTGTTCGTGTCCATTTCGTACAATTTTACTAGTGATTTTTGTCCTGAAAGCAGAGCATGTGTTATGACAAAATATGCTGATGACACCGTCTTATCTGGACTGATTACTAATAATTCTGAGGTGGAGTATACACTGTAGGTGTGAAATTGATAAATTTGTGGAGTGGTGCAATATAAATCATCTGATTTTAAACGTACAGAAAACCAAAGAAATTTTTGATTTCCGGAAAATTTTAAATATGAAGGAACCAGTTGAAATTGATAACACCGATGTTGAGGTTGTTCAAGAGTTTAAATACTTGGGAACAGTTGTGGATGATAAATTAAATTGGAATGCTAATGCAACTAGGATCCAGAAACAAGCAAATCAACGGCTTTACTTTTTAAGGAAACTGAAATCTTTTAATGTGGATTGTCAGATTTTAAATCAGTTTTATCAGAGCACCATCCAGTCGACTGTGATTTTTTGTTGTACATGTATATCTTGGTTCAACTCACTTACATTGTGCAGTCGTAAAAAACTCCAACGCATTGACAAGCAAGCTATGAAGATAATTGGCGCTGATGTTGAGAATATTCAGCAAATTGCAGAGAATCACCTTATCACCAAATTTAATGGCATTCTTTCCGATACAACCCATCCTCTTAATCCCTTCATTATTTGCAATCGATCTGGCAGAGTACGTCAACTTAGTCTGAAAACCAACAGGTTTAAATGTTCATTTTTACCATGGGCCATTCAGATTTTTTCACCAGATAGTTTTATCCCTTTCCCTTGCTGTGCTTTAACCCAACCTTCCCCCTCCCCATATCCTACCCTGCCTTACCCGTTTCCTTTTCCCTCATTTCCTCCCTAATCACCCCATTGCCCTGAATCCCTATTGCTTCCTTAGTTTTTATGATTGTTTTGTAAGTAAATAATTTGTTTTTTCATTTTGATCTTTTTAAATGTAGGCCTATTGTATTATTAAATCAGTGTACACTGGGAAATCAATTTTCATGTGATGTTTTGCATGACAATAAATAAATAAAATCTTGAAAATCTTGAAAACATTTATTTCATCAAAAATAGTATAACACTTTCAGTTGACTATCACATTGAAAAATCATGTAGCACTCGACAAATTAAGTTAACCCTCCTGTTACTGTACATGCCAAAACCTGCCAAATTTTCACTGTGTAATAAGGGCCCACAGTATTAACCTGCCAATGCATGTCATAACATGTACATCCACATGCCAAATCCATTTGGAGGGTTTGGAGGGTTTTGAAAGGTGCAGATCTACTCAGTCATAAGCTAAGTCTGTAGCAAGTACACCTACATGTAAATGCCAAAACATGTTGGAAGGTATTGGCACTACATTTGTAAGTCTTAAAGTAAAGCTAAGTAATCCTCAATAACATTCATCCAACTGTCAAAACCTTTCAGAAGGTGCCTGATGAGTACCCTGTACATGTACATAAACAGTAATCCCTAAGATACATGTACACATCTATCAGTCTATTACTTGCCAAAGGGATTTGAAATGTGCACAAACTATGTATGGTGTACATGTAATGTACATTGTACATGTACATGTATGTACATGTACATGTATGTATCTACACCACCTTTCAAACTGCCAGTGTAGTGCATCTAGTGAAGCAACTATGTACATGTACATACATGTACATGTACACATACATGTACATACATGTACATGTAACCTTTCAAAACCCTCTGGCTGACAGGTTTTGAAAAGAGCAGTTTCTAGGCCCAAAACTACAATTTTTATAGGAGGGTTAATAGAGGGCACTATCATATTGTTTGTTGAAATAAAATATCGGGAATATGGAGTTGTTCTGGTGAGCGGTAATGTGCCATACGCAAAATGCTCAGGTATTTTTATCAGGGAAAACTTCACAGACTTTTGTGGTTTAAATGTCAGGTACATGTACATGTATGAAATGCAAATTTTTTAAAACAAAATTTGGTTTGTGGATAAATTTCAGTATTTTTTATGTTCTGATGAAATTTTGTGGGAACCCAAAAATCATCAGTATCACGATACGCGGTGTTGTACTGTATCATGATGCGTATCGCACCATTTTTGTATCGCGATAATCAATGCATCGGTGAAACGTTATACCCCTACATGTACATGAAAGGCATTAGCCAGCAATGCGTCCTGGCATCTTTTGGATGCCCTATTTGATTTTTGGACGCCCTATTTGATTTTTGGACACTCTGTACAAATGTAGGCCACCTTTGAAGACATCATGTTTCATTTGCCAAGTATCCTACAAAAATGTTACAAAAGTAATTCCTAAAAGTGGAAACAAAAAGAATACCCCCTAAAACATAACACTAGACTACTGGCTACTACGTACTTTATTATGATACAATGTACATCAATTTTACTGTGGTGAATCAGTTTTTGGGCTAAGCAAAAATAAACTTGTGGATTAGAGGTATAACGCCACAAGAGGGCGGAAGTAGTCAGGGCTGATGGGGATGAGAAAAGGAGGTCAGGAGGTCGTCAAAAAGATGGCGGGCTTTGAGACACATGTGATTGAAGCTGTTGGAGTTGGAGAATGATTTTGAGCTAAATATTAAAGCAGAATTGAATGTATTTACATCAACTGTGTTGCTGTGAAATTACTACCCCCCTCAGGCCTCACGGCGTATCACTACAAATGGTAACACGGATGGGGTAGTGTAATTTTCCGACGTTATCTGACTTGGATATGTCCCAATTTAATGGTGCTTGGAAGCTGGTGGATGCTGCCACGGTCAGCCGCTAGTGTTAATTTCTGCTGTTGTGCTGGTGTGGTGTTGTGCTCAACCCAGATCGGCAAGTTACAGACAGATCAAACCCAGCAGAGAGAGCCCAGCAGGGATTGTGGGGAATTGACGTCGACGGTCCACGTTAGGAAACGTTAGAAAATTTCAGCGCTTTGGATGCGTTACGGCTGGGAGGAAGACAGGAAGAGTGACATTAATTATCAACGGTCTTCTGGAAAGCAGCAGTGCATGCTAGGCAGGACCACCTGCACCACAGTACTGAGGACAGGCAGTTGTGAAGATACAAAACCAGTGGGTAGGATCAACCAAGTGAGATTTATTGATGAACAGTAATGACAATTTTGGTATTGTTGAAATTTTCATAACCCCTTTTTGAGTTTTATTTGGGGGATAATTTTGCGATATAACGTTAAAGTGTAGTTCTACATTAAAAAAAAAGAAAGAAAAGATTTTGCCCTGTAATATTGGTGAATTGGTAGTATACATTGCGGACACACACGTGCAAGTAGGGTTCATTAAGTCTAACGGTGCGAGGGGCTTGGGCAGTTTGTGTGGTGTAGTGGGGATTTCTGTTAGCTTACTAATTTCGGTAATATGGCAACATCTGAGGCAGGCTTGTTAGCACGGTTAGTGTCGGACTTTTCTGATGCATTAAAGCAGAACAGTAGTACTAGGGAAAGGCCAATTAAGCTTGAAAGGTTCAAGGGAAAGCCAGTGAGGGTTGGGGACCCAACCCTCAATGAGTGGCTGGAGGAGGTTGACATTTATTGTAGACAATGTAACATCCCTGAAAAGGAAAAGGCTCAAGTTGTGGTTGACCATTTAGTTAAGAGCCGTGATGATGTCAAGTCAGATTATTCCCTTTTAGTTAAGCTACTGCGAAACCAGTTTGGCGGAGGAGAAACCCTGCAGTTGCTACAATAGGCATTTTTCGATAGGGGACAACTCGACGATGAGGACCTCATTGAGTTCTCTCGTGCATTGATCAGGCTGTATGATAGGATACTGCGCATTGCTCCCGAGGGCGAAAAGGATTTGCTCGGGAAATTGAAGACAATACACTAATCGGGCAATTTGTAGCTGTCATGTGGAGGCTGTTGTTATGGGAGAAAGTGTTGACAATGAGTCATTAACATCTAATGTCGGAACTAAGATTGCATGTGCAGCAAATTGTGTTGGCCCTGTACAGCAGCAACTTTCAGATTTACAGAAGGAGCAGCAGGAGCAGATTACATTTTTAATGCAATGCATGCTGCGATCACAAACGCCAAATTAGTCTATTCTCAGAGGGACTGGCCAATTGGGTGGGAACAAATCATCAGTGGTTTGTTACAAATAAGAAACCAGGTCATATTAGATAGCAGTCATATTAGATAGCAGTGTCCTCTCATGTTGAAAGAACAAAGTGAATCTTTACAGTTTGGAGGGGGATCCCAAATGGTGGATGCTCAAGGTTCTCAAAAAAGCGAGGGTATAAAAGAGGTTAAACTAACATCCTTTGGGTCGGGTGGTGGAGGAGGGTCACAAAAGGGCCAGGTCTGATACAAAATCATGTAGTGAGGGAGTTGTGGTGCCTGAGCTGTCGGTGGATGAGCTGTTAACTAGGTTAGTTAAGGAGAGCCCCAGGGCTCAAGTGATACTGGCTGGGGTACCAGTCACATGTATTTTGGATACAGGCGCCGAGGCGTCCCTTATTAGTGCCTCAGTTTATCAAGAATATTTAGCAGACAAACCGGGACTTACCTTGAAGTGTACGGTGTGGGGATTGGAAGTTCCAATCACCGGGTACATGTATACTGTTGAGGCTCACTTTTTCGTGGTAAAAGATTCAGGCAATGACGGGTTGTAATGTTGAATATTACTGGGATGTAATGTGCTTGAACTGCTGAAAGATGTTGAAGAACAGGGGCGAGTGATACTGAGGCTTGGAACGTGACCCTCCAATGGTACCGGCTTAGCAGGGCACAACCACAACATACTGGGCAAGGGGTTCAGAAGTCACAGGTTATGCCATTGGCTGTGCGCACGGGTAGGCATGAAATAATAATTCACCCTAGGCAGGTAATAATGGTACACTGCCATATTAGAGCGCCTGTGCATGTTTTTAAGAACAAAGTGGTAATTATAGAGGGTATACAATCGGTGGCACAGTCTGAGGGGGCAAATAATCTGAATGCTGCTGTTTGGGTGTATGAGTCCTCATGGCAACAAATGGGAAAACAGTGAAAGTACTTGTGGCGAATTTGAGGACACAGTCCTGGGAAAGACCCCCTCACACGAAATTGGCTTCAGTTATTAAAGCATCCATGTCAGACTGCATTGGGATAAATTCCTCACCCAATAGTATTCAGGTGTCTATCAATCACTTGTTGGTTGAAGGACAAATCGACTTGGAGCAGGAGCCTTCTAAGCCTGATTCAGGGGGAGGGGTAGGAGGAGTGCCTCGAGAAGGTTTTACATTTTCAAATGGTTGTAATTATGAACTTCCTCCAGGTTTGAGTCTTGAATTGTGTATCCTAAATGATGAACAAAAAAAAGAACAGGTTGTGAGGCTTATTCAGAAGCATGAGTCGGTCTTTTCAAAAGATGACTTCGATGTTGGTTATTGTGACAAAATACCTCACAAGATCAACACGGCTGACAATCACCCAATCAGTGAACCTTACCGCAGAATCTCCCACACTGTGTTCAGGAAGTAAAAGGGCTTTTGCAGTGAGAGTCCGTATGCGAGTACTCCGTATGCGAGTGCAGTGGTGTTGGTGAGCAAGCAGGATGGTTCATTACGTCTTTGCATGGATTTTAGGAAATTAAATGCAAAGGTTGTCCGTGACTCATTTCCTTTGCCACGGATCGAAGAGTCGTTAGAGGCTTTACAGGGTGCTAAGTATTTCTTGGCTCTCGACTTGGCACATGGTTACCATCAGGTACACATGTAGCTATTGGACCCTACAGTAGTTCTATAGAGAAGATTGCATTTCGAGTGCCCTTTGGGCTTTACGAGCTTACTCGAATGCCTTTTAGTTTAGCAAACGCGCCAAGCACGTTCCAGAGGGTAATGGAACAATGCCTCGGGGACATGAATTTGTCCGAGTATATCTGGACGATATACATTGCATTAGTGTATTCTTCTTCATTAGAAGAACACTTGGGGCGCTCAAACAAGGTTCTCACTAAACTTAAGGATTTTGGGTTTAAGGTCAAGGGCAAGAAGTGTAGCCTTTTCCGTAGTGAAGTTGTCTATCTAGGCCATGTTGTCAGCGCACAGGGAATCTTGGTTAAGGACAAAATCCGTCGTATTGAAGACTGGCCAGTTCCTCAAGGGGCTGCAGATTTGCGTTCGTTCTTGGGACTGGCAGGCTATTATTGCCGTTTTGTCAAGGGCTTCGCAAAGCTAGCAGCCCCACTTCACGCTATCGTGCCGGCGATCACAAAAGGGAGACGTAAATCTATTGATAAGTTTGTTTGGAACTCTGAGGCGCAGTCGGCATTTGACAAACTGATACAAGTGTTAGTGCAGGCTCCAGTGCTGGTGTACCCTGACTTCAAATGACCAGATGGGCGGCTCAGCTCGCGGCGTTCAATTTTGACATCAGGTATACATGTAGATTGGGTATCAGCAATCGTTGCGCAGATGCGTTGAGTCGATATCCTGGACACTGCTCGGAGGAGGCAGTGACTGGAGTCTTTCACACTAAAACACATTCAACTCCAGTTTCATTACATATAAGTGCATGTAATGTTGGTAATTCAGAGTTAGCAAAGGAAATGCCTGTGGGTGCAGGTCCGCCTGGGGTTTTCCATCGTGGTCCTCAGACCAACTTGCAGCTCTGCAACGATCTGACCCAGTGTTGGGTACTGTTTGGGAACGTTGGGACCGTTGGGACCAGTGGTGGTCACCCGGTGAGGTGATACCTGGAGTTCGGAATGATTCTCCTGAGTTGAGATGTTATGGCAATGGTCACGACTTGTAGAACGAGACAGGGTTCTGTGTCGTAGAATAGAAGATCCAGTTCTTGGGGAGGTATTTCAGATACTGATGCCCGAAAGCATTCGCTCTAGGGCTATTGAAGGTTGTCATGAGGGTTTGGGGCATCAAGGTGTTTCCCGCACATGTTCCCTTCTCAGGAGGTGTGTTTATTGGCCTAAACTGGTTGCTGATGTCCGAGCCCATATTTGGAAATGTCAGCGTTGTGTCAGGGCAAAGATGTCTGAACCGGTTCCCAAGGTTCCCATGCGTCACTTGATGGCTTTCAGATCCTTGGAGGTTTTAGCCATTGACTTTGTAAAGGTCGATAGGGAGCGCGGGGGGTACGAAGATGTGTTGGTGATGGCAGACGTCTACACCAAATATGTAAAGGCAGTACCTTGTAGGGATCAGTCAGCCCAGACTGTACATGTAGCTAGGGCATTGCGGGATAATTGGTTTACACGGTTTGGAATTCCTAACAAGTTGCACAGCGATCAAGGTCGAAATTTTGAAGGGGAAATTATGTGTGAATTGTGTGCCTTGTAAGTCACGAATGACACCGTATCACCCAGAAGGGAATGCACAGGCTGAGAGGTTTAACCGTACGTTATTCGGGTTGATTAAGTATTTCAGTGAAGCGGAGCGCCGGAAGTGGCCTGAATTTCTGCCGCATGTAGTTTTGTATACAATTCCACTCCCCACTGTACAACAGGTATAGCACCATTTACGTTGATGTTCGGAAGGGAACCCTTGATTCCACTGGACCAGATATTAGGGCGTATAGATATAAATTGGGATCAGGATTTTGTTAGGGAACAAGCAGAGTTGCTGGAAAGAGCAGGTGTTTTGGTGAAGGAGCGAATAGAGCAGAGGGCTCATCAGAATGAAAAGAGGCATGATGCCAAGGCCAATGCTTTGCAGTTGCCAGTAGGGTCGCAAGTGCTCCTAAGAAAATGTGCTTTAAAAGGTCGCCACAAGTTGGAAGATGTATACGGCAGAGAATCGTATGTTGTGTTGTGGAGAAATGAGCAAAATGATGTTTATTGAATCCGTCCAATAAACGGTGGCCCAGAGAAAACTGTAAATCGTAAATACTTGCATGTAGATCCTTTGGCAACAGCAGAGTCCGGTGGTAAAACCGACTCCTCTGACAGTTCAGATTGGGACGTTGTCATTACTAAGGCTCACATTCCAAACCCATGGGGGAGCCTCCTGGGGAGGTGTTGGACGAAACAGTCCAATGCAGAATATCACAGAGAACCACAAAAGGGACCCACAGTGACCCACACAGACTGCCTTAGTCAGTATTAAATAATTGGCCAGATTGAGTTCACTTGGTAAGTTTCGGGTGTGTTCTGCAGAAGTGGCTTGGGGTATCCAGTCTTCCTTTGAGCAAACGTACATGTACATGTAAGCCTAGGTTTGGTGCTGATGCTCGAACTGAATTAAAGTTTGCAATCACTCTTTCCATGCGTGTTACAAATGGCCTTTCACAGCCTTTTTATGTGGCATTTCCTTACTTGCACATGTGTGTTCCTAGATTTGTAAGTGGCATACTAGAATGTCGTTTTTGGTAATTGACAATTGGAATGTTTGAAGCTATGTGGAAGGATTGGGTGTTGCCTGGTGGGAAAGACTGGTATCCAGTTTCCATATGGCTGCGCCGGGCCTGATAGCATCTCCAGATGTTCCGGAATTTAGCGAAGTTTATGAAATTTAAACAGACCATGGTCTGTTTAAAACATAAACGAATAGTCTCGGAAGGCCTGATGTACGGTGTGTTTTCTTGAACGTTGTGGTCTGCCCATTGGGAGAAGCTTGGTGTCCAGTCTTCTATGGGCAGTAAAAACAGCTTGGAGGAGCCACTGGACATTCGCTGCGTGTTGAGTCAAAGTGTTAAAGTTGTATCTGACTATTTTTTTGTACCTTTAATGTTCTTGCAGGAGTGTGGAAAGCTGTGATGGTAAGCTTGGGAAGGTTTTGGGGTTATCCAGCTTTCCAACCAGCAACCACCAGGCTTGACAGCGCCATCTGAAATTATGGGTGGTTTTGTTTTATTTGGCTACAGCTTTGTTAGCGACTAAAGAAAAGACACGGTTTTGTGTATGAAGTTGAGTTACAAAGAGGCACGATGCCAATAATGTGTCTCGGTGAGGGAGGCCTCACATTGAAAAGGATTCAGAACAATCCAGATCATTATTTTCAAGAGCTGAACAAAATTCAGCCAACCGTATTGATACTTGGTTTGGGGACCAACGACCTGTGTTCAAAGATGGCAACTCCTCGTGAGGTGCATGCCTCACTATGTAATTATGGTTGGGTATCTTCCCAAATGGGATGTACATGTACATGTATGGCCAGAGGCTATAGTGTATTTACAGATTCTCCTTCGTACTGGGGGACTTAGAAATAATCAGGTGTTCCTAGAAGAGTTCAATAAGAGGGTAGAGATTTTCAACGACATGTTGGAGTGTTCAGCATTTGTGGAGGACCAATGGTGGGTTTGGCATCATCGGGGACGTCATCACCTGTCACAGCGCCCTCTGGCGACAGGTTTAGAAAAATAAACATTTTCTATCTGAAAAACCATAAGAAATTTGAATAACTTCTGTGAATAAAGTGACTAGTGACATCTTATCTTTTCAAATAATATGTTTGATGATGTCATCAAAGTTCAGAGCGCCCCCTAGTGGCAGTTTTAAAAATGGGATTATTTTCCAATCTCAGAAATTGAACCAAAGCAGGCACTAACGTTATTTTTTCATGATCATGAGGAGGTCATACATGTATATATATGACCTTTAAATCACCTGATCCGACCTTAACTTCCGGTCCAAACAGGAAGTTCAAATTCAACACATTCTAACGCAAAATTGATGTCTTTTGAATATGAAAGTGATATTGTTATTATAAAAGATGATACACCTTTGCAAAAACATGATATTGACATCATCAGTGATAATTAGATTCAACTGGAAGTTCCCACGAACACCGCGTGTTTGTTCCAACAAACACTTGAGCTCTAGTTATTATTTTTTTTGCCGAAAAAATTTCAAACGAAGCCCCAATTTTTATAAATTGTTTATGGTTAGCCGAACCGAAAAAATGTAACCGTGTAACCGGGTATTCGGTCGGTTAACCGTGTAACTGTTACAGCCTTACATTGTACATACGGTATGGTATAAATCTTTAAAACAAGACAACAATATTTTAAATCCCATTAGAAAAAAAGACTGCAAAAATGCTTTTGCTAAGCAGATCCTATTTGCTGAAAAATTGCTGAAAAAATTTGGACGCCCTGTTTTTCAATTCAATCAAATTAGGACACCCTACATGTACAATGTATTTTCAAACCCTGGCTAATTAATTACAAAATAGCTGTTGCTAAAATTTAAAAAAGTAGGAATACAATACCACAGAAAAGGAACAATACCATCCTACTATAAAAACTTTTGTAAAAAATACTAAGTTAACAATCATTATATCTTACTTACTATAACTAATATACATGTAAGTTATGAAATTTAATTAACAAATAAAACAGTTAGGTCCAAGCCTTTTTTTGATGATGGCAAAAATAACAAAACCCTGAAATCATGTTAGTTGCTAACTTTTATACATGTATAATAATAAATTATGATAAAATAAAAATAATGGACAGCAAAAGAATTTATTTCCCATTTAAAATAATGCATCGCCAAAATGCTGCATCATTTTTCTGGTGCACTAGTGCAAACAGGGTCTGATCACCATGGCAATAAACAGTGACATCATCATTGTGGATGGCTTTTTGAAGCGGCAATTTGGCAAGACATTTTTTTAAATGGGAAATAAATCTGCCCATCTTTAAAAGTACACCCAATCTTAATTACATGAGAGCCCATTTTATAGAACTTTGGTATACACAATGAGTATACTTTTGGCCTTTGTTTGACAGAATTTCATGAATTTTAAATTTGCGGCCTGCGCGGGGTCAAAGGTCAAAGTACACTTTGCTTGACCAAATTGCAAAGTGGATAATTTGTGATGATAAGAGCTTTAATTTAACATAAAAATCACTTTCTTACGATATTCCCGGAGTTACAGATTTCCAAAGTTGTAGAGGTCAGTTGAAGGTAAAAGTTCAACCTGTAACTCACAAACCACATGACCAAAACGGCTCAAATTTCAGTTTTGGGTTTGCTCATACAACCAAACAAACCTCGGAAAGTGTGTGATTTGACGTGGAATGACCCAATAGTTACATTTTTACAAATTCAAATAACACTGGAAATATTAATTTGCATTAAAAAATAAGTAGCCAAATTATAAATGGGCAATTCCACGGTTAGTTACGTTACATTTTTAGTGACTCTGCACAGTTATTTGGGCTCTTATATTTAGGATGAAAGCCTATCAATTCTTCATTATGGTACCATAAATACATCTCTACCTAGAGTTATCACACAATAATAATTCAAAACATTCAGACATGTTATGTGAATTGTAAAGGCAACTTTAATCTCGGTTAGTTACGTACACGTACAAATGTAACAAAAAAAGGACAAAAGAAATGTAACAAAAAAAGTTTCCTCAAGTGGGATACAACTGAAAGAAAGTAATATCTCTAACATTGATTGGTTACTGGTAAATGTTTTCACATAAAATATGGAGCAATTATTATCATCAGTTTTAAGGACTGCCAAAAAATCATGGTTAGTTACATTACGGTTAGTTACATGTACGTTACAGTTTGTCCATGCCTACACACATTTTCAAAGGTCCTTTTTAATCACACTTGAAAAGGGATATAGGTCTCAAATGCTGTCAAAATGATGAGAGCAAGATCAATAACAAGATTTGAGTTGTTTAATTAATCTGCAAGTACAAAAACAAGTGAAGTTAGCAACCATATATTATAAAATACTGTAAGTGGCATGGTTTGTATTGTCATTTACATGTGTACATCATTTTCAAAACAATTGATGGAGTTTGATAAAAATGTCATGATCTTAATGGTTCAAACACTGAAAGTTAAAAGTACGATTTGTTAACAGTGAAATTTTAAAAAGATACAACACGTTCAAGGGAAAACTAAACGATACCAAAACAGACTTCAGAATGCATTGTTCATGTAATGTACATGTATGTCCAGTGAGTTATGTACAACAGTTCCTTGTCTTGAGCATAAGAGCATGTATGTATATCACAATTGTGCGCGCAAGGAATTGTGGAAAGTGATTTTTGGAAAAAAAAGATTTGTAAACAAATGCACACGTTTGTGCACAAAGTCAATGGAGGAGTAAGGTGGTCGGTCAGAAAATTGATGTTTTTTACGTACATTGTATTATAGCAAAATTATGGAGAACATTTTTAAAAATTATTTAAATTACATACAGAACATTTGTATAATTCAGGGATGTGATTTCTCCGTTTTTTTCCGGAAATCCGTTTTTTTTCCCCTCAAAAGTCCACCAACGTGAATCGTGTGAATCCGTTGAGAAAATAGGGGGGTAGAATGTGCTAATTAAATATTCATATCGATGTCTGTTTGCCGAAATCATCTGAAATGTACTTTGCTTGCGTTGCTTTTTGATGTATTTTACGCACGCACGCGAACTGAAATACACTATGCGTAGCGCGATTATAATGTGGTTCGCTCGGCCGATTGAAGTGGTGTGAATTCTACAGTTCGGGGCTGAGGTTGTAAATATTTAAGTCTAGTTCCTGTGACAGAACTCGTGATTCACACACTGTGTGCAACCCCGTCCACAATAGTAAACCCTGGAATGCTTTCCTTGAACCCTAATTGGACGCGGGCTGAGAATGCAGTCGGGTGCCTGCGACAGAGAGTAAAAATGCAGGCAAAATACCGTTGTAAAATAGCTCACTTCTTGGTACCAGCCGTCGTACATTTTTATGTATCCAACATGGCGCGCTTAATAAGACGGTCCTGTTGCATGGAGAGCCAGTCGAGAGAGATTGATAATGGAATCAAGAATAAGTTTCGCTGGGAATGGCTTGAGAGATAGTCACTGTTGATGGACATCAGCATAAGCTACATGATTGTTTCAATAAAATAGCGACCGCTGGCAAGGTGTTTGCAACTATTGCAACGACACCATTAACTATGCAACAAGCGTAAAAAATTTCTTTGTGTATTATTCTTGATTTTTTTTTGGGGAACAAAATATGAGCAAAACCTCTAGACTTATCAAGTCTGGTGCCACTAAAGCTGGTACGTTCCATTCATTAACGGATTAAGCAAAGCGAATATCAACTGATTGGAATAATCAATTTTTGTTTATTTCTTCACAATTCTACAATGTTAGTGATACCAGTGTATTTATATTAAAAATGAGTGACAAACCAATAGTGATACTGATGAACTGAAAAAGAATACAACCAAAATTAAAGAAGAGACAACACAAAGTGGAAAAATATTGTTGCCAAAGATGTCCCAGAAAGGCTGAGATTGCACCACAGAGCATCTACATTTCAAAATTTTCCCGGGGCCCTTCAGCGGGCCCCGGACTAACGCCGATTAATGGCTTCGGCAGCGGCTCAAGGCTAGGACTCCCCTTCCTGGATCATTTACATTTTCAGTTTTTTTTTTCACAGTCCAATCACATCCCTGATAATTAAAAAAGATTCATTTTTTATTCCCATAAACCACTTAAACGGAGGATTTCTCAGCTGATTTCTGACGTTTGTGCACAAAGTCAATGGAGGAGAAAGTAGCAAGATTTGTTGCACATGGATGATGCACATAGCGCATGAATCTAGAATGTTCTTACAGTTGCATCATGGGCACAATCAGTTTTGCAATGTGCCCTCTTTGTCTTAACTTTTCAACATTTGTATTAATTTCCATGAAGCAGTAGCTACATCAATTTGACAATGGTTAGTTACGTTACCGCTTGGTTAGTTACGTTACAAGGTTATTTACGTTACAGATTTTGAATGCTTTTTATTCAATATACATGTATATAGCAATACACAGGAATATACATTGCTTTTTTTAACTAAGGATTGGACAAAGAAGGTAAAAATAAGAAACCAAATTTCTAACAAAATGCTTCTTCTTTGGGCAAAAAAAACAAGACGTTTTGGTTAGTTACATGGTGTGTCGTGGCCGAGCGGTCTAGCTTACCGAACTCAAGTTCTGGTGTTAGCAGCAGAATGTGGTTTCGAATCCCGGCCGTGACACTTGTGTCCTTGAGCAAGACACTTAACCATAATTGCTTCTCTCCACCCAGGGGTTAAATGGGTACCTGTGAGGGCAGAGTTGGTTGATTAGCCCTATATGCGCTGTAATGGCAGCAATTGAGCTGTATACTCCCCAGGGAGCTGAGATGGTTTCAGGAATGATTTATGAGCCTCATGAGCAGGGGTAATAATATAATGCGCCTTGAGGACCACTCAGTTGGTGGATACATGTACGTGCGCTATATAAGTCCACACATTATTATCATCATCATCATCATTATCATCGTCGTCGTCGTCGTCGTCATTATTATTATTATGTTAATGGGGTAGAAGTCTCTCTATTCTGTGGTCTAAATCAATCCGAATCACAACTTATGACTATAACAGCTGATATTTAGGTTGAATCAATTTGAAAATCTGATTAGATTGATTAGATAAATTGATTTCTTTCTCATTAAGTAATTAATTCAAATTCTTTTAAATTCTTTTTAGCAAATAATTTCACACTGCAACATCAATCACATAAAAATGAATTTTTGGCAATTTCTTCTCAAAGCCATGACATCCTTGAAGCATTTTCCCCAGAACCTTTCATGTATATTGCTCTGATGTAAAGCCAATTTTTACTTAAAAATCACAATTCTAAATTTAAGGGTCATGTCCACTTCCTCATGGAATTGCCCAAATACACGTATTTAAGGGAAAAAAGTTTAACCCTTTCATTACCGAATTGTTTGCCCAGTCCTGCATGAATTCACACATTATTGCATTTTAACAGTATGCATCCATTTACAGGCACTTTTTCTAAACTTGTTTTTCTTTATGAAGAATTTGTTGGAGAAAGATATATTCAATGAAATGATTGTTGCTTATGAAATTCCCTTTCATATGATACCAAAATCATTGGCATTGCATATAAAATGATTGGGTTATTTATTTTACTTCAAAACGGAACTGGGGTGATACATGTACATGTAGGTCTTTTTCTGTCGCGGCTCCGAGACTCTGGAATCATCTTCCAACTAAACTCAAATCTTGTCATAACTAGATTTAAGTCGATGCTTAAAATTCATCTTAGTCTGTATGTCACAATTCTTCAAAGATGATGTATATTTGTAAATTTTGCATTGTACATGTACATGTAGGTACATATCTCAGTACATAAATTTTCCCTATGCTGTCATTGTACATGTATATTGTTTGTATTCATGTTTTTAGGTGTTCGGGTATGTGCCCGTTGTTTTTGTTCGTTTTTTAGGGGTTCGAGCTACAGCGCGAACACCTTGTTTTTGTTCGGTTTTTTAGGTGTTCGGGTATGTACCCGAAACACCTATTGTTTTTGTTAGGTTTTTTTTTTTCTTTTTTTTTCTTCTGCTTCTCCTTCTTCTTCTTCTCCCCATAGATTGTCTACAAAAAAACACATACTTGCAAACTTCACATGATCTTGAAACTTGGCATATATATACTTAGAACATAACAAGTACATGTAGATGAAACATGAGTTGTGAGTGACCCCAATTTGACCTTACTTCCTGTCCAAACCGGAAGTCAAGGTTTAATATTTAAAAAAATCATATCACAACAACCACAAGAGGTAAATACACAATTTTTGTACCATTGTACAGATCGTGAATTGTCAAAAAATATTTACACAAAGGTGACCCAAATTTGACCTTACTTCCTGTCCAAACGGAAGTCAAACTTTAATATTTAAAAAAATCATATCTCAACAACCACAAGAGGTAAATTCACAATTTTTGTACCATTGTACAGATCGTTAATTGTCAAACAATATTTACAAAAACGGTGACCCCAATTTGACCTTACTTCCTGTCCAAACCGGAAGTCAAATTTAATATTAAAAAAAAATCATATCTCAACAACCACAAGAGGTAAATTCACAATTTTTATACCATTGTACAGATCGTGAATTGTCAAAAAATATTTACACAAAGGTGACCCAAATTTGACCTTACTTCCTGTCCAAACGGAAGTCAAGGTTTAATATTTTAAAAAAATCATACATGTATCTCAACAACCACAAGAGGTAAATTCACAATTTTTGTACCATTGTACAGATCGTTAATTGTCAAAAGATATTTACAAAAAGGTGACCCCAATTTGACCTTACTTCCTGTCCAAACCGGAAGTCAAAGTTTAACATTTAAACAAAATCATATCTCAACAACCACAACAGGTAAATTCACAATTTTTGTACCATTGTACAGACCATTAATTGTCAAAAGACATTTACAAATAGATGACCCCAATTTGACCTTACTTCCTGTCCAAACCGGAAGTCGTCAAAGTATAATATTTAAAGAAAATCATATCTCAACAACCACAAGAGGTAATTCACAATTTTTGTACCATTGTACAGGTCGTTAATTGTCAAAAAATATTTACAAAAAGGTGAACCCAATTTGACCTTTACTTCCTCCCGAACACCTAGAGTTTGTGTAAACAAACTCGAATCTCTAGTTTTCTTTGTTTCCGCACCTTGAGTGCCCAGCAGGGTGGATATGTGCACGCTACAAATCTTTATTATTACATGTATTATTATTTATTATCATGAATTCTTTTCCCCAATGGTTTCCACCCACATCTAGCCTTTGACCAATGACATAATTCAACATGTGTTTTGTGAACATGAACAACCAATCAGCACTCTGATCAAGCACACATCGGTGACCATAGTGCAGTGACATGGTCTTCGCCTTCTGCATAACTCAATTACGTGATGTTTAGGCCGCTGCATGCGTCCGTGCATGCGATTAATGGGGCTTTCTTTTGTACATCGTACATTTGTAACTTGGGTTATCAAAGACTGACACTTTTGTAGATTTTTACAGTTTTATTTCAGAAATACAATGTAACTTTCAGTAAATATAATACTTATGTCACCAAGATGTTTTACTTTACAACACAGTAAAGAAAAGATCGATTTAAGTATGGTATCCTCTGTGTTACAAAGGTTAATTTTGTTACCATTTACAGTACAGTTTGTACGTGTTTGTACACCTCCGGAGGCATGTTTTCAACAAAATGAAAACGGGTATCCGGGTACATGTATCCGAAGTTTCCTGATTTTGGGTATCTGGTTCCAAAAATATCTGAAAACGCACAGCCCTACCAGTACCACTGACAAAATTTAACTCTAGACTTGCGAAGGCACCACACACGCCTGATGCTTGCCTTGACCAAAGCTGTTTTCGTAGTGCACACTTACCACGGTACTCCGACCCTGTACCGATTTCTTGTCTGAGAAATTCAACATACATGGCTTGTGCGCTGTCTCCGCACATACATGTACAGCGAGATCAATAACCGAGTCGTGGATACGGTTGTGCATTGCAATCTTGTATAGTACTAGTTACATTATTTTTTTGTCTCATTATTATTTTGTCTCATGTATGGTATATAATGTACTTATACATTCCATCCCTAAACTTGGATAGGCTATCGTCACAACCCTTTATGTGACATCTGTTTATATGCTTTCGCTAGGGTTAATCTATGTTTTGTCTGTCTGTCCCTTTTTGTCCTATGTCTGTTTGTCTGTCTGTCTGTCTGTCTTGTCTAAGGCATCCCCAACACAATCAATGCTTCTCGGGATATGCCTCCATTTCACTATTTGTTGCTATGCTACTTTATGTAATTCTCCTACTCACTTTATTTATTTTGTAGTTTGTATTATTGTTTTACACTGCAATCTGTAAAGTGAATATCTGTAAAGTGAAATGGAAATAAATGTGATTGTGATTATGATTATGCACATGTGCAAACTGAATCAACAGCCTTGATCCTTCTGTAATCGAAAGCTTATGTGTTTCTTTATTTTTCCATTGGAATTCCAGTGGTAAGTCATATACAAGAATTACACATGTATTGATGTGTGGGTGGTTTGTTTTAAATGATGGCCAATCACAGGCCCCTACATAGCTTTGACTGCATGCATACACACGTTGTGCAATGTACTGTACATGTACAGTGCAATGTACATGTACAGTGCAATGTACATGTACAGTGCAATGTACATCGCGCACAGCGAACAGTTAATGGGCCAACCAATAACCAATGAGATTATGTCTTTCATTTTTGAATTTAATATATATATGTGTGGCGGTTCAGGAAAACCCAACACATGGTCAAATTTTTACAATTCTTGTTGAGCATTTAATCAAGTAATACACCCTTTACTAATCTCATAACAGTTTTAATGAGTTCAATATTCAAACCACAACTAAAGTTATGACCTTTCAAAGACGGTTTATTCTAAAACCCACAAACGGAGAAATTAGGCTTCAAAGTTGGCTATGCAGTAAACGTAAATCCCTTGAACTATCTCAGGACTAGTGTAGAGCTTTCCATTGATGGGTTATTCATAGGGGGCGTGCTTTGGGAGAATTCATGAGCGTCGGCCAAAAAGTGCATTGTTTTAGAGTGAATTTTTTAAATCTTCTAATTATTTTAAAATGCATTGGGTTCAAAAGCATCCCAAAAATACATATTATACTTTGATTTTCCTAAAAGAAATTTAAGAGGAAATTTAAAGACAACAACTTCCATTTGGAACCAAAATCTCAAAAATAACACTATGGTCAATTTTTACGTATTAATCGGTCCATAATTACAAAATGTGCAATGGTGACTCCCGACAGGTTTTCCCCGACTGCCACACATATTATCATAAAGGAACGATTTCGTTCAAAAATTTTGCATAGCAAAACTGCGATGCAAAAATTGAATTTGCGTAGCAAAATAATTTTTTGTATAGCAATCTGTGAATTTTGTGTAGCAAATTTAAAAATGCTTAAAATTACAGTATGTAGTGTGCATAGGTAAAGGTTTTTTTTTTTTAAGGCTTTGCTGTGGTTTGGTTCATAATATGAATGTCCAAATTTTACCAGAAATAATAATTTTTAGTGTCCGGAAATTGAGCCCCAGGTGGTAAAAAACTCACGTGTAACTATTTTCGCCAAATTGCAGTCATTCATGAAAGTTACTCCTCCGTCCATTTTCTTTTTTGTTTACATTATTATATCGATCACTAAAACAGAGGCAGTATCACGAAAACAAATTACCGACTGCGACATGTTCGGGTGCTTTTCAAAGTGAATTTCGCCGAGTGTAACATTACATTGTGGTATGATCAAGCTTGATTTTGATTTATTAAAATTCGTCAGGAAAATGAGTGATTGAAAGCGTGATCGTATTGTGTGCTGAAATGATTCTAAATCTCACCACTATGATATATAAATATAAATGAATGCTCATTTTGTTAATTTTCAAAAACTTATAAAACGAAGTTAGTAACGTTTCTAGAGTTCCTTTGTTGAACTACGGCCGCAGTGATGATCGTATGAAAGCGCACGTGTGAACTGAACACGGTACTGTTGTGTAGGCCTATAGGGGGTGGCTCAATTGCTCAATGTTCCAACCCCCAATCAAACTCAGGAGAAGAAAAAATAAACACGTGCGAAACTTAACAAAAACTGGGCGGTTGTTGCGTGTTTTCTATTTCGGGAATTTCGCCCGTAGTTAATTCATCAGCAGAAAAATATTGATAAATAAAAGAATAA
>CM055834.1:29548057-29853914 GCA_029582265.1 Zoroaster sp. YZ-2022 | reverse complement strand
TTGGTTTATCGTCTGCTCTGCATTCTGCTCCATCGTTTTTTATTATTTATACAAGATTCTTCTTTTCTTTTTAAATGTTTTGCTGTAATTAACGTTGCCGAGAGCGGTGCTAACAGCATTCCATACTTGTAGTATATTTCACATAAAAAGCAAGAAAGAGCACTCGAAATTAATGGATCTTTTTCTAAATCTGTAATTAATTTACCTTCATCATCAATTTCAAAACGATATCCATATAAATCAACGTAGTCTAAACCACGATCTAGCATTTTGACATATAATGTTAGAATAGCGCTGCCTAAAGACGTTGTTATGTCATGGCCTAATTTAGCTTCGTATTGCGTGTATAATACATCTCGTTCTTCCCTCGACAAAGCTTCAATGCTACTGACGGAATACTTTTTACCAATTTTTTTTTTGAACCTCCCCCCCGCTACAACGGATAAAAGACGTTTGTCTCGTTGCTTTTGCTTCAGCAGCGCTTGCTCATCAAAGTGCGGGTTATCAGAATCAACTGAAGCGGTAGCTAGCGAAGCTGGTGGTAACATCAACGACGGTTGCTTATTAGAGATTTCTTCGTTTAATAATTTGTGAACTTCTTCCATTTATTATAAGTATTTTTTAATTAAATTTAAAAAAAAATTGTAACAATTCAGTAAAATTAAATAACGATTTGGTAAGATTAAGTAATGTTTCTCCTCCTGCAACAATATAATTTTTTTTATCTCGATTCTTTTGCTTTAGCAGCAGCAGCTGGTTATCAGAATCAACTGAAGCGGTAGCTTGCGAAGCTGGTGGTAATATCAACGACGGTTGCTTATTAGAGATTTAAAAAAAAAAATAAAAAAAAAGTAACCTACTAGTAACCTACTACGACCTAGTAAGTAACCTACTACGACCTAGTCAGTAACCTACTACGACCTAGTCAGTAACCTACTAGTAACCTACTAGTAACCTACTACGACCTAGTCAGTAACCTACTACGACCTAGTCAGTAACCTACTAGTAACCTACTAGTAACCTACTACGACCTAGTAAGTAACCTACTACGACCTAGTCAGTAACCTACTACGACCTAGTCAGTAACCTACTAGTAACCTAATACGACCTAGTAAGTAACCTACTACGACCTAGTCAGTAACCTACTAGTAACCTACTAGTAACCTACTACGACCTAGTCAGTAACCTACTACGACCAAGTCAGTAACCTACTAGTAACCTACTACGACCTAGTAAGTAACCTACTACGACCTAGTCAGTAACCTACTAGTAACCTACTACGACCTAGTCAGTAACCTACTACGACCTAGTCAGTAACCTACAAGTAACCTACTACGACCTAGTCAAGTATTTCGTAATTAGTAGGTTGATCCGTTTTTAAAATCAATTTGCGATGTTTAACTCGTTTTAATTTTTCATGAATTTCCATTCTTAACTCTTTCGTTGGTATGACATCATTTTCTCGCAGACAATCTTCAAACGAGTCTCTATCTTTACAATAAAATAAACACACCCATTTGAGTTGCTCTCTAAAATATTTTAATATGCTATTATATTTTTGTGAAATAACCCAACAGCTGTGATTGACGTGTCGACCGCTAAAAGCCAAGTGCACCAGCTCGTGCTGCTGCTCTTCTGAATTTTTTTTATATCGCAATCCTTTATTCGCGCTACAATCGTCGATAATAAAAACGTTTCGTCTCCTGTGAATACATCGCTAAAAATTTGTATAGCTCTGTTTAACGAAATATCATTTAAATCATTAAAAAAAAACACGCTTGTCGTTCCAAAACCATTTTCTATTTGTATACGTGTTGTTGTCAGCGATGGTGGGACATAATATGACGATCGTTTCGAAATATTTAAAATATTCTTTTTCCAACAAATTTAAAACAAATTCTGTTTTTCCGCATCCGGTTTGTCCGCATACGAGTGCAACGTGTGGATATTTCGGCAACATTCGTTTTTAATATTAGTTAAGATGTTAATAAACGACGGAATCAAAACGTCCATTTCTTATATTATTGAGTTGCGCATCCATAATAATAAAAGTGTACATGTATAATTCTCCCGGGGTTTGTGCTTCTTTATCCATTTGAATGGTAATTCCTTCGGATAAGTTTTGTACTTGTTATCCACTTCCATGTATTTTATTGTCGTGGCTAGTTCTCATATCTAAAAAATAAACCGTATCTATTGAGTAAATAATCGGCTTGTTTAACGTTAGATAAATTTAAAGCTTTAACGACTCGCATGGCGTGTTCTTTGTTTGAATCTCCAAAATATTTTTGAATTTCTTCCCAATGTTGATACCTTTTCATCCCCTGCGCGTAGAGTTGATTAGGAACGCCTTCGATCGTAATTGAAACTTTATCGATTTTTGGATTATAAAACTTGTTCGTTTCTTTTACATCTGGCTCTTTGAATAAAAACAATATTCCTTTCATACTTTTTGCGGGTGTATTTATATTTATATTCCACGTTGTAACGCGTTTGTTTAATGGGGTTACGCTCTGTCTTAGAACGCGATCAAACAATATCACCACCTTGTCGCTATATTGTTGCTTTATCGTTTGCGCGAGAAGTGGCATATGAACAATTTCATATTCTAAAGAAATCCCACTTATAATATATTTTGCATTATCGTCGGTGCTTTTAATCACGTTAGAAAATTTATTAAACACGAGTTCGTAACTCAATCGATCTCCGATCCCCGATTGATAGTAGGGTTGATGATCGGTGAGTAATTCAAAATCAAGCGGAATGTGATATCTATTTTTTAATGTATCCGCGATAGCTTTATCTTTTCCTTGGTTGTTTGATTCGTTACCATCGCTAGCGATTTAGTCACGTTAGCATCTTCGATTCCTTGATACGCTAGATTTTCGCGTTGATCTTTCGTTAACCATTCGTCTTTATAACAATTAAACACATCCGCATCGTCTAAAGAAAATACTTCATTTCCTTCCATTTTAATCGTTATATTTTTTACGATGGCTCTACCTATATTATGTACCATCGTTCTCGTATCATCACCGGTAGACTTGAGAGTAATGTTGAAAGCTAATCTAACCGTTCCGGGAACGATGACGTAATTTTTTCCTAAATTTGGAAAACGAACCGTCAACAATTGATTTTCGGTAATGGTGCTTGGATTGTTTGTAATAACGACTTTTTGACGAAATCCTTTTAATCCCAAAGGTTCTCTTAATCTTCTGTATGGATCGAGTACATCTCCGTATGCATTAATCATATTTTATAGTTTGTAAATATATTTAAAAAAATTAAATAAAAAGTAAAATGGTGTCTATAGCGATGATGATCGGAGGTGCGGTAGTAAACGCGTTAGCCTTTACCGGATAAAATTTTTATTTAGTAATTTACGTTCTAGCGATGCTGAACAAGAACGAAAAAGGCACGATTTAGCGCTAGAACAACTTACGAAAGCAAGAGATGAATTTAGTAAAAAGCGTTTAAATTATCTAGATTATTTAAACGAACGAATACAAAAAGAATCAAACACTGAAAGAACGTTTAACAACATTGACGATGCGATGAATGAATATTGTTACGATCCGAAAATCTTCAAACTATAGGTGAATGCAAATTACTCAAAAAGCCTGAATTTTCTCAGATGCAACAATGAAATCAAACAAGGTCACACTGATATAAAGAACAAAGAAACAAAGTGATTTAATAATGAAAATATCAACCGTTCCAAATATCGATGGGTTTAACAAGTGTACAATAATTAAGGTAAACAAGTGTACATTAAGAAAAGATCTTATACTAAATAAGAAGAAGATCTTACGCTAAATAAGAAGAAGATCTTATACTAAATAAGAAGAAGATCTTACGGACGAGGACTGACACCAAAAACAGTTCTCTGACACGGTGTAAATAGAGCTGGGCGTGGGGCGAATTCACCTCCAACAAACGGCCGGAAATAGACGAAACCACGGGGACACAAGTCGACTACCGTGACAAAAATATGGGAAAGAAGAAATCCCAAAAATACTGAACTATAGATTTAGTTCACAAAATGTCTCTTCCGGAATTAAATTCAGCTCTCAGACACTTCACTCGGTCAATACGAACTTTCTCAAAACACTCCATAGACGAGTCGTAAGCGACGTCACAGGTCCTAGTGGGTGTAGGCCTACACTGAAGTCTCATCAACTCCTGATTACCGAAGTCTTGGCTTGCTCAAGTCCTGCCTAAAATCCTCTACCAGCCCGTATTTATAGTTTTTAATCCCTTCTAGAAAATACTAAAGGCTTCTTCTTCACTTCACTTCTAGAAATTTCTGTTAAATTACATCATTGTCCAAAAATAAACTTCCAGAACGTTCTATTCATAACCCGTAAACATAATGCCGCCGACTTTGGGGTCAACACGCGGTCACGCACGGATTATCTCCACATACAGTTTGTGTGTATATGTAACAATAATGTAACTGGTGAACGATTCGATTTACCGAAAGATTTATACAACGAACCAAAACTAGAGGATTTTTACGTTCCTAGCGAAGATCAAAAAACGCGAGAAATACTATTCATTATTTTAACAATGAGCGCTGTAGGTTACGCGAGTTATAAATGGTTGAAAAAAGATAAAAAGTAATTATAAAATGGCGGAAGGGAGAAATGAACTTATGGGGCTGGATCCAATGTATAATCAACCAGCAGAGGATAATGATGAATATATTGACGATAATATCGCAGACGACGGTGGTAATGTTTAATTGACCGAACAAGCTCTACCGCTAGATGAAGAAACGTCTTTTAGTGTACCAACTTTATCTCAAGAAAATAGATTACGTAAAGATATAGTCGATGATTTTTATAAAAGTATAGGGTATGAACCTTATATGAAAGACTATACTAAATTCATCTATAAATTTGATAAGAATAAAACAGAGGACGGTTTACTTTTTTTTTAAAGGTAATACAGAAATACGATTAACTAATTTAAAAACAGGTGTATATTTAAAGTTAAATTCAATAAAAGGTCTAAATAAAAATGATCTAGGTATATTTGATGAAAGTAAAGATGCTTTAGAAAATGTTATAAAAGAAGCAGAAAAACCATTAATTGATGTTGATAAAACAACTCAATCGGGTAGTAGAAGGTTACCTTCTTTACCTAAACAACTGGTAGAAAAATCAATACAAGTAGGAGAAGCTATCGAAATGGCGGCTATGACTCTTTCGAGAGATCAAGAAATTCAAACGGAATTAAACATTCCATGGCGAGAAGTGGTAGCACTCAATGACATCATGACGACAAATCGAGGTGAACAATTAAATCTTTTATTACTAAATTAAAAGTACTTTACCAAAAAATCTCTGATATTCAAGAATTAATTAGTGACGCTGAAGAAAGAAGACTCGATGTTGACGAAAAGTATCGTCGTGAGTTTCGAGAACTAAAAGATGACAAACGAATTATCGTAGAGCAAATAGATGCGCATGATTACGTTCTTCGTAATCAAATTAATAGAATTAAAGAAACGTTTCAAAAATGTTAGAAAGAGATGTTACGTTGGGAGAAAGAATTAAAACTTTATTTAGAGAACAAGGTATAACGATCGTTAGTATATTAACGGCATTTTTTTCAACCCTCGCTTTTATAGTAGAATTGATCGTCAATGCGGCGAAATCGGTTTTACCAAAACCCGCGCCACCTAAACCCGCACCGCCAAAACCTACGCCAACTAAACCCGCACCGCCAAAACCCACACCAACGCCAGAACCAAGCGGTGGTGTAAAATAGTGGATACAAAAAACATTTAAAAATCTAGCGAGTGTATTAGCAAAACTCGGAAAAAATGCGTTAGCCGCTTTACCGGCTATTATCGGATCAATAGTAAGTTGGTTATTTAAAACAGCTTCTAACGTCGTTACGTGGACGGCAAAACATTTGTGGCTAGCTTTAACCCGGGGTAGGATTTTTAATTTTAACTTATATACAAAAAAACTCTAGCCTAACAATTCGTAAATCATAACGCCAAGTCCAGTTAAAATCACAAAACCAATAATTAAAGCATTTATTTCTTCTTGGTGCGTTGGGGTTGTTGATTCAATAGCATCTTTGGTACCGATTTGCGCTTGCTCAGCAGAGCTGTCAGATTCTTGCACAGCTTTGTTAGCGTGAGCCTGTTGAGCGATGACGTTTGGCTGTGTAGGTGTATCATCTAAACTAGTAGTTGTTGGTGGCGAATGCGCTACCGCTTCTAGACCTTGCGGTGGTGGAGGAACGGGTGTTGAATTTGTGTTTAGATTTAAACCGAGAGAATTTTTTTTAGTCGCAATCAAAATATTATTGTTGTATCCCACGTACGTACCTATTCGTAAATTCATGTCGCTTGGCATGAGATATAAATTTTCTCCAATAACAAAGTTTAATTGCGATCGAGCGTATTTTAAAACATCTTGATATTGTTGAATAGATTTTTCTAAATCTACGGGAGAATCGATCAAAGCGTCCACTATATTTATAAATTCTCTTTTCGCGTCTAAACCGGTACCAGCTGCTAAAAATGAGGTTTTTACTTGAACTTGAGCTCCCAATATCGCGTAAACGTACGTTCTTATAGAATCGTTAATTCGTTCTGTACCAATGTCTGTAAAACCTCGAGACTCATTGATTATAAATTTTATCCAAGCGAGCTCTGTAGATGGTGATTGTTCGATATAACCGATCGTATATGTCGAGGGATGATCTCCAAAACTCATTTTTTCGCAGTTTTGTAATAATCGTAATCAGTCACCTCGTTAGAGATGACGTTCAAACTTCTTTTATCGTAGTTTTTTCCAGGCACTGCTTTGTAACCGTTATCGTAATAATAAGCCGTACCCAATCCCCACAAGTTTTTATCTACTTGTTGTTTCCAATTATCCGATGTTGAGAGGTGAAAGTCTTTACATATTTTTTTATACGCGCTAATGTTTATATTATTTTCAAACGGGCTAAAATAATTTTGAAAAGACGCGGGGCAACTCATTTCTTTGAGCAATCGTCTCATTTGATAATAAACGTGAAATCTAAAAAAAAAATACGAATCATCATATTCGAATGATTTAAATGTTCGTAACCCACTCCGCATCTCGTTGTACTGCAGTACGTTACAAAATTTATTTGATTGTGATAAAATTTTAGCGGATCATTAGAATTCCAACTATTTACAATCTCGTCGCTATTAACGCGAGGCAACTTGTAGTTGCTAAAAACATTGTCGAATTGTACGTTAAAATAATCATTTTTATTGACGTAAATATTCATATTCGTTAAATCGCTAGCATCAAAATTTTGAGTCGCTATAAAATTTCCAGATTGTGGATATGAAAACGAAAAATTACTCTGAAATGCTAATGGAAACGTCATTTTTATTAATTATAAAAAATAATTTATAAATTATAAATGCATCATACGGCAGAAATTAAAAATTTAAATGGTACAATCTCATTAGATAATGCCATCGATAATATATTTTAAAAAAGAGGTAATCTTACGATATCATTAAATAGCGTTAACATTTGGGTAGGATATTATAATATCCGTAAAAAAGAAAAAATATTTTTACGAAAAGATATAATAAACGAAAGAAATGAACAAAGTCAGGAAGACAGTACCGTATTTATCGAGCCGGGACTTTATAATCTTAACGTAATTATCGATATATTGTCTTAAAAAACGTACCTTGGATAGCGTTTGTCGTCGATAAAACAATCGGTAAATCTATTTTAAATATTACTCAACCAAGACGAAGAATTAAATTTTCATCGGGATTAGCTAATTTACTAGGATTTGATAATGAATATCTAGCCGAAGGAGAGCACCAAGGAAGAAGAATCGATTTACAACCTTTTAAAATGATATACATTCATTGCGATCAAATTTCTACGAGCGAAATTTTTGCGATGGTAAACCTTGTACTATTTTAAACATTTTTCCTTTACAAGATGTATCGTTGGGAGAAAGTATGTATATGGAATTTAATAAATCCGTTACAAAAAAATCTTAAAATTGGTACGTTTAACGAATTGAGTTTTCAAATTAAAGATTCATCGGGTAGAAATCAATAATCACGGTCTGCCAATTTTTTTAACGTTTGAAATTAAATGATTTTACTCATATAAATATGGCGAGCATTTACGGTCCTAGTCGAAGAAGCGAGCAAGTTTTATCTAGCGTCTTACAACAAAGTAACATTTACGAACATCACGGCTATATAGATAGAGATGATATTTTACGAGTAATACCTCTTGTCGAAAAATATCGAGTTATACTCGGATGGCACGGCGCGCTTAAACTACCCTTTTACATGTTCAATCAATCACCCGCATACTGTTCATTTTTTGTAAAATTTACGAAAACCGATGATATTTTCTTTCATTCGGCAGAGGGTGATTGTGATGCCAACGTATATCATATTCCTTCTCCCACTCGAGATAAAGGATTAGTTTTCAACAACACTTTGCAGCACGTACAATACGAAATATGTTTTCAAACGCGAGATGAAAAGGTTTTTGTAAAAGGAAGCTTTTTCGGTGCTCTAAACACTAAAATCTGTTTCAATATAAAAATTAAAAGTTTACCCTTAAATTTAATAATTTTATATAATAAAATATGGCGAGCATTTACGGTCCTAGTCGAAAAAGTAGTATCGTTAGCGATAATAAAAACATCTTTGAAAAAACTTACCATATTGATGTAAATGAAATTCAACAAAATATAACATTGTATAATTTAGATGATATTATTTGGTTCCAGTGGCATGGTCCAACGGGTGGTCCAATTTTTGATATTTATGTACCAGTAACAGACTGTACAACTTATGTTAAAATAACTGATCATAATAATATTTTACAATCATACATTTCAAAACATGAAATTGATCCAGGTAGAGGACCAGATTTTTTTTTATAAAGAAAAAGATTTTACTATATTTGATTTTCGTTTTGATAATGAACCAAAGCTTTTAGAATGCGGAATCTGCTTCAAAATAGAAAACAGCGACTACAACAGAAAAGTTTTTGCTCAATTTGTTTTTTTCGGCTCTCTAGAAACTGGAATTTGTTACAATATGAAAATTCATTCTTTTCCATTAATTTAAAATCTTAAAAATATAATCTTTTATTATTTATAAAAATAATGAATATGACTACGGATAATCTCCAAGAGTTAATTCGTTGCGAAGTGCAGCGTTTACAAAACGAAAACAACATTCAAAAAGAATTACAAGCGGAAGAAAATGAACGTAAGGTTTTATGTAAAAAGGTTTTATGTAAAATTAATAAAATCGATCGAACGTGTAAACATTTAGACGCCTTTCTCCAATTAACAGATTTTGCTCTGAAAATTGCACTATGCTATGCTGCTGCTGTATATGTCGTACCTTTCATCGATCAACAACTTAAAAGAAAACGTTTTTTAAATTAATTTTTTTAAATCTTTTACTATTAATAATAAATAATGAGCGTAGTTACCGAAACAAATAAACTTTATCCAGATGTACGATATATAGATACTTCCGAAGAGACAGCTGGCGATGTTAAAACCTTTCGCTTGCAAAAAATCGATAACATTCAAAACGAATTACGACCTGAAAAAAATGAGCGCGAAGCTGTATATAAAAAATATAATAAAATCATCAACGCTTGCTCTATCGTAGAAACGATAGTAGAATTAGGCTGAATTGGAGCAGGAGCCACTGGAATCGCGAGTATAGCCAGCGTTATAGCATCGCCGGTTGGATTTGCTTTAGAAGGTTTAGCTTTAGGGTTAGGTGGTGTGGCGTTTGCTCTCAGATACGCGAAATATAAATTATCTAAAAAAGCTAAAAAACACGATGAGATTAGAGTCTTAGCTTTATCTAAACTCAATACGATCGAAAACCACGTTTCAAAAGCGATCGAAGACGGTGTCATTACCCAAGAAGAATTTCATTTAATCTGCGAAGAACGAGATAAATTTTCACAAATGAAAGAAAATATACGTACTAAATTTACAGCTAAAAATGAAAATGTCAATAAAAATCAAGATGTTAATTTAGATAAACAGCATGCGCAAGCTCTAGAGGAGCAAAAAAAAAGATCTTATAGAAAAAATTATGAATTTAAAGTAAACTTTAGTATAAATAAATCTTATTATAATAAAAAACCCGCTTTGCAAATAGCAGAGCGGGTAATTGATAAACCTCCCCCGTATAATTATAATGTTTAATTTTTAATTTTTAAAACGTTCAACTAACTCTTTCATCACTAAATTATAATTTCGTCTAGCTCTTCCTTTTGCTTGCTTAAAACTTTTTACATTTAATGTCTTTGCGCAGTTCGTACATAAACTTATCGATGTTTTTGTACCTTTTTTACATCTTCTACACTCAACAGGTACACTTTTTCCCACTTTTAATTTTAAACTGATGAAAAGCGCAATAGTCCACATTTGGTGAACTAAGTATACAACATTTGAATGGTTTGCCAACCATTAACCATTTGCAAGGAACGATCACTTTCGGTTTTAATTCCATACTCTCTTCTCGTTATTCAACTAAATAATATTTTGTCTTTTTTTAAATTTTTAAACTTTTTTTTTGGTGATATTTTTTTTATCATCAAAAAAGATCTTTTTACAACCAAAAGGTCAATCAAGGTCAACTAACCTTCTACACATATACACCACCACCCCACCCCACGCCCGCTTTTTAAGTAATTGGTCCAGAACCCCCATCTAACATACTACTAAAAGTAAATTTTTATACAAAATTTACTAGGTGGCCCAGAAGCTCGATTTACATCGGCCATTCAGAATTTTCTCAAAGTGACGAATGGGGGGACGTTTCGGGTCATTATAGTAATAGTATCGATACATTACCACATTTTGTGCAATGCCATTTTCTCCGATGCAAAACATCATCAAAACCAGATGAGATGATAATCGAGGGCAGGATACCTCAAGTTAAGCGTAATCATGTTTACGAAAAATAAATTGTAAGTGGTACGCATGCGCGAGGGTATTTTGGAGTTTGGGCACGCCCATTTATGTTAATTATCCAAGTTCATCCTGGGGAAAAAAATGGGAAAAATTACGCGCTCCGCGCGCTAATTGCATGCTCCGGTAATTTCACTATGACCCTGAAACCGGATGTTCCGTAGGCTACATATGATCCCATCGTGCGAACAGAATCGAACAGCGGAAAAGACCAAAACAAGGCGAGAATTGGTTAAAAAAAACACACAGTGTAAGTTTCAATATTTTTTTTTATTATCAAAGGAATACACGTAATAACAATACAGTATAGATACATATGGTTAGAATAATTTAAATATTCTGTTTATGATCTTATCAATTTCGAAGAAAAATTCTCCGTAACGTTAGGGAAAACTCCAAATACGGCAACGTTGCTGTATACGGCAACCAGTTGCCGAATAATGCAACTTCCGGTGTGTAAACGAGAAATACAGCCAAGGGGGTATACTACTGAATAACCGATGTTTTTATTGTTCTGTGTCTTTAATTAAACATCTTAATCATTGTTCAAATCAATGTGGATAGGGTCATTTGGAATGTGTGGTATGGTGGGGTGGGGATTGGGGATAGGTGGGGATGGGGCGGGGTGTGACCAGTAGGGTGCGGCAGCAGAAATATGTGTGTAATTGGTGGATTGGGGAGAGGTCTTGATTGCTTGGTTACCAGCAGTGTAAGCAATCTACTTGGCAGAAGAGCATGGTCTTATAAATTGAACAACTGTATTAATGAAAATATGGACCTCTTATATAATTTAAAAAAATACGAGACCATTTATTTTATATTTGTTTTTGTCCATTGGTTCAAATCAAGTTAGAATAAAAATCAACACATACATGATACAGCACTCTGTAGGCAAGATTGTCAAATATTGAATTTCAGAAAATTTTTCAATTATTCCAGTAATTTGTTCACATGCTAATTATACAAAGCAGTTTTTATAAGTAATTTTTGTATAATCACAAAGATCTAGCTGCTGTAAAAATTGAAATAATTTCTCCATTTTAATAAATATTGCTTTTGAATTTGATTCATTTACTAAATTGCGGTTGCAATCACGTACTTAGTAAAATAAATATTTAGTAAATTAGAAATTTAAATAAATATTAATATTTATAAAAATAAATATTGCTTTTGAATTTGACTCATTATTTACCAAGCTGTGATTGCAATCAAGTACTTATTAAAAATAAATATTTAGTAAATTATAAATTTGTTGTCATTTGAAAGAAAGATTTAAATAAATCAAATTAAGAAAAATATCATTTGTTAATGTTGTTTAATTACTGTGTATTTTGTTCATGAAAGTTATAACTTATAACTGTTAAAACTGAAACCAACTTTAAAATGTATACAGGGCTGGAACACAATCTTTGATAAAGGGAAGGTACAACTTTGATAAAATTGAAATATTGTTTTTAAATTTGCGCTGCCATCATTGTCGGCTGATATGGATAAATGGAGAAGTGTACTATTGTACTTGTCTGCTTGAAGTGAACAGACAATGGAATTTGCAGAATTCAACTCGGAAGTAATATTTTGGTGGATGACTTTCGTAATGTTCAATTAGATTCTTTGTAAAGTTACTGGTGTTTTTGTACCTTCCCTTTATTGAATTTTGAAAGTGGTGCTGCCACAACTTCTTCAGCCTAATATAATGATCGGGTCACTAGAACGGGCCAAGTGAGGAGTGATTGTGATTCACCAGGTCTTCGGCCAAAGCCTTTCTCACCATGCACTTCCATGTAGGTTCAATACTTAGTGTCACTTTACATCTTGTCTGAATTTCAAGCTCCTTTGCTTTCGTATTTCAAAGGTTTAAAACTTTAATTATCACTATATACAGTATATACCTTTTTTAATTGGCTATACCCGACAGCCCCCCCCCCCCCATCACATAAAAAAGCGTTAAAAAGCCCAAAGGCACATGCAATTACATTATCGGACATTAGTCCCTACGGTACAAGTTTTTAAACGGCAAGAACAATGCTGCGGCATCGTTTAAACGAGAACGGCGATGGTTAGGTTTCTCAATAATTTCTTGGTACATGTCTTGTGTTTTCGCCGTCCTTTCTCACTTTCAACGTCAGCTTCAAGGCTATTTATCATTGTCAAAAGGTGCTGGCTTTAATCACAATGTATAAATGCAAAATATGTCTTCTTTTACTTCTATTTGTATCCAATAATTGAGTTTTGTTTGTATAAATGTTGTCGTTGATTTTAGTTTCCCGCGCTTCCAGAGCTTTTCCCGCGAAGAAAGACGTTGATAATTTCCAATGTAGTGTATATTTAAAATACAATTAAAAAAAGGTGTTTACTCATATTAACATAAATAATGTTATTTGTTTAATTTTAATTATTATATTTTTGAGAACAACAACCATGTTTAAAGTTTTGTTTCATGAACCATGCGTAAAATAATAATCTTGATTGAGGATGTATTCTTGCACGTCAAAAATGGAGTCACGCGTTAATCGTCGGATGGGCTAGAGTGTTGGTTTTAAACGGTCATGTGCAAGAAAATGCACAGATAACTTTTTGATGTGCGCAGATAGAAATTTGGGTAAGGAACCAAAGATCATATTTTTATGGTTTTCACTATTCCAATTTTGCATATTTCGTTTCCCTTTTTGCGTTTGAATGAAAGAGTTGCCGTATACGGCAACCTTAACGTTGCCGTTACGGTATAATGAAACGTTGCCGTATTCAGCAACTCAAGGTTTCCGTATATAGCAACGTTGCCGTATTTGGAGTTTTCCCGGACTGATATTATTATTAATAACCTTAGCCCCATTCTAACGAGTAACGTTAGGGCCAATACGCTGGACTCCCTCCGTATCCTTGGCCCTAACGTTAGCACCACATGTACAAAAATGGAGCGATTTATTACAACCTAAAACTTAGTAATTAGGTAATCTTGCCCAAGCAGACACTTTTGGCATAATCCATTAAGGCATTATTCTGGGATATCTCACTTGTTGTAAAGTTTCATGAAATTTTTGAAACATTTAAAAAAAGAAAAAAGAAAAAAAAAAGGCCTAGGCCGGGCCTAATTAAATTACTAGGCCTAATAATAAAATTTAAAACAAACAGGCTGTATTCTCTAGGGGATGACAATAAAAAAAATCAACCACAACTTAATAGGTCTGCACTGTGTTGAAACCAGATATCTTATTCCCAGAAGCCATTTGCTTTTGGTTTGAAGAAAATCGGCCCAGGCATTCCAGTAGGGTTTTCAGTTTGTACGTGCTTGACCGAAGCCCTCCACACGCACAGCGCATCGCCCGCAACAAAAAACATCAAATTTTTAATCAAAAAAATTATACTACTTTTACCTGTCGAAATCTTACATGTATTATGTAATAGCTCATTGGAAAGCTTATAGTCTCAGCTATCCAATAATGTACTTAAAATAGCAATCGGATGTATGCGCAAAAGCCTAGGTTTTTATGAATGAACCACTCTCGTCCCGCCCAGCCTTTCGCGAAGTGTTCCGAGATCGGGCGCATTCAGCCCGTAAAATTTGCCGCGCTCTGCTGAGGGCATCAAATTCGGAGCTGTCTCCGCGCCCGAGTACATTGTGATTGACATGAAAACGGGTTTCCCTATTGAGTCAAAGGGCTCCTTTACATACCCATGCTTGCTCGATCTCCACAGCTACTCTACAACCGAAGTTACGAAGAGATAAAAAGTAAACACCGTTTTCGGTGAAATTTTCAAGTTGAAAGGTAAGAGCGGTGTCTGAATGAATTTTACACCTCTTTTCTATCATATGTGAAAGTTTTGAGCCGTAATTGTGTTTAGTTTTGAGCGGAGAGTGTATTTTTTACACCCTTTCAAAGCTCTTATGAGGGAAACGAGCACGAACGCTGTGCGTGTGTATCACGGTGTGTGTAGGCTGATTCAACGGTTTTGTTGCCATTAGGGATGTACACAGTGTATGGAGAGTCGGGCTTCATCGAATGCTGTATACTTGGTTAAATAAAACAGGATTCCTCAAAAACTACTCGTCCGATTTTCTTGATTTAAAAACCATTGTATTTCTTTCATCAAGACCTTTAATTTGATATAAATATTGAGCATATTGGTTTAGGAATAATTTTTCACCTGAAAACCCTAATTCCAGAGTTAGACATGTTAGAGGTCGTGAAAGGGTATGGCCTTGGTCCAAGCTCGTATTACGTTACGTACATAACCTCCAAGGTGTCCTGTGGCTGTGGTCCCTTTGGGAGTTCAATAACATATATAATATATACAAAAACTGTCCATTTTCAAGGAAGTGAATCTTGAAAAGTATTTGGCCAATTTCTTTTCATTTTTGGAACATCTGTAGAAACCAGCCTACTCTTTCACCCAATCAATCTGAAAACTAGTTGCCATTGATGCCAAATTAATTAAGATTTTTTAAAATATGCCTTCAAACTTAATGAACTTGTTGTGGTTGTGACAAGTGCGTAGCCACGCTCGTAAAAAAAGTCTGGTTAGTCTGATCCCGGCTCAGTTTAATGCGCGTAAAAGTGAGATGAATCCCAGACCGATGACTCATGCATCGCTGGCTTGCCGGCTGACAACGTGTAAACAAAACCTCGCCAGTCTGATCCTGGCCCGCTATCAGCGTACAAGTGAGGTGAATCCCAGACTGATGACTCATGGATGGCGCCTGGCCGGCTCGCGAACTTTTTTCGCAGAACAGGTCAAATGAATATCGCTATAACTTAATGGGACCTCGATGTCAAGGTACAACCCACATACTGTCGGAAAGAGCATGAAACGGGCATTCCATTGAGGTACGGGTGAAGGCCGTACCAGTGTTAGATCCAAAATTATTCAGTCTCAAAGTCTTTCTTTTGTTTTAAGACCTAATTAATTTTTTAAAGTACATTTGAAACAGTTTTCTGGCTACAGATCTAATTTTAAGCTTTATTTTGATACCAAGATCGTCAGGATTGATGATTGGAACGCAAAGTCCCTGCCGTATGAAAATGGGTCTTACCGCTAATTTTTTGGGGACCATTTTTGAGCGGGGAATTTGACAGTTGGTTTTCCGCTTTGGGCCATTTTCGGGCTTCGTTTTAATCTTCAACTCGACGGTAAAATTCGTTAAAAACCTTTTTAAAGTGTGAAACAGTGAAAATGGTGCTTGAATCTACTGTGTTATGAGTTGCAGCTTTGTTTTCTAGTGAGAAATAAATTTTTTAAGTTAGAAATTATTGCTCGTAACGGAGTTTTTTCAGCACTTTTGATGTGAGGGCGCTGTTGCTTTCATCCTCCCTATCTCTAGCGCATGCGCACTTCATGGGATGACGGACTTGGGTTGAATGTGAAACCGCCTTTCTACCACCGTGCTGGCATGCATAGTCGATATCAGAAAAAATGCGTTTTGGAGCGCGACGTCGTCCAACTTAAACTGTTCTGCGAATTATTACATAAAGGTTGCAGAAGTTCTCTTTTTCATACTGAGCAACAGCATGCTCAAGTTCTTCATAAGAAGAAAATTCTTCACCAACTTTTGCAAAATCTGCCATTTTTCCACGCCATTACAGATTAATGGAAAAGCTGCTTTGCGCATGCGCTAGAGAAATGGCGTAAATATAGCGCTCAGAGATTGTTTACGGCGGCGTAAATATAGCCTGTGCCAATTTAAAATCCATCAGTGTACTTTTGGAAACATGCCCTTATCTTCAAAATACATATATACATTTTCGTTGATCTTTCATATTGAACACTTATGGTAGGGTTTTCAGGTGAAAAATTATTCCTAAACCAATATGCTCAACATTTATAAATGTCTTGATGAAAGAAATACAAAATGTACAATGGTTTTTAAATCAAGAAAATCGGACGAGTAGTTTTTGAGAAATCCTGTTTTATTAAATCAAGTATACAGCATTCGATGAAGCGCGAATGTCCATACACTGTGTACATTCCCTAATGCAGAGATGCCAACATACACGATTTGGGCGTAGCAAATACGATTTTGAGCCGTGAATACGACTCTACGATAATACTTCATTGAAATACGCTAAACAAGCCGCCCCAGTATAATTGTATATAGTTACAATACAAGCAAACAATGAATGAACTATTAAGTGGAAATACAAATGATGAAAAATAATTTAAAAAATGAAAAAACAAAACAACAACCTTTTAAATATAAACCGCAGTGGTGGTAAAAAGCGACGATAGCGGGGTTAGCGGCGAATTCACACGATTCACACAAGCGCGAGCGCGCTGGATTCGACTGCCTACCTACCACATGTACCCTGCCTGTACATCTGTACATTATTTGCAAGATCGTACCCATTGATCTCTATTACATAATGGGGAATAATGAGCATACCCGTGGGGAATGAGGTTGTCGGTGAGGTAGCTTGTGTGTACACGTGCACATGCGCGCATAATTGTGCTCGCGCATGTGCATTACCTTTTAATTTTTCGAAGCTTCTTTGCAAGTGCGACTTCTACTTCTAGTGTTCAGGCATGCAGGCTAGGCACTGCTTACTGCGGAATTCTGCGCTTACGGCACATAGAATCACATGCTATTTATGGCGCCGTAAGCGCAGAATTCTGTGGTAAGCAGCGCCATGAAATTGGGCCCAGGTGAGCTAGGCCTAGCTAGCTAAGGCTATCAATTTGTTATTTGCCTTCGAGACCCCAAGAAAGAGAACAGTTAGGCTAGTATTATAATCAAAATTTCTAACGTGATTGATGCATGGATGTGAGCTTTTTAAGATAAGATACGTCTAGCATTGTTATAATTTCATAATTTTTTCATTGAGTATTTTCCTCCAATTTACTCTGCCCCCGGTCCCACTACCGCCAGCGGGGTTCACACCGAGTGCGGCGCTGACATTGCCCAAAATCCGGACATGCATTTTTTAGCGTTAGAATTTTGCGAATTTTTTTTTTCAATAGATGCTACTCTTTTTTGGAATTCAATGTTGGCATCTCTGCCTAATGGCAACAAAACCGTTGAATCAGCCTACACACACACCGTGATACACACACACACAGAGTTCGTGCTCGTTTCCCTCATAAGAGCTTTGGAAAGGGTGTAAAAAATACACTCTCCGCTCAAAACTAAACAAAATTGCGGCTCAAAACTTTCACATATGATAGAAAAGATGTGTAAAATTAATTCAGACACTGCTCTTACCTTTCAACTTGAAGATTTCACCTTTTTATCTCTTCGTAACTTCGGTTGTAGAGTAGCTGTGGAGATCGAGCAAGCATGGGTATGTAAAGGAGCCCTTTGACTCAATAGGGAAACCCGTTTTCATGTCAATCACACTGTACTTGGGCGCGGAGACAGCTCTGAAGTGGATGCCCTCAGCAGAACGCGGCAAATTTTACGGGCTGAATGCGCCCGATCTCGGAACATTTCGCGAAAGGCTGGGCGGGACGAGAGTGGTTCATTCATAAAAACATAGGCTTTCGCACGTACTTCCGATTGTTATTTTATGTACATTGTTGGATAGCTGAAACTATAAGCTTTCCAATGAGCTATTACATGTAAGATTTCGATAGGTAAAAGTAGTAAAAAAATTTGATGTTTTTTGTGTGGAGGGCTTCGGTCAAGCACGTACAAACTGAAAACCCTACTTATGGCCTGTACTTCTTGCCAGGTTCTTACCAGTTTCCAACAGCGCTGAATTTTCCCCAAAAAGTGCCCCTTGGATGATTTTGCAGGATATGGGGTGGTTAGGGTTAATATATATATGTACATAAAAAACACCCAAAAAAAATCGCATGGGTACTCATTTTTTCCACGGTACGAGGTTGTTTTTCACGTCAATGCACATGCTCGCGGCAATTTCGATTCTAGCACAAATTCAATAATTTCTCCCATAATACACGGGCTGGTGAAATTAGTTTTTATAACTTGAAGTTTAACACCAATTCATGCGATGGTGTGTTGCTTTACGGACATGCTCTTTTCGAACTTTAACTTAAATGCGTGTAACTTAGTCTTCGGCATGACATGACATTTGCAAGCAACATCTCAACCATGTTAAAGCCTACAGTTTACAAGGTAACAAAAACAATAAAAAACTAGATATAAATTTTTGTCACAACAAAAACAAGGTGTTCGGTTGAAGTTAAAATGGTTACGTCATCAATTCGAAGTGTTGGAGAAGTAAAATGTTAACGTCTGTTGAAGTTCTCGCAAGAAGTTTATTTGAATACAATACAATACTGAATTTAGAAATTATTTTAATATTAAACTTTGACTTCCGGTTTGGACAGGAAGTAAAGGTCAAATTGGGGTCATGTTTTTGTAAATACTTTTGACAATTAACTATCTGTACAATGGTGCAAAAACTGTGAATTTACCTCTTGTGGTTGTTGAGATATGATTTTTTTAAATATTAAACTTTCACTTCCGGTTTGGACAGGAAGTAAGGTCAAATTGGGGTATAAATATTTTTTGACAATTAACGATCTGTACAATGGTACAAAATTTTTTAATTTACTTTTTGTGGTTGTTATGATTTTTTTTAATATTAAACTTTGACTTCCGGTTTGGACAGGAAGTAAGGTCAAATTGGGGTCACCTTTGTGTAAATATTTTTTGACAATTAACAATCTGTACAATGGCGCAAAAACTGAATTTACCTGTTGTGGTTGTTGAGATATGATTTTTTTTAAATATTAAACTTTGACTTCCGGTTTGGACAGGAAGTAAGGTCAAATTGGGGTCACCTTTGTGTAAATATTTTTCGACAATTAACAATCTATACAATGGTACAATAAATGTCAATTTACCTCTTGTGGTTGTTGAGATAAGATTTTTGTAAATATTAAACTTTGACTTCCGGTTTGGACAGGAAGTAAGGTCAAATTGGGGTCATCTTTTTGTAAATATTTTTTGACAATTAACGATCTGTACAATGGTACAAAAATTGTGAATTTACCTCTTGTGGTTGTTGAGATATGATTTTTTTTAAATATTAAATTGTGACTTCCGGTTTGGACAGGAAGTAAGGTCAAATTAGGATCACCTTTGTGTAAATATTTTTAGACAATTAACGATCTGTACAATGGTGCAAAAAATTTCAATTTACCTCTTGTGGTTGTTGAGAGATTTATTTTTAATATTAAACTTTGACTTCCGGTTTGGACAGGAAGTAAGGTCAAATTGGGGTCACCTTTTTGTAAATATTTTTTGACAATTAACGATCTGTACAATGGTACAAAAATTGTGAATTTCCCTCTTGTGGTTGTTGAGATATGATTTTTTTAAATATTAAATTTTGATTTATCATAATTCGATATCTGATGACATAATCATGACGTCACAAATTTTTGTTTCATCTACGTGTTAAGTTCTAAGTATATGCCAAGTTTCAAGTTCATGTGAAGTTTGCAAGTATGTGTTTTTTTGTAGACAATCGATGGGGAGAAGAAGAAGAAGAAGTAGAAGGAGAAGAAAAAAAGAAGAAAAAAAACCGAACAAAAACAATAGGTGTTTCGGGTGCATACCCGGACACCTAAAAATATATATGTATGTGTGTTTTCGGATATTTTTGGAACCAGATACCCGAAATCAGGAAACTTCGGATACCCGGATACACGTTTTCATTTTTGTTGAAAACATGGCTCCCGTGTTGCACAAATACATGTACTGTAAATGGTAACAAAATTGATCTTTGTAATACAGAGAATACATACTTAAATCGATCGTTTCTTTCCTGTGTCGTTTTTATTAAAGTAAAACCTCTTGGTGAAATAATGTGTTGTATTTACTGAAAGTTATTTCTGAAATAAAACTGATCGCTACAAAAATGTCTGTATTTGATAACCCGAGTTACAAATGTATGATGTACAAAATAAAGACCCACTGATCACATGCACGCATGCAGTGGCCACCTGAACGTCACACGTGACGACTGAGTCAGGAGTACATGTACATGTAGGCCTGGGCGAATAGTTTGATTATTCGAATATTCGCGAATAGTTGTTGCTAATCGTACTCGTATTCGCGGATTTTGAACTATTTGATTAATCGGGCTGGCACGAATACCTGCAACTATTTGCGAATAATGACCATTCACGATTAATTGTGAGTAATAATGTATTGCCTTTGCACTTCATAACTTGCGGTCGTGAACTGTTTGCTACATGTAACTATTCGTGACTACTATTCAGGACTACTATTCGCAAGTAACACTGCTAATTACACCGTTTTGTCTAGGCACTACTGGTAGTGGTAAGCTTTGTAGTATTCGTGAATAGTACTCGCAAGTAATGCCTATGAGGAAGCTGACATGGCTGGCTGGCTGGCTGGGGGTGACTGCAGTGACTGTTACCTGCAATAATGTAAATTGCCTTTGCACTGCATAACTTGCAGTCGTGAACTGTTTGCTAACTATTTGCGATTACTATTCGTGACTACTATTCCTGACTACTATTTGCGAGTAACACTGCCAATTACACTGTTTTGTCCAGGCACTGCTGATTGTGGTACGGGTTGTAGTATTCGCGAATAGTAATAGCTGGAAATGCCTTTGAGGACGCCGACATGGCTGGCTGGCTGGCTGGCTGGCTGGCTGGCTGTGACTGCGACTGCAGCGACTGATAACATCAAAGACATGCCGCATAATATGTAAGAGTCTTGCCAGTTCAGTTGGTGGGTTGGCCGATGTTTAAAACACTTGAGAGTAAATGTAATATGTTGTATTGTGTACGAAGAAAAATTTAAATCACATTGCCTTGGCCAACATGTTTAGAAGAAATACCTATCTACTGGTTATTTTATGATGGGAATTATAAATTATAAGGTAACCTTAAAAACAAACGCTAGCTTCCTACATGTACTTCACTAGGTGATTAGTAATTGTGAATTCCCCACATACAAACTAGCACATCGGCCTGATACGCAAAGATTTTTGGCCGATACGGTGCCAAAATTGCAGAGCACATTTTTTCCACCCGATACGCTCTATTCTTTGAGTACCTTTATTGTTCAAGGCAAAAAGAGTGGTCCGGGGAATAATACATACATGTAAGTTATAATCCAACTTTCATGTACACTCCACCGAACACACTGTTTACATGTCAGCATGTTTATAAATGTAACATGAATGCAGCATGCAGGCGCCAAACAGTGATTCGCTGAATTCCCTTTCCCAGACCCAATAGACGGGTGCTTCTTTTACAAAGACGGGCACCAGTGAAACCCTAACCATCCTCAATCCTCCAAAATCCTCCTTGCAGTTTTGGAGGATTTTAGAGGATTGAGGATGAATGGTGATTGAAACACATGAGGATTTTGGAGGATTGAGGATGAATGGTGATTGAAGCATATGAGGATTTTGGAGGATTGAGGATGAATGGTGTTTGAAAAACATGAGGATTTTGGAGGACTGGTGTGGTAGGAGTTGCTGGAATGTGGTACTACATGTATTTAATTTTCATTTTTCTCACTCGGCAAGGTAAGTACTGGTACTCCATCTGTTTCACAGTGCTGTACATGCAGCCAGGACTAGTAGTACTAATGCACAGTCTGTCTATGTACTGTACTGGTACACTAGCCCTAACCCTCCAGGGTATTTTGGCTAGAAACCCTGCCAGACGCATCAGATTGCATCGTTTGTCAAAGTGACTTGGCTGCCCAGTGCAGCAAGATCCATCTGGTCACAAATCTCAAGGCCGAACTGCCTCAGAGTCTGTGGTCACCCAACGCAGCAGGATACAACTCTGGCATTGTTCAATGGGACCAGCTCTCAATAGCCTCAGACTTGGCTGCATATGCACTGGTGTTGACAGCTGAATGCATCAAAGTGCACCAGACTTTTCCACCTGATGCACTGTGCTGCGTCTGGCAGGGTTAGGGTTACTAATGCACAGCACTGGTAGTCTGTCTATGTACACTAGGTCACACATGTGTGACCTAGTATACTGTTACACCAGTATACCAGTACACAGACAGACCTTACACTGTGTACCATTGTTTCAAGGACAAGTCTCCCATTGTTTATAGTTATTACTGGTCATAAACAAGGTATTCCCCTTACTGCACTGTGTCCTGACCTAAGCTCATATTTCACATTGGGTAGTTGTAAACCTAGCACTGTTTTTATGGTTGCAGGATTTTGGAGGATTGAGGAGGTGAGCACCACTCATTTTGAACATAGTACAACATTTTGGAGGATTTTGGAGGATTGAGGATGAATGCATTTTTTGGGGTAGGGCAATCGAAGGATTTTGAAGGATTGAGGATGGTACCCAGCAACTAGGGTCTAGTGCGTTAGGGTTAATACATGTACATACATTCATGATCGAACAGCCAATGAGAAAAATAATAAAATAGCAACTATGCAAATCTATCCAATCACGACATGCGGAAATGGGCACGTGATACTGGGATCCTGAATTACAACCTACATGTATACACAATGCACACACAGTCTGCAGCTCAAAGCATGCAACTCAAAAAATACAATTGTACAATTGTACAGTACAAAATCAGTTCAGGGACACGGGCACCACGTGATTCGAAAGCTTTTTAAACATACATGTAATGCGTGGAAGCTTTGTATTTTTGTGAACAACGAATAACGTCTAAAGAGTGGCCCCTACATGAGCATACATGTAAATACTGCTTACATTTTTTGTTTTTTTTGTTTCGTCTGAAGGACTGATTGATTTGAAATAGTAGGGGTCACCATTAACATACTGACATTACTCTTAATGACGACTTGAATACAACTCGATCGCATTCATTTTATTACGTTTAGGTGGACTTCACTCTGTCGATATGGGATGAACATAACCATGCGTGTGAAACTATATAATGTGATGACCATTGGATTTTCACTTACAAATTCTATTATTTCGAGTACAATTTTGCAAGAAATAAAGAGGAAACCACTAGACATTCAAGAACTAAATGTATGTATTTATCTATTGTCTGAAGCTTACCAGTAGGCCAAAAATTACTTTCAAAGCACATGTTTTCGTACTTATAAACCACGGGAAAAATTTTGCTAACTATTCGCGAATAGTTGAATATTCTCGAAATGTTGCCACGCGATTAATCGAATAGTAAATTTCACTATTCGCCCAGACCTAGTCAGGAGACTAGAAGACTATGTCACTGCACATGGTGTGGTGCATGATCAGAGCACTGGTTGGTTGTTCATGTTCACAAAACACGTGTTGAATTATGTCATTGTCAAAGGCGATGTGGGCGGAACCCATTGGGGGGAAAAGAATTCATGTGCTTGTGCCTTGCCACACCCCTACCTTCTAAATAAGGATATCCCGTACGTCGTCATGTTGCAGTGATGTACATGTAGTGCCTTGATGCTGAGCCTTGGCCTTAAGGCTTGATTTTAGGGCCTTGGCCTTAGCCTTAAGGCTTGGGGGCAAAAGCCTTGGCCTTGGCCTTGAGGGTCAAAGCCTTGCAACTTTAGGGCCTTGCTCTTCAAGGCCCATCGATTTTTGAATTTTTCAGGTAAATTTCTTTGAAATTTTGCTTTTCTGCAAACATACAACTTGGGGTCAGCTGTCTGCAAAGTCTGCAGTATCTAATTTAATCATGTTTTACCATGGAGGAGGGAAAACACCCTAGATTTGTGTGTTGACACACTTTCACTTTTACAGCATCACATTTTGTTACCATGATAGTACATTTTGCTGCTTCCCCCAAAACAAAGCTATAATAATTTTCTGTATACATATACTTGTGGGGCCAGGGAGATATACATGTAATTATACTCAACTTGCATACAGTTATATGGGGTAGATAGAACATCATCTGATTCGTGCTGTGGACTGCTTTATTTATTTATTTATCGTATGGTTTATACAAATTTAACATGACAAGGTTAGGTTATGGATCCAGTTTAATGCAGACTGGTCGAGTTCAGTTAAATTTCTATCACATCTGTAAATAATACAGTCATGAACGATGTGATGTACAGTCTGGTCATCATGACCACAGGTACATTTAGCGTTGTCACTTAGTCCAATGCGGAGCATGTTATGTCCAAATCGGCCATGGCAAGTTCTTAGTCTGTTAAGTTTGACCCAGCAGTGGCGATGTAGATTGCATCCTGGTGGGTTGGTAGAAGGTGAGGAAATGTAGTTAAATATCCACGTCCTGGATTCTGATTCTTGCCACATATTCCGCCATGTGTTTAGTGCCCAAGTCTTCGGGTGCAATCCAGTGCTAATTTCTAGCAGTTTGTGGGCTTGTCGATGGAAATGATTTCTTGATGGCAGTCGCAGTTGTGGTGGGGGTTTTTGATTGGCGTTTGTCAACAGTTGATGAAGCAGATGGGAGTCACACCCAGCGGCACGTCGTGCAAGAGCAAGGCATTGCTGCTGTCGTCTCACTTCATGAGGAGCAATTCCACTGACTACTGGAAGGTATTAAGTGGGAGTTGATCTGATGTACATCCTGAGATGATGCGCATGGTGTTGTTAAGGGCTACGTCAATCTTGCTGGTGTGGGTGCTCCTTGCCTAAACCGGTGCACAGTACTTTGCAACAGAGTATACTAAAGCTATTGCTGAGATTCGAAGAACGTTGTAGTCTGCGCCCCAGGAAAGGCCTGCTAGTCGTCTAATGAGACAGTTGCGAGCATTGGCGAGCTGTGCGAGCTGTGTGAGATGGCTTTTGTATGTTAGAGATCTGTCCAAGGTAACACCAAGATACATGTACTTGGGGAAATCATCATACGGGATGGTTGTGCCATTGCAAACGACTTTGATTTTGTAGTTAGCCAGTCTAGTTGCTAAACAGTTTTGGTGATGTTAAGTCGGAGTCTCCGGTTTTTGAAGTAACGGCTTAAGGATTCCATATCGGTGCCAAGTGTTGTTTCAAGCTTGTTAAAGTTTTTGGCAGAGGTTAGGAGTGCTACATGTATGTCATCTGCGTAGATGTATTTCTTTGAGATAGTGGTTGGTAGGTCAGCAGTGTAAATGTTTTTCAGGAAGCATTTTTTACTGGTTTCTTCGCCAACCGTCATTGTAAAGCTTCTGCAAGTGATCATTGTCATGAGAAAGTTTACTATTGTTTTAGGGCAAGACCTTTATGCCATACCGTGTCATATGCTGCTGATTGATCCACCAGTACAGCACCATTCTTGAGACCTTTTTGGAAGTTGTCCTCTGTCTTCTGTGAGGAGTGTTACTTGGTCTGTTATACAGCGTCCTGTACGGAAGCCGGCCTGCTCAGGATGGGAGTTGAGGATCCACAATGGGTTGGATACGATTGTATATTAGTCTCTCCATCACTTTGTAGATTATGCACAGTAGGCTTATTGGACGGTAGCTGCCTGGGTCTTCGGCGGCCTTGTTCGGTTTGAGAATTACCATTACTTCAGCATGTCTCCATATTTTTGGGATTTTCTGAACTTTGATACAGGTGCTGAAGTAATCTCGAAGCCATTCAATGGATTTTGGTCCAAGATTTTTGACAAATTCTGGGTAAATATAGTCTGGTCTGTTTTAGGTAATGCTAATATTTCTAACCATGTTGGCCCAGAAAATAAAATTACTTCCATAATAAAGAGGTAACATCAGTTAAAAACAGCCGTTCTTAGATCCCCCTTTTGTTATACTCGGTTTAGATCAATGTGCATAGCCATCAGTATGGAAGCAAACCATTCTTTTTGTTATATTTAAATGGTATCCACGAAGACCTGAACTTCTACTCAGTCATATATTTGTACGTGAAGTTTTTATTCTTACTATTTAGCGATTCGTTATGATGTGACATGTTTTATATTAGTAGTAATTTTATACTAGAGGGCCTTGGCCTTGAGGGTCAAGCCTTGGCCTTAGCCTTAGCCTTAAGGCTTGAGGGTAAAAGCCTTGGCCTTGAGGGTCAAAGCCTTGGCCTTGAGGATCAAAGCCTTTGCTCCAACACTGTCATGTTGGCTTTGGATTATGATTTTTTTAGGACATGATTTTGGCCGTAGGCCTACTATAATAATCTTATATTATTAGAGTGTAACTCTCAGGATACCTCTCTTTTGTTTGTTGTGGAAAAATCCTGAGAGTAACTTGGCCACCCTTAGAAATCCCTGGATGGCGTTGTTTCCACGCGAGAGGGGGGAAAGATCGTTTCAGCATTTTTCCCAGGTTAAATGACGATAGAATGCGCAACTTATGAATTCAAATGTATCTTTTTGATGAAATGCTGGGAAATGCTGCTGCTTAAGTAGGCTGCTGGAGGATTACAGGATGACAGGATGCTAGAGGATTAGTTCGTTGAGGCGTGCAGGCAGGAACTGGTGAGACTAGGATCCTAGGAGTTGGGGGAAGTACACTGTACATGTACATGTAGTGTGTGCTCACTAAAACGAATCATTTGTTGACAAGCATGGGGAGAAAAGGAGGGTGGTTAACTTAGGATATACATGTAGGAGATCTCTCAGTCTGGGGTGGGTTGTGGACTTTGGATATAGGTGATCCTTCGGTCCATAGTAGTGGTCGCCAAATAACGCTGATGTAGAAGCCGATGTCCTGTGGCACAGTGTCGAGTTTTGTGTTGGTATATTTTGGTCTACTATTTATCTAGATGCAACTTCTCTGTACTGTAGTACTTGCATGTAAAAGTAGTTCATACATGTACAGTATGTATTTCGGTGTCCAATGTTATTTAATGCGGCTACATACACACTGTACATTTTTGCTATGTATGTAAAAAATCTGCTTAGTGAGACGATAATATCATATAACCCTAACTCCCAAAGCATTTTTACTAGAAACCTTCCTCAACCTATCAAATCCCAACACCATGGTTGACTGTTGCTGGTTTACAGTACTCAACCCATCAAACTCCAACAGGCCCTTAGCTGTTGGATTGTGATTGAGTGGGGACACATGTCCCAAAGTAAAGTTTGAACATCAGTCACACAGTACTCAACCCATTATAATCCAACAATTGTTTTCATGCTAAAAAAACTTAACTATACAAAAACTAAACACCCTATGGAATAAATGGTAGGTTCTACATGTAGTTGTATGATGTTAGACACAATGCCAAGCATACCTACATGTACATGTAAGTATGTACAATATTTGCCTTATCAGTTGTTTATTACAGCAGGTATACACACACTCTCCACTCAAAGTCTAACAATGTTGCATGCTAGTAGAACCACCGTCCTCACTCAATCAAAATCAAACACTGTTACTGCACACATACAGTACTCATCCAGCCATATTCCAACACTTTACACATGCCATATCAGAAGTACACAGTACTCAACCCATCAAACTCCAACAATCCCTGGTGTTGGAGTTTGGCTGGATGGGGATCGTTAGGGATAATCGATAAATAGCCCACTGAAGCCAGTAAAGTTTTCCATGACAAAATGTCAACAATGAAGTCTATTCTGTGGGAAACCCATCATCATTCAAGACTCCCTCAATTTCCTGGTTCTAGTTATAGAGGGCGCTGCACCGCGGCGACCACCCAGTGTACGAAGCTCCAAAGAATTGATTTTTATTCTATGGCACTTGGAACAACTTCTTCGGCGATATTTGTCGTGTTCGTGTCCATTTCGTACAATTTTACTAGTGATTTTTGTCTTGAAAGCAGAGCATGTGTTATGACAAAATATGCTGATGACACCGTCTTATCTGGACTGATTACTAATAATTCTGAGGTGGAGTATACACTGTAGGTGTGAAATTGATAAATTTGTGGAGTGGTGCAATATAAATCATCTGATTTTAAACGTACAGAAAACCAAAGAAATGATTTTTGATTTCCGGAAAATTTAAAATATGAAGGAACCAGTTGAAATTGATAACACCGATGTTGAGGTTGTTCAAGAGTTTAAATACTTGGGAACAGTTGTGGATGATAAATTAAATTGGAATGCTAATGCAACTAGGATCCAGAAACAAGCAAATCAACGGCTTTACTTTTTAAGGAAACTGAAATCTTTTAATGTGGATTGTCAGATTTTAAATCAGTTTTATCAGAGCACCATCCAGTCGACTGTGATTTTTTGTTGTACATGTATATCTTGGTTCAACTCACTTACATTGTGCAGTCGTAAAAAACTCCAACGCATTGACAAGCAAGCTATGAAGATAATTGGCGCTGATTTTGAGAATATTCAGCAAATTGCAGAGAATCACCTTATCACCAAATTTAATGGCATTCTTTCCGATACAACCCATCCTCTTAATCCCTTCATTATTTGCAATCGATCTGGCAGAGTACGTCAACTTAGTCTGAAAACCAACAGGTTTAAATGTTCATTTTTACCATGGGCCATTCAGATTTTTTCACCAGATAGTTTTATCCCTTTCCCTTGCTGTGCTTTAACCCAACCTTCTCCCTCCCCATATCCTACCCTGCCTTACCCGTTTCCTTTTCCCTCATTTCCTCCCTAATCACCCCATTGCCCTGAATCCCTATTGCTTCCTTAGTTTTTATGATTGTTTTGTAAGTAAATAATTTGTTTTTTCATTTTGATCTTTTTAAATGTATTGTATTTTTAAATCAGTGTACACTGGGAAATCAATTTTCATGTGATGTTTTGCATGACAATAAATAAATAAAATCTTGAAAATCTTGAAAACATTTATTTCATCAAAAATAGTATAACACTTTCAGTTGACTATCACATTGAAAAATCATGTAGCACTCGACAAATTAAGTTACATGTAACCCTCCTGTTACTGTACATGCCAAAACCTGCCAAATTTTCACTGTGTAATAAGGGCCCACAGTATTAACCTGCCAATGCATGTCATAACACTTGTATAGTACATGTACATGTAAGTACTTGTACATCCACATGCCAAAACCATTTGGAGGGTTTGGAGGGTTTTGAAAGGTGCAGATCTACTCAGTCATAAGCTAAGTCTGTAGCAAGTACACCTACATGTAAATGCCAAAACATGTTGGAAGGTATTGGCACTACATTTGTAAGTCTTAAAGTAAAGCTAAGTAATCCTCAATAACATTCATCCAACTGTCAAAACCTTTCAGAAGGTGCCTGATGAGTACCCTGTACATGTACATGTACATAAACAGTAATCCCTAAGATACATGTACACATCTATCAGTCTATTACTTCCCAAAGGGATTTGAAATGTGCACAAACTATGTATGGTGTACATGTACATTGTACATGTACATGTATGTACATGTACATGTATGTATCTACACCACCTTTCAAACTGCCAGTGTAGTGCATCTAGTGAAGCAACTATGTACATGTACACATGTACATGTACATGTACACATACATACATGTACATACTACATGTAACCTTTCAAAACCCTCTGGCTGACAGGTTTTGAAAAGAGCAGTTTCTAGGCCCAAAACTACAATTTTTATAGGAGGGTTAATAGAGGGCACTATCATATTGTTTGTTGAAATAAAATATCGGGAATATGGAGTTGTTCTGGTGAGCGGTAATGTGCCATACGCAAAATGCTCAGGTATTTTTATCAGGGAAAACTTCACAGACTTTTGTGGTTTAAATGTCAGGTACATGTACATGTACATGTATGAAATGCAAATTTTTTTAAACAAAATTTGGTTTGTGGATAAATTTCAGTATTTTTTATGTTCTGATGAAATTTTGTGGGAACCCAAAAATCATCAGTATCACGATACGCGGTGTTGTACTGTATCATGATGCGTATCGCACCATTTTTGTATCGCGATAATCAATGCATCGGTGAAACGTTATACCCCTACATGTACATGAAAGGCATTAGCCAGCAATGCGTCCTGGCATCTTTTGGATGCCCTATTTGATTTTTGGACGGCCTATTTGATTTTTGGACACTCTGTACAAATGTAGGCCACCTTTGAAGACATCATGTTTCATTTGCCAAGTATCCTACAAAAATGTTACAAAAGTAATTCCTAAAAGTGGAAACAAAAAGAATACCCCCTAAAACATAACACTAGACTACTGGCTACTACGTACTTTATTATGATACAATGTACATCAATTTTACTGTGGTGAATCAGTTTTTGGGCTAAGCAAAAATAAACTTGTGGATTAGAGGTACATGTATAACGCCACAAGAGGGCGGAAGTAGTCAGGGCTGATGGGGATGAGAAAAGGAGGTCAGGAGGTCGTCAAAAAGATGGCGGGCTTTGAGACACATGTGATTGAAGCTGTTGGAGTTGGAGAATGATTTTGAGCTAAATATTAAAGCAGAATTGAATGTATTTACATCAACTGTGTTGCTGTGAAATTACTACCCCCCTCAGGCCTCACGGCGTATCACTACAAATGGTAACACGGATGGGGTAGTGTAATTTTCCGACGTTATCTGACTTGGATATGTCCCTATTTAATGGTGCTTGGAAGCTGGTGGATGCTGCCACGGTCAGCCGCTAGTGTTAATTTCTGCTGTTGTGCTGGTGTGGTGTTGTGCTCAACCCAGATCGGCAAGTTACAGACAGATCAAACCCAGCAGAGAGCCCAGCAGGGATTGTGGGGAATTGACGTCGACGGTCCACGTTAGGAAACGTTAGAAAATTTCAGCGCTTTGGATGCGTTACGGCTGGGAGGAAGACAGGAAGAGTGACATTAATTATCAACGGTCTTCTGGAAAGCAGCAGTGCATGCTAGGCAGGACCACCTGCACCACAGTACTGAGGACAGGCAGTTGTGAAGATACAAAACCAGTGGGTAGGATCAACCAAGTGAGATTTATTGATGAACAGTAATGACAATTTTGGTATTGTTGAAATTTTCATAACCCCTTTTTGAGTTTTATTTGGGGGATAATTTTGCGATATAACGTTAAAGTGTAGTTCTACATTAAAAAAAAAGAAAGAAAAGATTTTGCCCTGTAATATTGGTGAATTGGTAGTATACATTGCGGACACACACGTGCAAGTAGGGTTCATTAAGTCTAACGGTGCGAGGGGCTTGGGCAGTTTGTGTGGTGTAGTGGGGATTTCTGTTAGCTTACTAATTTCGGTAATATGGCAACATCTGAGGCAGGCTTGTTAGCACGGTTAGTGTCGGACTTTTCTGATGCATTAAAGCAGAATAGTAGTACTAGGGAAAGGCCAATTAAGCTTGAAAGGTTCAAGGGAAAGCCAGTGAGGGTTGGGGACCCAACCCTCAATGAGTGGCTGGAGGAGGTTGACATTTATTGTAGACAATGTAACATCCCTGAAAAGGAAAAGGCTCAAGTTGTGGTTGACCATTTAGTTAAGAGCCGTGATGATGTCAAGTCAGATTATTCCCTTTTAGTTAAGCTACTGCGAAACCAGTTTGGCGGAGGAGAAACCCTGCAGTTGCTACAATAGGCATTTTTCGATAGGGGACAACTCGACGATGAGGACCTCATTGAGTTCTCTCGTGCATTGATCAGGCTGTATGATAGGATACTGCGCATTGCTCCCGAGGGGCTTAAAAGGATTTGCTCGAAATTGAAGACAATACACTAATCGGGCAATTTGTAGCTGTCATGTGGAGGCTGTTGTTATGGGAGAAAGTGTTGACAATGAGTCATTAACATCTAATGTCGGAACTAAGATTGCATGTGCAGCAAATTGTGTTGGCCCTGTACAGCAGCAACTTTCAGATTTACAGAAGGAGCAGCAGGAGCAGATTACATTTTTAATGCAATGCATGCTGCGATCACAAACGCCAAATTAGTCTATTCTCAGAGGGACTGGCCAATTGGGTGGGAACAAATCATCAGTGGTTTGTTACAAATAAGAAACCAGGTCATATTAGATAGCAGTCATATTAGATAGCAGTGTCCTCTCATGTTGAAAGAACAAAGTGAATCTTTACAGTTTGGAGGGGGATCCCAAATGGTGGATGCTCAAGGTTCTCAAAAAAGCGAGGGTATAAAAGAGGGGTTAAACTAACATCCTTTGGGTCGGGTGGTGGAGGAGGGTCACAAAAGGGCCAGGTCTGATACAAAATCATGTAGTGAGGGAGTTGTGGTGCCTGAGCTGTCGGTGGATGAGCTGTTAACTAGGTTAGTTAAGGAGAGCCCCAGGGCTCAAGTGATACTGGCTGGGGTACCAGTCACATGTATTTTGGATACAGGCGCCGAGACGTCCCTTATTAGTGCCTCAGTTTATCAAGAATATTTAGCAGACAAACCGGGGACTTACCTTGAAGTGTACGGTGTGGGGGATTGGAAGTTCCAATCACCGGGTACATGTATACTGTTGAGGCTCACTTTTTCGTGGTAAAAGATTCAGGCAATGACGGGTTGTAATGTTGAATATTACTGGGATGTAATGTGCTTGAACTGCTGAAAGATGTTGAAGAACAGGGGCGAGTGATACTGAGGCTTGGAACGTGACCCTCCAATGGTACCGGCTTAGCAGGGCACAACCACAACATACTGGGCAAGGGGTTCAGAAGTCACAGGTTATGCCATTGGCTGTGCGCACGGGTAGGCATGAAATAATAATTCACCCTAGGCAGGTAATAATGGTACACTGCCATATTAGAGCGCCTGTGCATGTTTTTAAGAACAAAGTGGTAATTATAGAGGGTATACAATCGGTGGCACAGTCTGAGGGGGCAAATAATCTGAATGCTGCTGTTTGGGTGTATGAGTCCTGCGAAGTAACAAATGGGAAAACAGTGAAAGTACTTGTGGCGAATTTGAGGGCACAGTCCTGGGAAAGACCCCCTCACACGAAATTGGCTTCAGTTATTAAAGCATCCATGTCGGACTGCATTGGGATAAATTCCTCACCCAATAGTATTCAGGTGTCTATCAATCACTTGTTGGTTGAAGGACAAATCGACTTGGAGCAGGAGCCTTCTAAGCCTGATTCAGGGGGAGGGGTAGGAGGAGTGCCTCGAGAAGGTTTTACATTTTCAAATGGTTGTAATTATGAACTTCCTCCAGGTTTGAGTCTTGAATTGTGTATCCTAAATGATGAACAAAAAGAACAGGTTGTGAGGCTTATTCAGAAGCATGAGTCGGTCTTTTCAAAAGATGACTTCGATGTTGGTTATTGTGACAAAATACCTCACAAGATCAACACGGCTGACAATCACCCAATCAGTGAACCTTACCGCAGAATCTCCCACACTGTGTTCAGGAAGTAAAAGGGCTTTTGCAGTGAGAGTCCGTATGCGAGTACTCCGTATGCGAGTGCAGTGGTGTTGGTGAGCAAGCAGGATGGTTCATTACGTCTTTGCATGGATTTTAGGAAATTAAACGCAAAGGTTGTCCGTGACTCATTTCCTTTGCCACGGATCGAAGAGTCGTTAGAGGCTTTACAGGGTCGAAGTATTTCTTGGCTCTCGACTTGGCACATGGTTACCATCAGGTACACATGTAGCTATTGGACCCTACAGTAGTTCTATAGAGAAGACTGCATTTCGAGTGCCCTTTGGGCTTTACGAGCTTACTCGAATGCCTTTTAGTTTAGCAAACGCGCCAAGCACGTTCCAGAGGGTAATGGAACAATGCCTCGGGGACATGAATTTGTCCGAGTATATCTGGACGATATACATTGTATTAGTGTATTCTTCTTCATTAGAAGAACACTTGGGGCGCTCAAACAAGGTTCTCACTAAACTTAAGGATTTTGGGTTTAAGGTCAAGGGCAAGAAGTGTAGCCTTTTCCGTAGTGAAGTTGTCTATCTAGGCCATGTTGTCAGCGCACAGGGAATCTTGGTTAAGGACAAAATCCGTCGTATTGAAGACTGGCCAGTTCCTCAAGGGGCTGCAGATTTGCGTTCGTTCTTGGGACTGGCAGGCTATTATTGCCGTTTTGTCAAGGGCTTCGCAAAGCTAGCAGCCCCACTTCACGCTATCGTGCGGCGATCACAAAAGGGAGAAATCTATTGATAAGTTTGTTTGGAACTCTGAGGCGCAGTCGGCATTTGACAAACTGATACAAGTGTTAGTGCAGGCTCCAGTGCTGGTGTACCCTGACTTCAAATGACCAGATGGGCGGCTCAGCTCGCGGCGTTCAATTTTGACATCAGGTATACATGTAGATTGGGTATCAGCAATCGGGCGCAGATGCGTTGAGTCGATATCCTGGACACTGCTCGGAGGAGGCAGTGACTGGAGTCTTTCACACTAAAACACATTCAACTCCAGTTTCATTACATATAAGTGCATGTAATGTTGGTAATTCAGAGTTAGCAAAGGAAATGCCTGTGGGTGCAGGTCCGCCTGGGGTTTTCCATCGTGGTCCTCAGACCAACTTGCAGCTCTGCAACGATCTGACCCAGTGTTGGGTACTGTTTGGGAACGTTGGGACCGTTGGGACCAGTGGTGGTCACCCGGTGAGGTGATACCTGGAGTTCGGAATGATTCTCCTGAGTTGAGATGTTATGGCAATGGTCACGACTTGTAGAACGAGACAGGGTTCTGTGTCGTAGAATAGAAGATCCAGTTCTTGGGGAGGTATTTCAGATACTGATGCCCGAAAGCATTCGCTCTAGGGCTATTGAAGGTTGTCATGAGGGTTTGGGGCATCAAGGTGTTTCCCGCACATGTTCCCTTCTCAGGAGGTGTGTTTATTGGCCTAAACTGGTTGCTGATGTCCGAGCCCATATTTGGAAATGTCAGCGTTGTGTCAGGGCAAAGATGTCTGAACCGGTTCCCAAGGTTCCCATGCGTCACTTGATGGCTTTCAGATCCTTGGAGGTTCTAGCCATTGACTTTGTAAAGGTCGATAGGGAGCGTGGGGGGTACGAAGATGTGTTGGTGATGGCAGACGTCTACACTAAATATGTAAAGGCAGTACCTTGTAGGGATCAGTCAGCCCAGACTGTACATGTAGCTAGGGCATTGCGGGATAATTGGTTTACACGGTTTGGAATTCCTAACAAGTTGCACAGCGATCAAGGTCGAAATTTTGAAGGGGAAATTATGTGTGAATTGTGTGCTTTGTAAGTCACGAATGACACCGTATCACCCAGAAGGGAATGCACAGGCTGAGAGGTTTAACCGTACGTTATTCGGGTTGATTAAGTATTTCAGTGAAGCGGAGCGCCGGAAGTGGCCTGAATTTCTGCCGCATGTAGTTTTGTATACAATTCCACTCCCCACTGTACAACAGGTATAGCACCATTTACGTTGATGTTCGGAAGGGAACCCTTGATTCCACTGGACCAGATATTAGGGCGTATAGATATAAATTGGGATCAGGATTTTGTTAGGGAACAAGCAGAGTTGCTGGAAAGAGCAGGTGTTTTGGTGAAGGAGCGAATAGAGCAGAGGGCTCATCAGAATGAAAAGAGGCATGATGCCAAGGCCAATGCTTTGCAGTTGCCAGTAGGGTCGCAAGTGCTCCTAAGAAAATGTGCTTTAAAAGGTCGCCACAAGTTGGAAGATGTATACGGCAGAGAATCGTATGTTGTGTTGTGGAGAAATGAGCAAAATGATGTTTATTGAATCCGTCCAATAAACGGTGGCCCAGAGAAAACTGTAAATCGTAAATACTTGCATGTAGATCCTTTGGCAACAGCAGAGTCCGGTGGTAAAACCGACTCCTCTGACAGTTCAGATTGGGACGTTGTCATTACTAAGGCTCACATTCCAAACCCATGGGGGAGCCTCCTGGGGAGGTGTTGGACGAAACAGTCCAATGCAGAATATCACAGAGAACCACAAAAGGGACCCACAGTGACCCACACAGACTGCCTTAGTCAGTATTAAATAATTGGTCAGATTGAGTTCACTTGGTAAGTTTCGGGTGTGTTCTGCAGAAGTGGCTTGGGGTATCCAGTCTTCCTTTGAGCAAACGTACATGTAAGCCTAGGTTTGGTGCTGATGCTCGAACTGAATTAAAGTTTGCAATCACTCTTTCCATGCGTGTTACAAATGGCCTTTCACAGCCTTTTTATGTGGCATTTCCTTACTTGCACATGTGTGTTCCTAGATTTGTAAGTGGCATACTAGAATGTCGTTTTTGGTAATTGACAATTGGAATGTTTGAAGCTATGTGGAAGGATTGGGTGTTGCCTGGTGGGAAAGACTGGTATCCAGTTTCCATATGGCTGCGCCGGGCCTGATAGCATCTCCAGATGTTCCGGAATTTAGCGAGTTTCCATGAATTTAAACAGACCATGGTCTGTTTAAAACATAAACGAATAGTCTCGGAAGGCCTGATGTACGGTGGTTTTCTTGAACGTTGTGGTCTGCCCATTGGGAGAAGCTTGGTGTGTCCAGTCTTCTATGGGCAGTAAAAACAGCTTGGAGGAGCCACTGGACATTCGCACACGTGTTGAGTCAAAGTGTTAAAGTTGTATCTGACTATTTTTTTGTACCTTTAATGTTCTTGCAGGAGTGTGGAAAGCTGTGATGGTAAGCTTGGGGAAGGTTTTGGGGTTATCCAGCTTCCAACCAGCAACCACCAGGCTTGACAGCGCCATCTGAAATTATGGGTGGTTTTGTTTTATTTGGCTACAGCTTTGTTAAGCGACTAAAGAAAAGACACGGTTTTGTGTATGAAGTTGAGTTACAAAGAGGCACGATGCCAATAATGTGTCTCGGTGAGGGAGGCCTCACATTGAAAAGGATTCAGAACAATCCAGATCATTATTTTCAAGAGCTGAACAAAATTCAGCCAACCGTATTGATACTTGGTTTGGGGACCAACGACCTGTGTTCAAAGATGGCAACTCCTCGTGAGGTGCATGCCTCACTATGTAATTATGGTTGGGTATCTTCCCAAATGGGATGTACATGTACATGTATGGCCAGAGGCTGTAGTGTTTTTACAGATTCTCCTTCGTACTGGGGGACTTAGAAATAATCAGGTGTCCCTAGAAGAGTTCAATAAGAGGGTAGAGATTTTCAACGACATGTTGGAGTGTTCAGCATTTGTGGAGGACCAATGGTGGGTTTGGCATCATCGGGGACGTCATCACCTGTCACAGCGCCCTCTGGCGACAGGTTTAGAAAAATAAACATTTTCTATCTGAAAAACCATAAGAAATTTGAATAACTTCTGTGAATAAAGTGACTAGTGACATCTTATCTTTTCAAATAATATGTTTAATGATGTCATCAAAGTTCAGAGCGCCCCCTAGTGGCAGTTTTAAAAATGGGATTATTTTCCAATCTCAGAAATTGAACCAAAGCAGGCACTAACGTTATTTTTTCATGATCATGAGGAGGTCATACATGTATATATATGACCTTTAAATCACCTGATCCGACCTTAACTTCCGGTCCAAACAGGAAGTTCAAATTCAACACATTCTAACGCAAAATTGATGTCTTTTGAATATGAAAGTGATATTGTTATTATAAAAGATGATACACCTTTGCAAAAACATGATATTGACATCATCAGTGATAATTAGATTCAACTGGAAGTTCCCACGAACACCGCGTGTTTGTTCCAACAAACACTTGAGCTCTAGTTATTATTTTTTTTGCCGAAAAAATTTCAAACGGAAGCCCCAATTTTTTATAAATTGTTTATGGTTAGCCGAACCGAAAAAATGTAACCGTGTAACCGGGTATTCGGTCGGTTAACCGTGTAACTGTTACAGCCTTACATTGTACATACGGTATGGTATAAATCTTTAAAACAAGACAACAATATTTTAAATCCCATTAGAAAAAAAGACTGCAAAAATGCTTTTGCTAAGCAGATCCTATTTGCTGAAAAATTGCTGAAAAAATTTGGACGCCCTGTTTTTCAATTCAATCAAATTAGGACACCCTACATGTACAATGTATTTTCAAACCCTGGCTAATTAATTACAAAATAGCTGTTGCTAAAATTAAAAAAAGTAGGAATACAATACAACAGAAAAGGAACAATACCATCCTACTATAAAAACTTTTGTAAAAAATACTAAGTTAACAATCATTATATCTTACTTACTATAACTAATATACATGTAAGTTATGAAATTTAATTAACAAATAAAACAGTTAGGTCCAAGCCTTTTTTTGATGATGGCAAAAATAACAAAACCCTGAAATCATGTTAGTTGCTAACTTTAAATACATGTATAATAATAAATTATGATAAAATAAAAATAATGGACAGCAAAAGAATTTATTTCCCATTTAAAATAATGCATCGCCAAAATGCTGCATCATTTTTCTGGTGCACTAGTGCAAACAGGGTCTGATCACCATGGCAATAAACAGTGACATCATCATTGTGGATGGCTTTTGAAGCGGCAATTTGGCAAGACATTTTTTTAAATGGGAAATAAATCTGCCCATCTTTAAAAGTACACCCAATCTTAATTACATAAATGTACATGAGAGCCCATTTTATAGAACTTTGGTATACACAATGAGTATACTTTTGGCCTTTGTTTGACAGAATTTCATGAATTTTAAATTTGCGGCCTGCGCGGGGTCAAAGGTCAAAGTACACTTTGCTTGACCAAATTGCAAAGTGGATAATTTGTGATGATAAGAGCTTTAATTTAACATAAAAATCACTTTCTTACGATATTCCCGGAGTTACAGATTTCCAAAGTTGTAGAGGTCAGTTGGAAGGTAAAAAGTTCAACGACCTGTAACTCACAAACCACATGACCAAAAACGCTCAAATTTCAGTTTTGGAGTTTGCTCATACAACCAAACAAACCTCGGAAAGTGTGTGATTTGACGTGGAATGACCCAATAGTTACATTTTTACAAATTCAAATAACACTGGAAATATTAATTTGCATTAAAAAATAAGTAGCCAAATTATAAATGGGCAATTCCACGGTTAGTTACGTTACATTTTTAGTGACTCTGCACAGTTATTTGGGCTCTTATATTTAGGATGAAAGCCTATCAATTATTCATTATGGTACCATAAATACATCTCTACCTAGAGTTATCACACAATACTAATTCAAAACATTCAGACATGTTATGTGAATTGTAAAGGCAACTTTAATCTCGGTTAGTTACGTACACGTACAAATGTAACAAAAAAAGGACAAAAGAAATGTAACAAAAAAAGTTTCCTCAAGTGGGATACAACTGAAAGAAAGTAATATCTCTAACATTGATTGGTTACTGGTAAATGTTTTCACATAAAATATGGAGCAATTATTATCATCAGTTTTAAGGACTGCCAAAAAATCATGGTTAGTTACGTTACGGTTAGTTACATGTACGTTACAGTTTGTCCATGCCTACACACATTTTCAAAGGTCCTTTTTAATCACACTATATAGGGATATAGGTCTCAAATGCTGTCAAAATGATGAGAGCAAGATCAATAACAAGATTTGAGTTGTTTAATTAATCTGCAAGTACAAAAACAAGTGAAGTTAGCAACCATATATTATAAAATACTGTAAGTGGCATGGTTTGTATTGTCATTTACATGTGTACATCATTTTCAAAACAATTGATGGAGTTTGATAAAAATGTCATGATCTTAATGGTTCAAACACTGAAAGTTAAAAGTACGATTTGTTAACAGTGAAACTTTAAAAAGATACAACACGTTCAAGGGAAAACTAAACGATACCAAAACAGACTTCAGAATGCATTGTTCATGTAATGTACATGTATGTCCAGTGAGTTATGTACAACAGTTCCTTGTCTTGAGCATAAGAGCATGTATGTATATCACAATTGTGCGCGCAAGGAATTGTGGAAAGTGATTTTTGGAAAAAAAAGATTTGTAAACAAATGCACACGTTTGTGCACAAAGTCAATGGAGGAGTAAGGTGGTCGGTCAGAAAATTGATGTTTTTTACGTACATTGTATTATAGCAAAATTATGGAGAACATTTTTAAAAATTATTTAAATTACATACAGAACATTTGTATAATTAAAAAAGATTCATTTTTTATTCCCATAAACCACTTAAACGGAGGATTTCTCAGCTGATTTCTGACGTTTGTGCACAAAGTCAATGGAGGAGAAAGTAGCAAGATTTGTTGCACATGGATGATGCACATAGCGCATGAATCTAGAATGTTCTTACAGTTGCATCATGGGCACAATCAGTTTTGCAATGTGCCCTCTTTGTCTTAACTTTTCAACATTTGTATTAATTTCCATGAAGCAGTAGCTACATCAATTTGACAATGGTTAGTTACGTTACCGCTTGGTTAGTTACGTTACAGATTTTGAATGCTTTTTATTCAATATATATAGCAATACACAGGAATCTACATTGCTTTTTTGAACTAAGGATTGGACAAAGAAGGAAAAAATAAGAAACCAAATTTCTAACAAAATGCTTCTTCTGTCATGTCTGTGGGCAAAAAAAACAAGACGTTTTGGTTAGTTACGTTACATACATGTTAATGGGGTAGAAGTCTCTCTATTCTGTGGTCTAAATCAATCCGAATCACAACTTATGACTATAACAGCTGATATTTAGGTTGAATCAATTTGAAAATCTGATTAGATTGATTAGATAAATTGATTTCTTTCTCATTAAGTAATTAATTCAAGTTCTAATTCTTTTTAGCAAATAATTTCACACTGCAACATCAATCACATAAAAATGAATTTTTGGCAATTTCTTCTCAAAGCCATGACATCCTTGAAGCATTTTCCCCAGAACCTTTCATGTATATTGCTCTGATGTAAAGCCAATTTTTACTTAAAAATCACAATTCTAAATTTAAGGGTCATGTCCACTTCCTCATGGAATTGCCCAAATACACATATTTAAGGGAAAAAAGTTTAACCCTTTCATTACCGAATTGTTTGCCCAGTCCTGCATGAATTCACACATTATTGCATTTTAACAGTATGCATCCATTTACAGGCACTTTTTCTAAACTTGTTTTTCTTTATGAAGAATTTGTTGGAGAAAGATATATTCAATGAAATGATTGTTGCTTATGAAATTCCCTTTCATATGATACCAAAATCATTGGCATTGCATATAAAATGATTGGGTTATTTATTTTACTTCAAAACGGAACTGGGGTGATACATGTACATGTAGGTCTTTTTCTGTCGCGGCTCCGAGACTCTGGAATCATCTTCCAACTAAACTCAAATCTTGTCATAACTAGATTTAAGTCGATGCTTAAAATTCATCTTAGTCTGTATGTCACAATTCTTCAAAGATGATGTATATTTGTAAATTTTGCATTGTACAGTACATGTAGGTACATATCTCAGTACATAAATTTTCCCTATGCTGTCATTGTACATGTATATTGTTTGTATTCATGTTTTTAGGTGTTCGGGTATGTGCCCGTTGTTTTTGTTCGTTTTTTAGGGGTTCGAGCTACAGCGCGAACACCTTGTTTTTGTTCGGTTTTTTAGGTGTTCGGGTATGTACCCGAAACACCTATTGTTTTTGTTAGGTTTTTTTTTTTTCTTTTTTTTTTCTGCTTCTCCTTCTTCTTATTCTCCCCATAGATTGTCTACAAAAAAACACATACTTGCAAACTTCACATGATCTTGAAACTTGGCATATACTTAGAACATAACAAGTAGATGAAACATGAGTTGTGAGTGACCCCAATTTGACCTTACTTCCTGTCCAAACCGGAAGTCAAGGTTTAATATTTAAAAAAATCATATCTCAACAACCACAAGAGGTAAATTCACAATTTTTGTACCATTGTACAGATCGTGAATTGTCAAAATATATTTACACAAAGGTGACCCAAATTTGACCTTACTTCCTGTCCAAACGGAAGTCAAACTTTAATATTTAAAAAAATCATATCTCAACAACCACAAGAGGTAAATTCACAATTTTTGTACCATTGTACAGATCGTTAATTGTCAAACAATATTTACAAAAACGGTGACCCCAATTTGACCTTACTTCCTGTCCAAACCGGAAGTCAAATTTAATATTTAAAAAAAATCATATCTCAACAACCACAAGAGGTAAATTCACAATTTTTGCACCATTGTACAGATCGTTAATTGTCAAAAAATATTTACAAAAAGGTGACCCCAATTTGACCTTACTTCCTGTCCAAACCGGAAGTCAAAGCTTAATATTAAAAACAAAATCATATCTCAACAACCACAACATGTACATTGACATTTTTTGCACCATTGTATAGATTGTTAATTGTTGAAAAATATTTACACAAAAGTGACCCCAATTTGACCTTACTTCCTGTCCAAACCGGAAGTCAAAGTTTAATATTTAAAAAGATCGTATCTCAACAACCACAAGAGGTAAATTAACATTTTGTGCACCATTGTACAGATTGTTAATTGTCGAAAAATATTTACACAAAGGTGACCCCAATTTGACCTTAATTCCTGTCCAAACCGGAAGTCAAAGTTTAATATTAAAAAAAATCGTATCTCAACAACCAAAACAGGTAAATTCACAATTTTTACACCATTGTACACACCGTTAATTGTCAAAAGATATTTACAAAAAGATGACCCCAATTTGACCTTACTTCCTGTCCAAACCGGAAGTCAAGGTTTAATATTTTAAAAAATCATATCTCAACAACCACAAGAGGTAAATTCACAATTTTTGTACCATTGTACAGATCGTGAATTGTCAAAAAATATTTACACAAAGGTGACCCAAATTTGACCTTACTTCCTGTCCAAACGGAAGTCAAGGTTTAATATTTAAAAAAAATCATATCTCAACAACCACAAGAGGTAAATTCACAATTTTTGTACCATTGTACAGATCGTTAATTGTCAAAAGATATTTACAAAAAGGTGACCCCAATTTGACCTTACTTCCTGTCCAAACCGGAAGTCAAAGTTTAACATTTAAACAAAATCATATCTCAACAACCACAAGAGGTAAATTCACAATTTTTGTACCATTGTACAGACCATTAATTGTCAAAAGACATTTACAAATACATGTAGATGACCCCAATTTGACCTTACTTCCTGTCCAAACCGGAAGTCGTCAAAGTATAATATTAAAAAAAATCATATCTCAACAACCACAAGAGGTAAATTCACAATTTTTGTACCATTGTACAGGTCGTTAATTGTCAAAAAATATTTACAAAAAGGTGACCCCAATTTGACCTTACTTACTGTCCAAACCGGAAGTCAAAGTTTAACATTTAAACAAAATCATATCTCAACAACCACAACAGGTAAATTCACAATTTTTGTACCATTGTACAGACCATTAATTGTCAAAAGACATTTACAAATAGATGACCCCAATTTGACCTTACTTCCTGTCCAAACCGGAAGTCGTCAAAGTATAATATTTAAAGAAAATCATATCTCAACAACCACAAGAGGTAATTCACAATTTTTGTACCATTGTACAGGTCGTTAATTGTCAAAAAATATTTACAAAAAGGTGAACCCAATTTGACCTTTACTTCCTCCCGAATACCTAGAGTTTGTGTAAACAAACTCGAATCTCTAGTTTTCTTTGTTTCCGCACCTTGAGTGCCAGCAGGGTGGATATGTGCACGCTACAAATCTTTATTATTACATGTATTATTATTTATTAACATGAATTCTTTTCCCCAATGGTTTCCACCCACATCTAGCCTTTGACCAATGACATAATTCAACATGTGTTTTGTGAACATGAACAACCAATCAGCACTCTGATCAAGCACACATCGGTGACCATAGTGCAGTGACATGGTCTTCTCGTCTTCTGCATAACTCAATTACGTGTGATGTTTAGGCCGCTGCATGCGTCCGTGCATGCGATTAATGGGGCTTTCTTTTGTACATCGTACATTTGTAACTTGGGTTATCAAAGACTGACACTTTTGTAGATTTTTACAGTTTTATTTCAGAAATACAATGTAACTTTCAGTAAATATAATACTTATGTCACCAAGATGTTTTACTTTACGACACAGTAAAGAAAAGATCGATTTAAGTATGGTATCCTCTGTGTTACAAAGGTTAATTTTGTTACCATTTACAGTACAGTTTGTACGTGTTTGTACACCTCCGGAGGCATGTTTTCAACAAAAATGAAAACGGGTATCCGGGTACATGTATCCGAAGTTTCCTGATTTTGGGTATCTGGTTCCAAAAATATCTGAAAACGCACAGCCCTACCAGTACCACTGACAAAATTTAACTCTAGACTTGCGAAGGCACCACACACGCCTGATGCTTGCCTTGACCAAAGCTGTTTTCGTAGTGCACACTTACCACGGTACTCCGACCCTGTACCGATTTCTTGTCTGAGAAATTCAACATACATGGCTTGTGCGCTGTCTCCGCACATACATGTACAGCGAGATCAATAACCGAGTCGTGGATACGGTTGTGCATTGCAATCTTGTATAGTACTAGTTACATTATTATTTTGTCTCATTATTATTTTGTCTCATGTATGGTATATAATGTACTTATACATTCCATCCCTAAACTTGGATAGGCTATCGTCACAACCCTTTATGTGACATCTGTTTATATGCTTTCGCTAGGGTTAATCTATGTTTTGTCTGTCTGTCCCTTTTTGTCCTATGTCTGTTTGTCTGTCTGTCTGTCTGTCTTGTCTAAGGCATCCCCAACACAAGCAATGCTTCTCGGGATATGCCTCCATTTCACTATTTGTTGCTATGCTACTTTATGTAATTCTCCTACTCACTTTATTTATTTTGTAGTTTGTATTATTGTTTTACACTGCAATCTGTAAAGTGAATATCTGTAAAGTGAAATGGAAATAAATGTGATTGTGATTATGATTATACACATGTGCAAACTGAATCAACAGCCTTGATCCTTCTGTAATCGAAAGCTTATGTGTTTCTTTATTTTTCCATTGGAATTCCAGTGGTAAGTCATATACAAGAATTACACATGTATTGATGTGTGGGTGGTTTGTTTTAAATGATGGCCAATCACAGGCCCCTACATAGCTTTGACTGCATGCATACACACGTTGTACAATGTACTGTACATGTACATGTACATGTACATGTACAGTGCAATGTACATGTACAGTACATGTACATCGCGCACAGCGAACAGTTAATGGGCCAACCAATAACCAATGAGATTATGTCTTTCATTTTTGAATTTAATATATATATGTGTGGCGGTTCAGGAAAACCCAACACATGGTCAAATTTTTACAATTCTTGTTGAGCATTTAATCAAGTAATACACCCTTTACTAATCTCATAACAGTTTTAATGAGTTCAATATTCAAACCACAACTAAAGTTATGACCTTTCAAAGATGGTTTATTCTAAAACCCACAAACGGAGAAATTAGGCTTCAAAGTTGGCTATGCAGTAAACGTAAATCCCTTGAACTATCTCAGGACTAGTGTAGAGCTTTCCATTGATGGGTTATTCATAGGGGGCGTGCTTTGGGAGAATTCATGAGCGTCGGCCAAAAAGTGCATTGTTTTAGAGTGAATTTTTTAAATCTTCTAATTATTTTAAAATGCATTGGGTTCAAAAGCATCCCAAAAATACATATTATACTTTGATTTTCCTAAAAGAAATTTAAGAGGAAATTTAAAGACAACAACTTCCATTTGGAACCAAAATCTCAAAAATAACACTATGGTAAATTTTTACGTATTAATCGGTCCATAATTACAAAATGTGCAATGGTGACTCCCGACAGGTTTTCCCCGACTGCCACACATATTATCATAAAGGAACGATTTCGTTCAAAAATTTTGCATAGCAAAACTGCGATGCAAAAATTGAATTTGCGTAGCAAAATAATTTTTTGTATAGCAATCTGTGAATTTTGTGTAGCAAATTTAAAAATGCTTAAAATTACAGTATGTAGTGTGCATAGGTAAAGGTTTTTTTTTTTTAAGGCTTTGCTGTGGTTTGGTTCATAATATGAATGTCCAAATTTTACCAGAAATAATAATTTTTAGTGTCCGGAAATTGAGCCCCAGGTGGTAAAAAACTCACGTGTAACTATTTTCGCCAAATTGCAGTCATTCATGAAAGTTACTCCTCCGTCCATTTTCTTTTTTGTTTACATTATTATATCGATCACTAAAACAGAGGCAGTATCACGAAAACAAATTACCGACTGCGACATGTTCGGGTGCTTTTCAAAGTGAATTTCGCCGAGTGTAACATTACATTGTGGTATGATCAAGCTTGATTTTGATTTATTAAAATTCGTCAGGAAAATGAGTGATTGAAAGCGTGATCGTATTGTGTGCTGAAATGATTCTAAATCTCACCACTATGATATATATATATAAATATAAATGAATGCTCATTTTGTTAATTTTCAAAAACTTATAAAACGAAGTTAGTAACGTTTCTAGAGTTCCTTTGTTGAACTACGGCCGCAGTGATCGTATGAAAGCGCACGTGTGAACTGAACACGGTACTGTTGTGTAGGCCTATAGGGGGTGGCTCAATTGCTCAATGTTCCAACCCCCAATCAAACTCAGGAGAAGAAAAAATAAACACGTGCGAAACTTAACAAAAACTGGGCGGTTGTTGCGTGTTTTACATTTCGGGAATTTCGCCCGTAGTTAATTCATCAGCAGAAAAATATTGCATGCACATAGAATAAAATTGAGGATAAAACCTTTTCGGATTGCTGGAAAATAAAGTTGCATGTCCGGATCATGGAGGAAGGAATTCCTTCCTCCATGTCCGGATGTACATAGGTTTTTACCTATGTGCACGTGTTTACTGTTGCATCAATTAACACCGTCGCGTTGTGAAGTCATCGTTGACCACATACATGTACGTACGTCTGCACGGACATACTGTACCTCCCGGCGTGGTATGGACACACGGAAACAAACCCAGTCGGGACGGATACATGTAGCTTGATATTTTTTGGTCGAAAATATACATGTAAATGTTATTTCGGGAAAGGTTTGTGAATATGATTTAAAAAATGTTTATAAATCTGTCGAAATTTGTATCGCAAAATCTGCGATGCATTGTTTGAAATTGCATCGCAGATTGTCCAAATTACGTCGCATTTTGCGATGCGATACAGGGGAAATCGTTCACTGAATAATGAGCTCCGCCTTAATTTTGGCATGTACAGAAGGATCAAGGTGTGACGACGAATGGTTACTGTGCATGTACGTGCAAATGTACATGTATAGTAATTGTACAGTGTAATACATGTTACATATATACATGTACTGTATATAGGTATACAGTATGCATAAAGATATGTGCACTACATGTATGTGAATGTGCGCTAGAGTTCGGATAACTTGAGGGGCAAAAATTATGCGACCAATCCGTTCTGATGCGCCTTGATCAAGGCTAGCCTGATGCATGTTGATGTTGAAAACAAAACCGCAAATCGGCAATTCCACGCAAGTGCGACATGAGGGTCAAAATTTCAAAATGCTTTTTTCTCAAATATCTGTTGCAAAATTAATAGGGTATATTCTGAAGTTTCTAGAAATGAAAAAAAAAATGTTCTAGACCAATTATTTTGTGAGTTACAGCACTCTGAAGTTGACACTATGTTTATGCCACTAATCGTAGATAAGAACACAAAACTTATTTCTTTTGATATTTTTCATTAATCTAATGATATGTAATTTATTTTTGTGTTAAAATAACAACTCTCAGTGTCTATTTTTAGGAAAATAACTTTTATTTATATGAAATTAATGTTAGGTACCCAGGATGTGCCGTCAAAATAACGCTTGGGCTTAGTGTAATGTCAGTCACAAAAAACGATGATTTTTCCCATAAAAGCATACAGGATAGTAATTAAAATCTGCCCTTTATTATTTTCTTAGTATGGGGTCTGGGTTGGGCAATAATGTTATCAAGTGGGCAAATAATTGTTATTTAAAGATTTGGTCAATTGAACAAAAGTGTAATGTCAGTCACACGTAATGTCAGTCACGATATTGTAACGTCAGTCACGTTATTACGTAACTGACGTAAATTTTCAACAGTTGATGGACTGATAACTTGTCTATTACCCACAATTCAACTTAATGAAGCTCATATAATCCTGAAACAATGCTCTTGGATCCATCATAATCAGCGGCGGCACCAGACCTGTTAAACTGGGGGCAAGCTTAAATTTAAGGTGGGCAAACATTAATCTTTAATGTAATTTTGTACTGCTGAAAAAGCATTGACTTACCATCGGGGAAAAACATTTGGGGGGGGCAAATTGGGGGGCAAAATAACCGGGGAACATTTGTTCCCCTTGGCCCCCCCCCCCCCAGCGCCACTGCTGATCATAATTTGTATTTTTAATACACCATCATCCATCTTATACAGGTAAGTGAATAACATATGGAGTTTTTTTTATTTCAAGTCAACCTTGCAATGAAACAAAGCAGGTGGCTGCTTCAGTTTACCTCATCTCTCTGAAGAGCCTTGGGGTATGCCATTAATCTTCAGATAAGAAAGTGTATGCCCCAACATGTCACAGTTGTGACATTTTGAAGTATGGGTCGACTTTGTTAAGAACAACACTGATAATACATGTAGGAGGGTTAAGAAAGTACAGATAAGTGTAATGTTGTCAACCCATCACGAATTAACTTAAACACAAACTATAACATCTCTCCCGTGTTTAAAAGATCTTCTACATACACTGTAGATTGACTCAACGGATACAGAGTGCTGGTTTGATGGGAAGGACGAGACTGCACAGTATTTTACTTGTACATGTATTATTTAGTACAGTAAAAACTTAAATAAATGTAAACTAATTTGCTACTACACCAAGCTGTAGATTTACAAAGTGGTGTGTGTGTGTGTGTGTGTGTGTGTGGGGGGGGGGGGGGGTGGGGGTGGGGGTGGGGGGTGGGGGTGGCCGGTTCAACTCTAAATTTTGTGTAGATTTAATAACAATGTGGTAACATAATTTCTTGGAACCTGACCACAATCTGACAAAGTTGGTGTTCTGTTTGCTGTACATCATGTGGCCTCTACTTAGACCGTAGCTACAATGTAAGTGGGCCTTTCCACACTAATGGACCAAAAGGGTGTGTCACCTAAACTCATTCAGATATCATGTTAAATCAGTGCTCAGAATCACTTAAAATGACACAGTGTGGTTGAATTAATTCCAATGAGATAAAATAAAGATAAATAATTCCCAAGAGAACTTTTAAAAATATTTTGTCGTTTAAATGAAAAAAAATGTCCACCCCTTAATTCAGGTTGAAATTGTGACACTATTGCAGGTGAAATTTCATTGGCTTAAACAATTACTTTCAAATAATATTTTAATTATGTTATTGTTTTATTGATAGAGTGTGAATAGTTCAATTAAGATAATGAAAAAATGTGTTCCTCGTATTTATCTTATTTATTTTATGATGAAATCAAGTTGTGTTATACGTACGAACAAATGTCTGTCCACTCTGTTACGTACGTACCTCCTCCAAGAAAAAAAATAAGGACGTGACTTAAAACTTTTTGGTGCTGGGTTAATCTCAATAACACCACCAATATATTAATTGTGTTTTCCATCTTCAAAATGTAACCACTTTCCAAAATAAATAAATCGTTTTTCCTTAACGTTAATTCTGTCCACTTTTTTATACGTACGTTACAAGTCTTACTAAGCCCGTGTTTTTTTTATGAACGCCGTTATACACTAATTGGCCGTTGACCCAGTTGCAAGGTGGGTGTGCAGCGCTAAATATTACTAGAAATCACCCGCCATTCTGAAGTTCGAGGTCAGGGACGTTTTTCTCCGTTGTCGGTCCCGAAAATTACGTACGTATAAACCGTTACATACGGCTCTTTCAACTCTCTTTGTATCATTGTTATAGTAATTCTCTATATATATTTAACTAAAAAGGGTTTGAAGATATGAACATAGCTGTGCGGAGTGTTACTTTCAAATAATTTGAGTGACGACTTTAAAAACTATCAAACGATATACACGATAGGACAGATATGAGCATAAGTTACATGTATTGCGTACAGAACATGGACAGACAGGCGAAGTCCGTCATTGTTCATACGGAACTTCTCGCACGTGAGCGCAACGTTCCATTATGATTCAGTTTTTTTGCAGCATTGGCGACAATCTTCGTAAATAAAATTTTCTTTAAATGTAGTCGCAGCACTTGAAAACCACAATTTCATGGCAAGATTTACACGGACATCAGTTCTATGATGAAAAAACAATTAGCGCGCAAACTAGTCCGGATATTGGACTATTCACAACCTCTTTCTCACGTGTGTCGATCTTACTGCGCTATACATGTATGATACGGTGTGTATGGCACACCACCGATCGATGGGAACGAGGTTGTCACGTGACGATCGTGTTTGTCTAGTCTTTTTGAAAACGATGGCCAACCAGCGCAAATTTTAGCCGAAAATTACTCCATTTCCCCAAAACGTAACAAACACAATCGCACAGCCTATTTACTACACACATCTTCCGTATACTTCAGGCTAATTTCAAGCTTATGCTAGAGCTTTTCGTGGATTTTGAGCAGTTTTCAGACCTCCTTTTCCCCCCTGATTTTTCGAGGCCATTTGTACAAAATTGATTGTTAGTTTCTGATCGTCAAATCATCTCTGGAAATTGAGGGAATTTTTTCACCTTTGCCAAAATGCATGCATGCCTGTTTTATTTTTTAAATGGGTAATTGTTTGCTAACAAAATGAAGAAATCTTAGAAAAAGGCTTTAGAAATAACAATTGCCGACAGCCTTTCACAGACTTAACCACTTTTGTTTGAAACTTGTGTTCATACAATTTGATTATTTTATACATTCGGGGGTGTTTATGCGTTTAAATCATTGTCTTTCAAAATATCATCTTATTGCAAGTGCACTTATCTAACCTCATCTAATACATAGTGCCCTTTAAATTAAGGGTTATTATCTTTGAAAGTATCCACAAGAAATTTGACTCGGCCTACTGTAGGTGTACACACATTTGAAAAGAGTTTCTATGACAAATTTAGCTCAATCTTTGACTTTTGGAGTCCAAACTGAGTTCCATCCTTTATTATATGTATTTTACTGCAATCATCTTTGTAATGATGAAAACCAGGCAACAGTGTTAATTAGTTTTCACAGGTTAAGCATTCACGGATTTCCTATTTCTGGCATAACAGTGACATTATACTTTGCTGTTTGAAAATGTTGTTTAAAAAAGACACATATTTTAAAACAAAGTTTTCAAGACCACTTCAAGAATGATATTCTATACCTAAGCAAGATTCAACATTTTATTGAGTTTAACATGTATAAATGAAAAGAAAAACCAGCGTACTCTTTGGTTTTGATATATTAATGCTGCCATCATGAAATCTTTTCTTTGAAAATTGCTTTGCATAACGTCAATTCACTTATGCATGATTTGTCTGTCCACCATTACGTACGGTATTGCACCATCATATAAACTTATCTGAGGAAAAACAGGTAAATATATTACACATTAAACTTGATCTCAAAGTTTGAAGGGTTTGAACATTTCCTTCTTTGTTCTGATCATGAAGTGGGAGTGTTTCTGTTCAATAGGTCTAGTGTTTTCCCAAGCAAACAAAAAGTGTTTGTAAGCCACTGGACTTTATCATAGTAGTGCAGAATTCTTTTGAAATAAATGTTAACTGTTGAGATTTCATTATCAGTCTTGTGTTTGTTTCTTAAAATATGTAGCGAGAACAGTGTACAACTATAAACTTGTACAAATTAACCAGTCTGATGTGGTTTTATAACACCCTATGTCCGTCCTCGTTACGTACGTAACACACTTACATTGATGACATTCAAGTACCTGTAAAATAAAAACTAAGAAGAATGTTATCAAGCTGTGTTGGATTTATTAAGAGGGGTATTTAAGGAAGTTATAAACAATGAAATTTGAACAAACAAGAGACTTTCAGTTTTTACACCTTTTGTCACACTTTTGGGCCCATTAGTGTGGAATTGCCCAAGTACATTTTATCGGTTCCTGAACTACACAATGTACATGTATAAATTTTTCTCAGCGATAGCAGATACTGCATGGTGTACTGCAAATTAAAAAAACAAAAAAACAAAATTAGAATTTTATACCTGACCACGTTGAATATTGCTCACCGGCTAGGATGGGAGAGTACATGTACATTGTATGTGTAAACAAATGTAGGCATGTATTTGTAGCACAGAATACAAGTTACAACAATGCTTGAAAATTTTGAAATAGCAGTTTTACATGTCTTGTCTTCTCTCAATTCTTTCATGCATGTGAAAAGCAACACATCTGTTATTTTACTGACAAAGACTATTTTTATTAAAAAGGGGAGCACCTATCTCTTCCTATCCATTTTCTTCAATGAAAACTGCCTCCCGAATTCAGCTTGTATTTTATACATTTCATGACATTTAATGCATGTTCCAGCCTTTAAACATCTTAAAATTATAATTATTCCTTTAAAAAGAGCATAAACAGTTAATTGATACTTCTCTTGTTGACAGAAAATTTATTGTTTTAGTGTTAAACTGTTGTTACTGTTAACAGGTGTTATGAATCCAATGCGTAATGTCAGTCACGGTAATGCCAGTCACGGAGGTGAATTTGTTGAAAAATTCATGAAGAGTTTTTCCCATCTTACTACATGTGTTACTTACCCTTTTAGCTATAATGTTCATATGGTTTTAGATCTGCAGCACTTTTAACTTGAAGAGAAATTTAAAAAACATGTTTGACATTTTTTGGTTGCGTCGCTTTTTGTAATGTCAGTCACGGCAATAAACAACCCCCCTAGTCGGAAAAGCTGAACATGAAATTTCAAAGTTTCATTACTGTATTGTGTATTCAGGTCCTAGTATCCCCCATGCCAAACATGGTTCAGCTGGCTGTAATTGTTCAGACATCAGAGCTGATTTGATATATTCAAATTTAGTAAAAACCGTAACATTGTCAGTCACGGTGAAATTGCCCAAATGCCTGTGTATTTGTATGTATTGTTTCACTGAGTTGTTTATAAATTGGCCCCATAATATGGATACTTTGGTCATGGAGATGTTAAACATGTTGACAGCACATGTCTTTGAGAAGTGGAGTGAAGGTGGCCCCGTAATATGGATAAAGTTGTGACAAAGTTAGTCATATTGCTACTTTTCATAATGTACTTTCAATACGGCATTGACAGTGGTATGGTACATGTACCTTTTGTATAGGGGGTGGTATAATTGCTTCATTGCTTGGTACAATGTAGCTTCTGGATTTCCACAGGCATTGCAGTGAAACTGAATCCTTACGGGCAGTGGGAAAACAAAGTTGCATAAACAGCATGTATAGCACGGATAGTAAAGTTACATGCTAAAGGTAGGATAATGGAAACAAGTCTCTAATTTAAATTGATGCCTAGCGTTAGCGTTTCCATTTACATTACTTATTCAAATAAAAAGTAAACCATAATGTATTTAAGTTTCTGAAACATATTTTAAATTAAACAACATGATCATCAATGCATTTGCGGTTGATGCTTCAAACATTGCATCAAGGCTCAATGAAGTTTGAACAAAACGTATTTTTTGTTATTTCTTTTATCCTTGTGTTTTTCTTTGAATCTCTTGGAACCGGTTCCGACTCAGAACCAAGTGTTTTTGTTTTAACCGAAACTACATGTACATGTACATGTAGCTCCAGAAATTGTGGAACCGCCCAAGCCTACAAAATTTGGTCCTCGAAACTCCAACAAGTTTATTTAAAAAAAAATTATTGTGTACATGTACATTGTACACTTTACAATGCCTTAATGTCTTTGAGCTGTTTAAATTTTTTTTCAGGCATGAATTTTTGTACATGTACATGTATGTAAGGGCTGATCACTTTTCATGACATCATGTACATGTATGTGAACATGTACATGTACATGTACATGTATGAGTACCTCAAAAGAACAAATGTACGTAGGCCTACTACATGTACATGTATGTGTATGCATCCCCCAATTTTTTCTTTTAAACTGAAAAATGTTTCATCTTTTTTTTTGCAGGTTCTAATTCAAAGATTAGATGGAAATAACGCACAAATGTGAGGTTTCAGCATTTAATCTGCACTCCATTCACAATCAGCTAGAACTGCATGCATGCACATTATGGATTCTGAGTAAGTTTCTTTAATAATGGAATTAATTAAGGTTAAAAGAAATTAGAACAGTTATTAGAACTCCAAATCTATTCCATCGCATATTTTCAGCCCAGTTTTCATTAGGTTTTCGTGCGACAGCGTGAACACCTTTAAAATTGTTTTTCTTCTTCTTCTGAAGCACTACCGTAATTTCCGGAATATAAGCCGCGGCTTATACATTGATTTTGACTCGGTAAAAGTTGCCTGCGGCTTATACGCCGAGGTATGAATCTTGAAGAACAAAACACAATGCACAATTAAACAAAAATCATTGGTAAACAGACAGAAACAGAAACCTAAAACCTTTATCGTTTGTAGCGAAAACGGTCTGGTCATTGTCACAGTTTTAGTGGTCCACAGAAAACCCATGAGCCATATATATGCGGCTCAGGCGGGCTATATATATACTATACTCAGTTATGGCGTATCGCCGCCATATTTATACAACGATTCACTTAGGAAACTGATTCCCTTTCCCAGACCCATCAGAAAGGCATTACTTTTCCTAAGATGGGCACCGGTGAAACCACAGTGAAACATCGACCCCCAAAAAACATGAATATGTAACATAATGAACATATTCATGACACTCGATCAAACAGCCAATGAAACGAATATAAAAATGTTACTACGCAAATTTATCCAATTACTACGTGCGGAAAAGGCATGTGATACTGGGTCCTGAATATAACCATGAACTACAGTGTACGTGCACATTGCATGCATTGCACACACAGTCTACAGCTGACAGCACGGAACATTTATAAACAGGCAGCAGCACTCGTGTCAGCTTAAACACGCATTACCACTATTGACGGAACAGGTATACAATTACAAAGGACTGGTACACAGGCAAATGAACGTCCCCTATTGGTTGAATGATCCGATTTCTACAACGCTCATGGTTATTCAACCAATAGATGACTTTCATTGTTGCGTTATTGTTATCAATGCCTCATAAACCACAAAACTTGTTGGACCTAGGAAAGTTATTTGATACATTGGATGACTGGATTCTTTGTAGTTTGCCGCAACATACAGCTTCGCCAAACAAATTTCTCTCTATGGTTTTCTTTTTAAATCTATCATTAAATAAATGAATTTCGTTGAAAATGCTGAAGTAATAAAGTATTTGTTTGTGATCTATTATTATTATTATAATTAACTCACACAGCACGCATGATACGAAGAGAAAGAATATAGAAAAAGAATTGTGTAATGAGGTAGTTTCTATATTGGGATTATAGGGACAATATTGTCACTTTATTATCATAATTGGGGTACGGGATAGGGGGAGTTCTGACTTCTGCATTAATAATGATCTCTTTTTGGAAGAAATGGTAGCTGTGAAAAGAGCTGTTGGTTTTGATTGGACGTTACAGCTGTCTACAACTGGAATCCTTCAAAGTCGCTGGCTTCGCTGTTGCTGCAGAACAGCGCGGCCAAATCCTCATCCAGCTCCGCTGTGTCTTCAACGTCAGACATCGCTTCCTCCGTTACCTCCACTTCCTCTCCGCTGATGATCTTGGCCTTGATAAACCCGTTAACTATAAATGGGGATAATTTGAGAGGGAATGACCCCGTCTGATGGTCTAGGAACTGGCCCTCGAGATTCCATACGGTCTGTTGTGTCTCTTTCAATACATTTTGACTCGAAAGCAACACAATGACCCCCTTTGTGGCGATGTACCGACAGTGAGTGGCGTCCGGCGGGCCTCTGTGTGTGCGGCTTATACGCGGTGCGGCTTATATGTTGACACATGATCTTGTTTTGGTGATTTTTGGGTAGTGCGGCTTATACACCGCGCGGCTTATATTCCGGAAATTACGGTATTACATGTACAATACATGTATAGGTTTGCAGCCAATGTGATAGGGTATTTGGACATCTCTTCAGTGGATGAAATTACTATTGACATCTGACCTTTTTAAAAATATGACCGGTCATCACCTGTCACAATGCCCTCTGGCGGCAGGTTTCGAAAATAATAATTTTCCATCTCAAAAACCATAAGACAGATTTTCATCAAACTTTGCAGAATAATAGACGACACAATAAGAAATACATATTATTTGTAAAGTTTAAATGTATTCATAGAACTGAAACAGAAGTTATAGTCAAAAGAAGGTAAATTTTGACACCATTTTCAAGTGGCAATATAATACTGTGTTGTACACCAGCAGTTATTTTTAATTTTATGAAAATTTATTAAAACTGTTCAAAAGATATCATTTCGGTTTGCGGTAATACCATGTGTTTATCTCAACTATCATGAATCTGAGGTTGAGATAAACACATGGTGTTACCGCAAACCAAAACGATATTGATATTTCACCATGCAAAGCCTCAAATCTTATACATGTATGTTGAAATAATAATAACACATGAGAAATTTCATTTTGTGAAATTTAACTCTTTCCTGACGGCGCGCCGATATAATGGCTCATGCGCGTGCCGTAATTTGACGACGCGCCGATTTATCGGCTCATCATGACGTACAATGTACATGTACCTGACAACAGGTATTGTTTTGACTTACATGTATTTTGACAACAGAATGTGCAAAGTTTCTACATGTACATATACATGTACACCAATAAGAATTCGAGGTCATGCACTCCGTCCCAATGCAAATTAGCTAATAAATATTGTTTATTGACAACGGCACAGACGAAATACTACTCTGAGAGCTCTGATTGTGTTCATTGTTAACGTAAAGTTATGCAGTTTACACACACGTTATATTTAAAAATGGCGGCCTCCATGAAACTCACTAAACTCGATGTGCAACGTACGCTATTTTCTTCGAATTATGACGTGGGCAGTGCTAATGGAGATGATGATGGTGACAATGTTGACTTTGAACACCCTGACAGTGACGGAAGTTTTGATTTTCAGGGTAAAAACGACAGTAAAAGCTCTGAATCTGAGGTCGTATATGTACATGTATGTACCGATTGCGATAGTGATATGCCTATACATGGCACCATGATGCGATCGGTGACAGCAAGCAACGACCCAGGCAAATTGTGCTCATATAGGACAAGCAGTTGGGCGAGTAACAACAGCAAAATTTTTACAAATGTTACAAGTGATACTAATGATTCTACTAACTGTCCAAATTTAACAAATTACATGTATTAATACATTTTTGTAATTTCCACACTGGACCTTGATTGTTTACTTTATTGCATAACAGAAACAATATAAATATAGTATGTTGTATTAAGGTTGAAAATTATTTTTGTTATTTAAATATAAACAGGGGATTACAAAGCATTATGGGTAATATTATTATGCCCTGACATACACTGTACATGTACATATATTATGACATAAACAAACCACACACAATGCATATTTGAAGACTTCTAAGCAATAACTTGCAGATTTATTGATATTTATTCTGAGGAACGATAAACATAAGTTTATATTTGAATGGCTGCAATGCATTATGGGTAATCCCAAGATGATCCCCCATCTCAATATTCACACCCAGTGAGTCATAACCTTTATTTTGATACGAAAAAATGTACCTTACTCTCTTCAATTGGCAAAAGATAAACAAATTATTGATTAATTTCCACACTTGGCCTTGATTGTTTACAGTATCAAATTACAATAATAAAAACAATTCCATCCATACACGTGAAATAATTCCGGGTAGAAAGAGTCAATGTATTACAAGTCATGCCCACTTTTTCTGAAATAACATGGTGATACATTCAATGTTCATACAGTACGACACACATACTAAAAACATTGGTCATTGCGCGTATACATGAACTAGCCTTCACGTATTTCTCACACATGGCTAAAGCCTTAAGTGAAGTCACACGTGGAAGTGAATTCCACGTACATGTACAGTAGGTGTGTAGGCTTTGCCCAAGTCATATGACGGGAAAGGAACAAATCACTGGATCTGCATTCATCCAGAGATGATAAAATACATGTACACATCAACCAGATTGTCCTCATGTGAGTAGTTTTGTGAGAGAGATGTTCCCCCGTATTACCTGTGTTTTGCCAGGACCTGGTGAGCACATAAATTTGAAGCTTGTGTTCTTACATACATGTACATGTACATGTAGTGTCACCTTTGCCCACTGGTTCCGGTTATTCCCAGAATTCCGGTTAGATTTAACCCTAACTCCCTAGACAACAAAGCCAGTTGGAGGATTTTGAAGGATTTTTATTGTTTTAGCTCAATGCCTAGGGAGTTAGGGTTAATAGAAAACAAAAACAAAAATAGAAAACAAAAAGTTGTCTATTTGAAAAATGATTTTGCTGACCCAATTTAAAAATTATTTCGAACAATAACAAACACCTCATCAGTCTCCTGCCACCTACATGTACATGTACATGTACATGTACTGTCCCAAAAAACTCCCACTCGGTCTCATCTACATGTACCACCACCCGTCTTGTTGATTGCGTCTTGCCTAAAATTACGTTTGGACGAGTTAGTACTACTGTACTTGGACGCCTAAGGAACACACAGTGCAACTTTTGTATACAATGACTACAGTACATGTACAATTGCACCTTTTCAGTTATAACTTTCTTAACACTAAACAAAGAACTAGTGACATCAGTGCCCAATATTATCAATACATCCGAAACCCATGTCAGCGTTTTCTTAAAAGCTTAAACTCTAGTTTTACATTTGTTCTGCTTTTTAGTACATTTGTCTGTTTCGTTATACATGTACAGTATGTCATGATCAAGCCTATCATCCCATGCGCGATAATTATGCCATTATAAGTGTAGCCTTAGCGTGCGCGCATTGCAAAGCACAGCGTGTTGAAACTGACGCAACGCCACTTGATGAGAATGACAATGTTTTGTATATTGTTTTGATATGGAGAATAAAGATAAACTTTCATTCTTCGGTTGGGGTCTGACAGAGAAGGAGACTCGCACACATATTTATGCTTTAATGCTTTTATGAATCAATAAATGTTGAATCTATTTGATATTTATAATCAACTGGAAGTCTCTTGAAGTGAATACTTCTTGTGAATGTTTGTATCCTCTCCGGACGGCATCACAACGAATCCGTTTACTTGCAACTTGCAAGACAAAGTGAAGCAATTGAACAAGTCAAACATTATTTTCATGTCTCTGCAAGCTTAACTCTCAGAAACCCCGACTAAAGGAATACAACAATGGGGCTGATTGAATGCACATCTTACATGTATATTTACATTATGTACAGTACACACTTCACTTTTTTAAAGGACAAAGCGAAAGTCTAAGTGGGACACACCAACCTCAGTGGGTGAATCAGATGATCATGGGTCAAGTCTAGAGGCGGCATCTGCAGCAGCAGCCAAGATAAATGCAATGTTGATAGCCAAGGGCAAGCTGAAGCTTCCAACAGTTACTGTCCCTGCAGCACAACAGCAAACCCCCAAACAGAAGGTATGTGTACATACTTGCACTTGTACATGTATGTAAATGTATACAAAATGGCTTAGTAAATGTTATACATCAGTTCAATTTATTACCATTTAAACTTTCACAAAATGCCTCTAAATGTTATTACTTATATACAATGTACGTGCTGTCTTTACAAGTCACCAATTTGGTCTGTCAATCAAATAACAGTGTTACTCATGGAAATATTAATTCCAATACATTAATACAATGTAGGTCTCTGGATTGTGTCTAGATACGGTCATTTGGAGTTAGTGTTATGCTACCATAATGGCTTATGTCAGGGGTGCAAATGGGAAATTTGTACCCCAGCATAGAACATTTTCATTCATACTTTAAGCTGATTACATGTAACATCTCTAGCTGTAGAAGGTTATGGCTCTGGTTTTTTAACATATATACCAAAAAGCTTAATGGCACTTTGAGAGTCTCAAATTTTGTAAAGATACAGAACTGGAAACCAGTTTTCATATTTGTTTGAAGCATGGATCAAGATTGATCTCCCATAGCTTAATGAAAATTCTACAAGTTTGGTTTATGTGTGTGAGCTATCGCTGAACAGCCAAATGTTAACGGAATTTTGTCAACCAAAAAAAGAGACCAGATTGTTTTGGCTGAAACACAAGAATGCCAGAAACAATATTATTCTTTCTGGAACTTTAAGAAAGTGCACAGTAACCCCAACTATTTGGACTATTTTGATGGAGCGGCTCAATTGAAAATAGTGTGTCGGACGTTACATTTTCCTTTAACAATCTTACCCTTATTTGACTCACTAGGACTACAATTTATTTATATGATATCAGTATTAAAATCCACTTTCTGGGTACCCCCATTCCAATGCCTAAAAAGAAAGTAACATTATGTTATTGCAGTGACGTTGTTTAAAATTTGTTCATCAAATAAAAAAGTTACCTCATTTTCCGTAAACAATTTGGTAACGTCCGAAACAATATTAATTTTGAAGTACATGTATCAAAAAATACAGGAATTGTAAAACCTATTTATTATTTAATTTTGAAAGAACCTCAAGGCAGCTTCCCATCACAGCATAAATTAATGCTGTATCTAATTGCATTATCATTATATCAGCAAAACAAATTTTCCGTTAACAGTTGTAACGTCCGAAACGACTCTAACGTCCGAAACAAAAAATACCATTTCTCAGCTAATAACTCAAAGTTGATGGTACCCAAAGTGATTTAATCATCATAAAATAAAACACTGTTATTAATAAAACAAATCTAGACATGAATTAGATCATTCTTGTCCAACAAATTTCTCATGACACAAAAAATTTGTTTTGGACGTTACACAATTTGGTTGTTAACACAAAATTGAAACTTTTTAATGCTGTTTTTATTCTATCAACATTTTATGACTCCAATTTCTTTTTACATGTCAAGAAAAATATTGTATTCATTTCATTCAGTTTTAACATTAAATACAACATGCATTTGATGCCAAAATAAAAATTTACTATCAAATTTAAAGCTTTCTACAATACCAATTGGCAACAATGAAATTTTTAAAGACACTGTATGTGATGCATGACATTGCTAGATTGTTTTGAAATAACCTCACTTTTAATTTTAACTAAATCAATTTCAACTAGAACTGCTCATCAGAATTCGTGGAGCAATATAAATAATACTTTCTGGGGTATTGTAAACATGTTTCGGACGTTACGGCATAGTGTTAACACACATTTCTGCATGCATGCTGATCCCCCTGATCCCACAGTAATTATTGTGGGATATAATACAGTACATTTGTATTACATTTGTATAAATTATATGCAAATAAGCAAGTCCTTGGCCATGACCTTGAGAAGCCTGCCTGCTACATGTAGCTGCAGTGTTTAACCCTAACAACCCCATATCCTCCAAAATCCTCCAAGGGGCACTTTTTTGGAAAAAATTCAGCACTGTTGGAAACTGGTACTTTCACCTCTTCAAATGGGGCAAAATTACGACCTGGCAAGAAGTACAGGCTGTAAGTGCTGAATATGAAAGATCAACGAAAATGCATGGTGCATTTTGAAGATAAGGGCATGTTTCCAAAAGTGCACTGATGGGTTTTGGAGGATTCAGGAAGGTTCCTAGTCAGAATACCTAGGGGGTTAGGGTTAATAAACAGTGAAGTTGGGTCATTACATGTACAGCACAAGTGCATGTATAGCACAACTTTTCTGTAAACTATATGTATAGAAATAAGCAAACTTCTTAGGAGACACCTGCTGCAAGTAAAGTGTCCAGTGAAGCTAGGACATTCTCTATCCGTGTGGTACACGCACAACTTTCTTGAGGTAGTGATCTGGCAGTACCCTAAGGTAAGAATTATTTAATATGTCATGTAATGGAACTGTGGGATTTCAATCAGTACTGATGCATGGAAATAAGATTGTTTCTAAGATGGAGGTGCGTTATAATACAATGTACAGTATTCCTTCTATGTTTACATGATACATGTAGCTAAATAAAGTAAAGGTCACACACTTTTATGATCTACATGTACGTAGATCTAGGCCTACATCTAATGTTGTCATGAACATTAATACTCGGTGCACAATTGAGTCGCTCTGAAAAAAAATCAAAGGCAGACGACTTGTGTAGGAAATGAACGCAGGACCTGATTGACCAATATTCGTAAAACAAAAGGCAAACATTCATTCGATGACACAATACTTGTAATTATTCATATAATGTGTCAAAGAATGATTTGAAAATATAATTAATTCCTCGGTTTTAATACTTTTAAATCTTTATATATTTATTTTTTATAACCCTAGTCATCTACGATGATGAATGGTGGCCAGGAATTATCCAAAGTGTGAAAAAGGAGTCCTACATACATGTAATCAACTTCATGAAGCCTGTTGGGGTGAATAAATTTGTTTGGCCGACCAAAGTCGACAGCTCTGAAGTGAACATGTTGGGTATTCTGACATCAATCAGTGATCCTCCCTTTCCAGCTACATGTACCAGTCGCTACTATTCCTTTCACCCCAGCATTGCTTCATCTGTCTCAAACAAGATGACTCAGTACTTCAAAAACTTGTAATACTGAGGTTTGTAAAGGAACTGCTGGGTGAAGCTGTTTACATATCAAGTACATTTACATGTACCACTTGAGGCAGTTGAGTAAGCATGGGTTTGTACACATGTACAATGTATTTTTACCTTGATGGACCTGTTCAGTTTGGACTTTTAGGGTACAGGTATAATAGGACATTTCCTCTTGTAGTGATTACAAACAAGTACAAGTAGTTGGACTGTACTTTTTAGAATTGATCTGCAATTTCAATCTCCTGTAAGATGTTTGATTTCAAATTAAATATCATCGGCTCAGTTCTATAAGGTCTTAGTAGTCCGTAATAAACAAAAGGTTGTTAAACAAAAAATATTTTTAAAGTAAAAAATAAATGAAAATCAGCCATCCACAATTAAGCATGTTTCTTACAAAATCAACTTTTCCTTTAGCCAAACATTTTCTTTGGAGACTTTTTGATCAATAAAGTCCATTTAACAGGAACTCCAAAACATGCAAAAGCAATTTTATGAAATTCATACCTGTACAAACTAATGACCTTATAGTTCTGAGCCAACGATACATTTGTTGTATTCAAAGATCTTGAACCATATCAGTTTAATGTTAATATTGTTGTATTTCTGCAAGTTTTGTTCTTAAATTGTGTTAAATGCACTTTTTCAATTATAACATGATATACTACAACTTTACTCATCTGGATTTGTAAAAAATAATAAAGCAAACAGATTAAACATTAGCAAAGTTTGTTATCTGATTGAGATGTTAACATCATGTAACGTCCGAAACAAAAACAGGCCATTGTCTTTGGTACCATACAAAGCCTACATGTACATGTAGTATGCAGTTCAGTGTATTTCAGGTTTTCTAAATGATTACCACCTCAATCAAGTTCATATTTCATGCAATTTTACATTACATGAACAGCATTTGGAAGTAATGTATGTAGATCTAAATTAGATGGATTAACTTTACAAGAAGTATTGTAGTTGAGAGGATACACTGGTTAGCAATTTGTGTGGTCATTTGAATACAGAGTTTGCATTTAAATATTAATGTTAGTATATTTCCTTCCTGCAAATAAGCTGACAGACCACTGAAACCAAAGCAAAGCCATAAAAATGAGAAAAGCTGAGATGTTAACATACATGTAGTGTAACATCCGAAACATAGTAAGGGTTAAATCTAAAAATGTTCAGCCAATGTACTTTTTCAATTTTTTGTTCATATAATTATTTTGCATCATCCATTGTTTACATGCAATAAGTTTGACCCCCAAAAAGCCAGTCCTACAATGCCAGACAAAAATTTTAAATAGTGAAACCCAGTATTTTCGGCTATTTTTGATTTTAAAGCAATGTAAAAATGCAATTGGTTGTGATAGAAACTCAAAAATTGGCATAAATAATCTCTGAACCATGCTCTTAACATTAACATTCATTGCTAAAGTAGGCAATAAAGCATGAGTTGAATTTCACAATTTTGAGATATACAACAGTTTGTAGTAAAACATAAGAGTGTTGTTAATGTTCAAGTATGTTTCACAAGTTTAGAGATAGATTTAAGCTCAGGCTTTTGAATTTCTCAGAAATATAAATTGTTTGGATGAGAAAAATACATGTTTGAAGTGTGTTGACATATTTTCATTTTTGACCCTCTTGGTTGACACAAATGGTATATGTAAAAAAAAAACAGTCTTATTGTGTACAATGTGCAGGGCATTGAAGTTAGTTGTGCCACTATAGGCCTTTTCACACTATCTCCGCTTCAAACCGTGTTGAAACCAACCCGGATCCAACCCGGTTCAGCCTGGGTTATTTTCGACACGGATCGCAAAGACGCAACGTTCACACTGTTCATTACGCGAACCGGCCGCTCCGTGAACCGTGTAACGTTCAATCCGGCTAGGGCCATGTGTATTCACACTACGAAATTCTCAACACGGACTGCATTCGGCACGGCGCGCTGTGGTGATTTTCTCGATCCCACAATGCATTGCGACACGCCAAGCGGCCGGATGTATACACATTTCCAACATGGCTGCGCCCACTTCGCTCGACGACTCGTTCTTTGTAGTAGTAATGTACATGTTTTTGTACATTCTGCGGAGAAAAAGGGTTGATGTTATGCAAGCCCACGCTCGGGATAGGATGTGCGTGCATACAATGTACATGTACGTAGTGCGCCAGCGCGGCCTCACAGCTGATTCTTTATTGACCTTTGTACCCGTGTCAGATTTTCGTAGAATTTCGCGCCACACAACTCAACACGGATCGGCGGTAAGTGAGCTCAACTCGGGGTGGTTCACACTATCATTTTCGACACGGTTCATGCCGAAAAATGCAATTTCAATCCGAGTTGAGATTTTCAACCCTGGTCCCTGCCAGGGTTGATTTCGATCCGGCTAGAGCATGCTACCCGGATTGGAACAGGGTTGAAATTTTACAAGTGGGAAAAGGGTTGAAAAAAATCTTGGGGTTGGAACCCGTTCCGACCCCGAGATTATGGACAGTGTGAAAAGGCCTTATTACATACCATGTTCTTAAATGGTGTTTACAATTCTTGGAAATATGCTCATTTGTGAGGTCTTCGGAGCCTTGAGAATCAATTTGAACAAAAATAAATAAAAATTATATGCATTTCCATACATAAAATCAGATAGAAAACACAAAGTTTCACAAAAAAACGATGGCTCTGCACATTTTGGTGGAATGTATTTCCATTTTTTGGTTGGGCAAAGTTTTTTGGATGAACGTACATGTACATGTACATGTACAATGTACATGTACATTAAATATTGCCAGAATATCATTTAAGGGTATTAGAACTTCATATTCCAACTTTTCCAAAATTCACTACACCCTAATGTACATGTATTCTAATGCAAAATTGATATAATTTAACAAAATTCTGACATTTTCCAAAAATATTATTGTGATGTCATCAATGATCATTTCATTGAACTGAAAGTTAACTGAACACTGTGTGTTTGTTCCAACAAACACTTGAGTTCTAGTTAATTTTTCTTTTTCCCTCCAACTCAACTCTGGAATGTTTTTTATTTGCAAAGCTCAAATCGAATTGATAGTTGGCAACATCAAAGACCTTATCATGAGGAATGCAGGAAATCGAAATGACATATCAACTTCATCGTGTCTTGTATTACAATAAATCAAAATTAATATTTCCAAAAAAAATCATATCTCTTAAACCAAGAATGGAAAAATCTAAATTTTGGCACAATCATATAAAAGAACTTGAATTATTCTCACAGACGTACATGTATACTTAACGTGACCTTTGCTTCTGATCGAAACGGGAAGCTCAAATTCAAAAAATTCTAACGCACATACATGTATGGTAGGGTATTAAAAAAAAGTAAAGTCTGTCCCGAGCCATATTGGCTCATCAGGCCGGTGTTTATCTCCGGTTTCGTTGGCATGAAACGACTGAGAATATTTCCATTCCCCCTGGATGGGATGCCAGTCCATCGCAGGTTACTTCCCTAGCTATTGCCAGGTACCCATTTATACTCCTGGGTGACGAGAAGCAATTACAGTAAAGTGTCTTGCTCAAGGACACAAGCACCACGGTCACAGTGAGGATTTGAACCCACATTCTGGCGACTCAGCCATCGGAACCCAAGTCCAATGCACTAGACCGCTCGGCCATGGCATCCCATGGTAGGGTACAAGAACAGAATCCTACTGTAGGTGGGAGGCTGAGTGAAGTCGGACCTTTTAAAAAATACATGAGTCGGAATGATCACACAAGTCGAATTATAATAAGGTAAATCTTCAACACTGATGTAATTTTTCTTGTGACATATTTTGTTTGGTATTTACAATCAGTCCATTTCATTTGCCTTAATTATTTCTTTCATGTTTTAACATACTAGTACTGGATTAGTCTCAGTTTCATCATTTTCTACCTGATGCCCAATTAAATCAAGAGACAAATTAATTTTAGTAGTCTACATGTACATGTACATGTAGTTCTCTGCACCATGTGACCTACATGTAACTGCTCTATGCCACCGATTGAGTTCTATCGTCCAACCAGCAGCAGCCACGGAACATGTCCATGTGCATGTACAGTACAGCCCACAAGTTGCTTCAAAAACACGCAGGCAACGTGCGAGGCGTTACGAGTAACGTGCGAGGGTTCCCGTTAAAAACATGCGAGTAACGTGCGAGGGTTTTGCGGGCACATTGCATGTCGTGGGGTTCAACTCGCTCGAACACGTTCCAACTCGTTCGAACATGTTCCGACTCGTTTCAACTCGTTAGAAGGGAAAATTCCTGGTAAACAAACGGGCAGTGAACATGCGTGCCACGCAAGGACCATATGCGGACGGCATTTTGGATTTGGTTATTGGAGGTCAGAAAGATCATCGATGTCATTGCTGTAATGATGTTACCAGTACATCACTTTGACAATTGTTTTTAAGGAACGTTTACCTTTATCATTCTGCAGATGACGACGAAAAAAACGATCCAGCAGCGATACAGGTTGAGGGTTTTTCGTGGGTAAACATTAACAGGGGCTGATTAAATGTTTTTGTTGTTGCGGGATCACGTTGTTTCCTTTGTTTTTACGGACATCGTAATTGTTTTAAATGACCAATATTTGCTGTTCCATATAAAATATTTGTTGGAGGTTAATTTAATAATAATTAGGAGGATCTCAACATCGGGCGTGGGGGGGGGGGCTCTATTTTTGTCTGTAATCAAGATCTTGTCACTATCTTATTTTAAAAAGTAATTCACCGACAAATTCCAGTTGCGTGGTAGTTTTACCATTGTACATGTACATTTAGCCACATGTACATGGTACTGTACCATGAATAGGATGTCTGACAAAGCTAGTTCTCAGTAAAATATTGGGCAAGTTTCAAAAATAACCATCAAGATTGCGGTGGCAAGTACAATTGATCTACATAGTATTCCTTTCAAAAGGACGCTACAGGAGTGGGGCATTATTACCAAGCTATGATGTATTCCCATTGAAAAGCAAAATTTGGGTGCCCAAGTAGTGGCAATATCAGAGAGATTATGATTTCTTCGTTAAATCATTGGTCAACTGTGACTAGCATTTTCAGGGACGGCAACATTTCAGTTTTATTACTTTTTTAATGTAAGCGAATTATTTATTTGGATAAATGAAGAGTAATATTTAATAATACACGTTTCAGAATAAAACATATCCTGTCCGATGTTCATGGGCCCCGTCATATTAAATATGGTCCACGGGCAAACATATATCTTTATTTCACTTGTCGTCAGTCTTGAAGATAATTGCAGGAGGTGGGGTCATATTTAAGTAGCTGTTCTTTCCCCGCCTTTCTGCTCTGTGAACCTGGGTTCGGATTCCACCCTTATCCAACCCAGGTCGATACTTGTGTTGTGTTTGCAGTCCCTTCCCCGTTAAATTATTTTCCCCTTAGAATTCATGTACATGTAGTTTTCCTTCCACAACCTCTTAACGTTGGTTTCATTATGTAGAATATTCATGTAGATACAGGCTACTTATACTTGTAATAATAATAATAATAATAAAGATTTTTAGCGCGCACATATCCACCCTGCTCGGCGCTCAAGGCGCGGAAACAAAGAAAAAACATTAATACAAACAATATACAATGATAGCATAGGGAAAACAAATTATGTACCGAGATACATGTACCTACAATGCAATTACAAATATACATCATCTTTGAAGAGTTGTGGCATAAGATGAGTTTTAAGCATCGACTTGAATCTGGTTATACTATGACAAGATTTGAGTTTAGTTGGAAGATGATTCCAGAGTCTCGGAGCTGCGACAGAAAATGACCTACATGTATCACCCCAGTTCCGTTTTGAAGTTGGTTCCTTGAGGAGTGACATGTTGCTGGAGCGCAAATTGCGTGATGGAGTGTAGACTTTAAGTAGTTCAGAAATATAAATTGGAGCAATGTTATTAAAAGATTTGTGAACAATTAGCATAAGTTTAAAAACAATTCTCTGTGAAACAGGAAGCCAGTGCAGTTCTTTCAAGATTGGCGTGATATGGCATGACTTTCTGGACAAAGTCAGAACACGAGCTGCTGTGTTTTGTATGTGCTGAAGACGAGATATTTGATTCTGCGGAAGACCGTAAAGGAGAGCATTCCTGTTATCGAGCCGTGATGTGACAAATGCATGTATAATTTGTTCAGCAGCAATTTTATTCAAGTATTTCCTAATTCGGCTTATATTTCTGATATGAAATGATGATATGCGAACAATGTTGGAGATATGTGGTTTTAAAGTCATTGTCGAGTCAAATATAACACCCAAATTACGTGCATGTAATGAGGGGGTTATCTGCGAGTCACCAATTGTAATAAATGGAAGAGAAACTTTAGACAATTGCTGACATGATCCAAATAGAACAAATTCTGTTTTTTCATCGTTCAATTTCAGGAAGTTTTGTCTCATCCAACTTCGAATCTCTTGAATACATTTCTCCAGTGTTTTAATGCAGGAATCAGCAGGTTCTTGAGAAGATTTAAAAGTAATGTAAAGCTGCGTGTCATCAGCGTAAACATGGTAATTTAAATTATACTTCAAAATGATATCACGAACTGGAAAGGTATAAACAGTAAACCACTGTGGGCCGAGCACAGAGCCTTGGGGTACAGAATAGTCAAGAGTAACAGGCTCGGAGATAGCGTTACCAATACAAACATGCTGAGGCCTATTTAAAAGGTAGGACTTGCACCAATCCAGGGCTGTGTCATGTACATGTATTCCAAGATGATATTGAAGGCGGGAGAGAAGGATTTTATGATCGACAGTGTCAAAAGCGGCGCTTAAGTCTAACAAAACTAATGCAGTGATTTTCCCCTCATCCATGGCAGATAAAATGTCATTGTTGACGTGAAGAAGAGAAGTTTCCGTTCCATGAAATGGTTTGTAGGCTGACTGAAATGTGTCCGACAGGTTATTAGCACGAACATGGTCAGAGATCCGTGATGAAACAACTCGCTCGATTGTTTTTCCAAGGTACTTTAAATTCGCTACTGGTCGGTAATTTTTTAAAACTTCCTTGTCCAAATTGGTTTTCTTTAGGAGTGGTTTAACATGAGCAACCTTCTGGCTATTAGGGAAACAACCGGAAGAAAGAGATCTGTTTACAATAATTGTGATATACTTAGCAAACACATCAATATTTTGTTTTATTAGCGAAGTTGGCACTGGATCAAGTTCACATGATTTTGATGGCGATTTCATGATGAGTTTCTTGATCTCCGTAACACTAGTAGGCTCAAACATGGACAGTCTACATTGTGGATCCTTGCGTGATGGTGTTTGTGATAGAATGGCAGGTACTGAGGGAAAAGAACGACAGATATTCTCAATTTTTGTGACAAAAAAGTTTGAAAAAGCATTTGCGAGGTCCTGATCGGAGTGTGTAGATGGAAGCACTGGAGCTTTGGGTTTATGAAGCAGCTTTTCAACAATGTTAAAGAGTTTTTTCTGATCACCAGAGCTATCTTCCACAAGAGATGAGTAGTGAGTTATTTTTGCCTGGTTAATCATGTTCTTCACAATATCACGTTGGTTACAGTATTCTTGCCGATGTACTCCAAGTTTCCCATTTCTAATTTTTATACTAATTCTGTTTTATTTACAGACAATACATATTACATGTAACATTTTGTTCAATTTTGTTCGGGGGATTGGACATAACTATTTCGGGGGAACATGAATGTCCCCCCCCCCCCCCCCAAACGACAAATATTCTTCTACTGGGTTGGGAATCACCATACACCATGTGACAACACCCCATTTCTGTTTACGCACCTGGATATGTTGGATATGAAAGCCGATTGTTGTACTGAAAGGGGTGGTCACGTCATAAAAGGACATGATGAGAAAGATGTTCTACATGTACATGTACATGTACGTATTTTATAAATGTGTAGGCATAAATTAATTAAATTTAATACTGAATGGTGGAGCGGATCCAGGATCTCGAAAATGGGGAACACAGCAAAAAAGGGAGGGGAACATTAAAAAAAAAAAAAGTATGGTACATGTAAATTTACTTTATAACCTGGATCCGAGATCGGCAATTTTTTTACAGATACATGAATTATTTAAAAAAATGCAGGTTGTTCAGATGATACTCCTGGCAGTGGGGCCATTTATTCTGGGGAAATTAAATGGAATCACAGGTGTTATTATTTTTTGTGGGGGTGGTGTTCCCTTGTAGTTATGTCGCTGTTCCGATGATGCAGAGACTACATATATCTACTTGATTGGATTACTGGGTTCCACAATTGAAGTTGCGTCCTGCAAAGAAAATTAAAATTAAAATTAAATTAAAATTAAAATTAAAATTAAAATTAAAATTAAAATTAATTGAAATTAAAATTAAGCTCGTTAAAACGTATACATGTTTCTACTCTAAATATATATTTAAAATCTTGAACGAACATTTTCAAAAATTCAGTAATACATTAAATCTACATGTAATTTGAGACGGGCTTCGGCAACCTGGTAATATTGCCATGACAATACTGCTAGAAGCTGCTTCATGTACATTGTAGTCCCTCGGAATTCTTTGATGTACCCAAATCATCCTTTGATGTACCCAAATACAATTCCAAATACATGTATTAGTGCAGCCTAGATACAAGTCTTGGTGCAAGATGACCTGATATTACACACAAAATTATTTGACATACTGGATGATAAAAATTAGTATGGACTAATTACAGGACGGTTTTCATTGTAACAGACTAAAGTACGTACATGTACAATGTATTGCGATTTTTAGCACATAAAACAGCGCCCAAGAGGCGTTTTGTACAGACAAAAATTATGCTCATTGACAAATGCGCCTGTGTCAGCGTGAACAAGCGCCACAACTTGCCAGGTCCCCACACATCTACATGTACATGTACATGCGAGCGGCATTTCACACGCACGAGGCCTATGTTTACATTGTGTGAGTGACATGATCCAAATCGCGTAACGAATATTTCTATTGGTTGTATGACAAGGTATGTGTTCTCGTTCGACCAATAAGAACAGTTTTTACGTGCTATAGGCATTGCACATACCGCGTAACGAATATTTCTGTTGGTTGTATGATGACGTATTGTTGGTCGTTCGACCAATAGAAAAAATTGTTACATGTACGCGCTATGCATAGGGCATTGCACGCATGTGTTAACTAGACTGCAGTGAGCTTGTCTGAGTGCCTTCCAATGACTGCATCAAAATATCACTATCAAGTTCACTGCTACATGTAACTACTCTACCAATAGCGTGAACTTTCTAGACGTCACCATCAATAAATCCCCCCAGGGCATTTCGACTGATGTCTATTGTAAACCCACTGACACTCATCAATACCTCCTTTCTGACAGCTGCCACCCCAAGCACTGCAAAGAGGCCATTGCCTACAGTCAAGCCCTCCGTATGAGACGTATCTGTTCCACTGATTACTTATACAGGAAACGGTCGTCTGAACTGAGGCAACACCTTGTATCCCGAGGTCATAGCAAACGCAGGGTCCAACTAGCTATCAATAGGGCCCTCTGTACCCCCCGTAGCACCCTCTTGGCTATCCGGGGTAACAAGAAAACCCTCCCCAACAGAGTTCCCCTGGTCACTACTGTATCACCCCAGATTACCCAGACTATCATCTATCGTAAATGATAACATGACCATTTTACATTCCTCCGATAGGTTACGCTCAGCCATCCTTGAGCCCCCTTTGATTGCTTTCCGTCTCCCCCGTAACCTCAGTGATATATTGGTTCGGGCTAGGCTCCCTAGCACCAACAGTGACCTTAACGTCACTGATCATGAATCACCACAGGGGTGCTCTAATTGTAACCGCTCAAGATGCAAAACCTGTTTATACGTACATGTATCTCAAACCTGCTCAGAAGGTGAAAAGCCACAGTACTGGCCTCGCCTACACAATCAGAACTAAATCCCAGTGTGACACACCCAATGTATATATGTAATCTCATGTAAAAGATGTGGTATACAAGATGTAGGGGAGACAAAGACCAAATTGTGCCTCCGCTTTGCTAACCATGTTTCGTCTGTGAAAACTAAAAACCCTACCCTGTGGCAATTCATTTTAACAACCCTAATCATAGCATTAATGATGTTGAACTTACGTGTACATGTATTGTAATTGAAGCCTGCACTAGCAATGATACCAGTATCGCAAACTTAGGGAGTCACACTGGATACATCAACTTAAAATACTTCACCCCAGGCCTCGACAATTTTTTTTCTTCTTAATTGTCCGATCGGGCAAGCTTTGGTCGCAGATTGTTTGCCCGAGCTTGCCCGGCAAAAAGAGACCCAATTGAGACATGCATTTTGAGGAATTTATATCAGCAAATTAAGTGTCAACATTGCCAAACCTGGACTTATGTATTTTTATTTTTTAATTGACAACATAGGCTTACTATCGTAGAATATTAAATAAGTATGTCAAATTTGAACTTTCGTACATATAACTCCGTCATGCATGCACTCATGAATACAGAACCGGTGCGCTGATGACATGGACATCTTTATGCTTGCACTGTGCGTACACGTGATGCCGAGCCAGGCACTTCATGTATGACGTCACCAAGTGCAGGCTCATCACATGAGGCCCATTTACGAATTCTCAATTCGTCAAAAATGACATCATTTTGTAATATTTACACTAGTTGTCACAGCTACAATTCAATCAGCTGACGTGCTAATTGTTGCGCAAAAATTAAACAATCAAAATGGAGTGGATCCCCAGCTGTTTCCAAGAGAGGAAACACAAAGGAAACTATATTTTTGGCTTGGCAAATGGGTTCTCAACTGGGCGCCGCGCAATACCAGATCAAACACAGTGACGTCAGACACGAAGTGCCTGGCTTATAGCCGTACTCGAGTACTGGCGATGTATTTTTCCACAATGGGTTCACATAAAACTGTGTTGCTTATGCTGAGTGCAGCAGACGGCAACGTTACCAAGTACTTCACTCGGTCCACCGCCTTACCAATACGGTGGGGCCGAGCGAACCATGAGTACAAGATTGTTTCCTTGTACTCATACAGAAACTTTCTCCAGGTTCAAGGTACAGCGATGGGCACTAAGATGGCACCATCATACGCTAATCTGTTTATATGTGACCTTGAAGACAGATTGCTATCTTCTGCCCCCCACCGTCCTCTAGTATGGTGGAGATTTATTGACGATATATTCTGCATTTGGTGTGGTGACCAAGATAGCCTAGGTGAATTCATCAACTACATTAATTCATTCCATGCCACCATCAAGTTCACTGCGAACTACTCTACCAATAGCCTGAACTTCCTAGACGTCACCATCAACAAATCCCCCATGGCATCTCGACTGATGTCTATTGTAAACCCACTGACACTCATCAATACCTCCTTTCTGACAGCTGCCACCCAAGCACTGCAAAGAGGCCATTGCCTACAGTCAAGCCCTCCGTATAAGACGTATCTGTTCCACTGATACCTTATACAGGAAACGGTCGTCTGAACTGAGGCAACACCTTGTATCCCGGGGTCATAGCAAATGCAGGGTTCAACTAGCCATCAACAGGGCCCTCTGTACCCCCCGTAGCACCCTCTTGGCTAACCAGGGTAACAAGAAAACCCTTCCTAACAGAGTCCTCCTGGTCACGACTTATCACCCCAGATTACCCAGACTTTCATCTATCGTAAATGATAACATGACTATTTTACACTCCTCCGACAGGTTACGCTCAGCCATCCCTGAGCCCCCTTTGATTGCTTTCCGTTGCCCCCGTAACCTCGGTGATATATTGGTTCGGGCTAGACTCCCTAGCACTAACAGTGACCTTAACATCACTGATCATGAATCACCACAGGGGTGCTCTAAGTGTAACCGCTCGAGATGCAAAACCTGTTTGTATCTCAAACCTGCTCAGAAGGTGAAAAGCCACAGTACTGGTCTCACCTACACAATCAGAACTAAATCCCAGTGTGACACACCCAATTTTATGTACATTGTGTAATCTCATGTAAAAGATGTGGTATACAATATATAGGGGAGACAAAGACCAAATTGTGTCTCCGCTTTGCCAACCATGTTTCCTCTGTGAAAACTAAAAAACCCTACCCTGTGGCTATCCATTTTAACAGCCCTAATCATAGCATTAATGATGTTATCGTTTCGGTTTGCGGTAACACTATGTGTTTATCTCAACTAACGTGAAGCTGAGGTACAGGTTCTGAAAAGAACCGTATCGCACAACTCTTATCTCAACCTTCGTTAAGTGAGAAAGGTTCAAGGGAGAACCAATTTCGGGCAACTCGTTTTTCTCTACTGTCGCTAAGTGAGAAATATGGTTCAGGGAGAACCATGGGGACTTCACGGGTTAATATGGTTCAGGGAAAATCATGGGGACTTCACGGGTTATTCTCAACGTTTCGATTAGCCTGCTCTAATCTTCGTCAGGAGAATGAAGAGGTTTGCCGATGCAACTCCTTAAGTAGTATTTGCTGGGATTATGTGTAGAATGGGAAGTGTTCCGATTGGTGCTACTGTTGTGTGATGTATTGTGATTGGTTGCCACCGTGGCATTGTTCTTGTGTGTGTTTCCTGCTGTGTGTGAGTTGCCTGCTCGCTGAGGCGTGTCAGTTGACAGTGGGGTGTGGGTGTTGGTGGATGGTAGGATTGAATGCCAAATGTTGCTGATGAAAAAGCCGATGTCCTGGGGGACAGTGTCATGTTTATGAATCTCAATAGCCTCTCTGATACGACGGGTGTACCAGTGTTTTCCGGGCTATGATCTTTGCATTCTGCCAGTCAATGATGTGGTCCAAATCGGTGGAGTGTTTGATGATCGCAGATTTGTCACATTCCCTCTGCGACCGTGGGCCTTGTGTTCATTGAGCCTGGTTGTAAGGTCTCTGCCGGTCTCGCCAATGTACACTTTCCCACAAGTGCAAGGAATTGCAAACCCCAGCTTGACGGCTGGGATCATGTCTGTCCTTGTGGGTGTGTAACTTCGTTTCCAACTTGTTTCGAGTCCGGTAGTAGACCTTAATATCAGCTTCCCTCAGGATACGCTGAATCTTGTGTGAAGTGTGGCCAATGTACGGTAGGACGGCAATAGGTTTTTCGGTTGCGTCAGAGGATCGTGGAGCGTTCCTATTCGGGAGGAACTTAAGCTTATCAGGTCTGTACCCATTGTCTCTTAACACGGCGTTAAGATGTTTCAACTCGGATGGCAAGTGCTCTTTATCACTGATACATGTAGTGTGTGCCCTTCGAAGTAGGGTGCGATTCACGGAGGATTTCACGGATGGTGGGTGGAACGACCGGGCATTTAGGTAGCGGTCTGTGTGTGTAGGTTTTCTGTAAACCGAATGCCCAAGTGAGCCATCAACCCGTTTGGAAATGAGTACATCAAGGAAAGGCAACGAGTCGGATGTCTCAGTTTCCATGGTGAATTGAATGCTCGGATGTTGATGGTTGAGGTGACCGAGGAAGTCACTCAGTTTGTCGGAACCGTGCTGCCAAATGATGAAAGTATCATCTACGTATCGAAGCCATAGTTTGGGTTTGTATCGTGCCGTCTCGAGGGCTTTCTGTTCGAAATCTTCCATGAAGATGTTTGCCAGGACCGGGGATATCGGGGATCCCATTGGAGTGCCCAAAGACTCTTGATAGTTAGTCTCTCTCCATTGGATGTATGTGGATTTCACACATAATGAAAGTAGATCAACGATTTGATCTGGCGTTAGTTAGGCTGGTTCGTTCCGGGAGCGTGCTATCATGTTCGAGTACCGATTTGGTTACGAGGATAGCCTCGTCTGTCGGTACATTGGTGAATAATGACTTGACGTCAAAACTCACTAGCGTGTCGGAAGGCTGCAATATGGTTCCCTTTATGATGTTGATAAACCCTGCTGAATTGGGTACATGGTGGGGCGTCTTACCCACGAGTGGGTGTAAGAGCTTTGTCAAGTGTTGGTCGAGGTTATACCTGGGGGAACCTCGGGATGAGACAATCGGTCGGAGCGGTCTGTCTGGTTTATGAATCTTTGGTAGGCCAAATAATCTTGGGCATTTCGAGCTGGACGGACGGAGGTGCCTGTATAGTGCTTTGGGTAAGGCTGTGCTCCGGTTTAAGGAAAGAAGTTTTGCGGCGACTTTCCTTTCGGCTAACGGAATCGGGTTCTTTTTGAGGCGGGTGTAGGTATCCGTGTCAAGGATATCCTGAACCTTCTGATTGTATTCTGAGCGGTCCATCACTACTGTGGCATTACCCTTGTCTGCCTTTAGAATGTGTATCGAAGAGTCATTACGGAGGTTATTGACAGCCTGATATTCCAGTCTTATATTGGATTTCGGGGGCTTCACGCTTTTTAAGATCTGGTGTATCTGAATACGGATATCGTCTGCCTTTTGTTTTTCGAGCTTTCGGATGGAAGGTTCAATGGACTATTGCCGTCCTACCGTACATTGGCCACACTTCACACAAGATTCAGCGTATCCTGAGGGAAGCGGACATTAAGGTCTACTACCGGACTCGAAACAAGTTGGAAACGAAGTTACACACCCACAAGGACAGACATGATCCCAGCCGTCAAGCTGGGGTTTACCGAATTCCTTGCACTTGTGGGAAAGTGTACATTGGCGAGACCGGCAGAGACCTTACAACCAGGCTCAATGAACACAAGGCCCACGGCCGCAGAGGGGAATGTGACAAATCTGCGATCATCAAACACTCCACCGATTTGGACCACATCATTGACTGGCAGAATGCAAAGATCATAGCCCCGGAAAAGCACTGGTACACCCGTCGTATCAGAGAGGCTATTGAGATTCATGAACATGACACTGTCCCCCAGGACATCGGCTTTTTCATCAGCAACATTTGGCATTCAATCCTACCATCCACCAACACCCACACCCCACTGTCAACTGACATGCCTCAGCGAGCAGGCAACTCACACACAGCAGGAAACACACACAACAAGAACAATTAATGCCATGGTGGCAACCAATCACAATACATCACACAACAGTAGCACCAATCGGAACACTTCCCATTCTACACATAATCCCAGCAAATACTACTTAAGGAGTTGCATCGGCAAACCTCTTCATTCTCCTGACGAAGATTAGAGCAGGCTAATCGAAACGTTGAGAATAACCCGTGAAGTCCCCATGCTTCTCCCTGAACCATATTAACCCGTGAAGTCCCCATGGTTCTCCCTGAACCATATTTCTCACTTAGCGACAGTAGAGAAAAACGAGTTGCCCGAAATTGGTTCTCCCTTGAACCTTTCTCACTTAACGAAGGTTGAGATACGAGTTGTGCGATACGGTTCTTTTCAGAACCTGTACCTCAGCTTCACGTTAGTTGAGATAAACACATGGTGTTACTGCAAACCGAAACGATATCGATATTCCATTAATGATGTTGAACTCATTGTAATTGAAGCCTGCACTAGCAATGATACACATAGGGAGTCACACTGGATACATCAACTGAAAACACTTCAACCCTATGGCCTCAATATCAACACAGGTATCAAATAACCCAGCTACCTTTACCTATTTCCAGGCATTTGTTGTAACCTTTTATTTTTTCAGGATTTTGTCCTACATGTAACCTGTTCCATTTTCAGGTAGTTGTCTTAACCTGTTCCTTTTTCAGGTATTTGCTTTAACCTGTTTTTTCAGGTCTTTGTCCTAACATGTTCTTTTTTCAGGTATCTGTTTTAACCTGTTCTCTTTTCAGGTATTTGTTTTAACCTGTTACTTTATCTTATCTTGTATAATTTTACATTTTTTCCAACTGTCTCTCATAGGACTATTTGAATTCAGCTATTTACACCCACACACCAACTCCTCAATTTGTAAGGCTTAAAAAAAAAACTTTTTTGTTGTCGTATCCCCTTTGTGTATCCCTTTGTGTATTGTTTATGCCAGCTTTACTAAAAGCTGCCACCTCTACCTATTGTGTGGCTCAATAATCCTCCCTTTGTTCACTTCTGATACTCCTATTGGCTTCTTCTAGACTGATGCTTATCTTTAATTGGTCACTATTTTCCCGCCTTTTTTGGATCCCGCCCCATGATCCTTTGCTTTCCCTTTTCCCTATACATGTATATGGATGAGTTTTTATGTTGTACATGTACTTTGTCAAAGCCTCTGAAGGTCCGGATTGGATCGAAAGCTAAGGCCACCCTCCCGATTTAATTTATCTATATATATATATATATATATATATATATATATATATATATATATATATATATATATATATATATATATATATATATATATATATATATATATATATATATATATATATATATATATATATATATATATATATATATATATATATATATATATATATATATATATATATATATATATATATATATATATATATATATATATATATGTGTGTATATATATGTATTATGTATATATGTATGTGTGTATATATATATATATATATACATGTATGGCCCCATAGAGCAATAGATAATTGGCATAAGTGGATCGCCCACCAACATAGGGGCTGGTTAGCTCAGTTGGTAGAGCGCTCGTACGGTAATCGAGAGGTCACGGGTTTGAGTCCGGCATCAGCCAATTTTTCTTTGCTCACTACCCGTTTATAATATTTCAGGTCAGTTTCTCCATATAAATCTACTTTGTGTACAACCACATAAAAGGCTTGTGTCCTGTTAATTGTGTGATCCCCGCTACTGCCGTTACCCGGTTTGTTTGCATCTGACCGTGGCTTGATCCCTGGCTACTCGGCAGATATGGTTTGGCCTCTGACTTGGCCCCATAGAGCAACAGATAATTGGCATAAGTGGACCGCCCACCAACATAAGGGCTGGTTAGCTCAGTTGGTAGAGCGCTCGTACGGTAATCGAGAGGTCGCGGGTTCGAGTCTGGCATCAGCCAATTTTTCTTTGCTTGCGAACCGTTTATATATATATACATATATAATTAATCCAAGTAAATTATTTTATTTGTCATATAAAGAAAAATCTACAACTTTCTTGTTATGGAATTACAATTTAAAATAATAATGGTTATGAAAAAAACATTAAAATTACATTATAATGTCAGTCACCGAACCAACATGTAGCACAAAATGCACATTTTATTCCTCGAATGTGTGGACAAATGATCAGTCATCTCTGATTTTACTAAAATACAAAGGGCAAAACATTACGGGAATCCTCCATTAGAGAAAAATCCAGTATCACACATCCTTTTCATGTTTACCAACTCACACCTCTTATCTGCTTGGACAAATAGTGGCTTTTAATCCCTTTATCTGAGTGACAGGCGATATGTAGCCGGTACTACTTTTAACCACTGAAGCGTAAAGACTGATCTACCAGCACAAGCCACTGTATTTATTTCCTAGTGCATGTATTGTGCAAGGGTTGAGGCACATTTTTGTATTATTATGGTGGGTGGTTTAAATCTTTTCCAAGTTCACCTATTAATGTAGTAGAAAGTTGAGGTAGCAACCATGAAGATATTTATTTAGAGTTGTGGCTTAGTTCCAGAGTCATCACAAATCTTTTAAACATTTCCATGGTGCTACAGAAAGCAGTAACACTAACCAGATTGTTTCCACATCTCTATTTTCCTACCAGAACATTGTTAGACACACTAAGCAATAATGAAACATAATTTTTGGGATCCGCCTGCTAATAAATACTCATGGTCCATTAAACAGTCCGCCATAACTTATGGTTTTCGACAACGAAACGGGATTCAAAGATCCATGTTTGTATAGCCTATGATTATTATTAGAAGTACTGTATAAGCATTTGCCTAAATAAGTCGTTTTATTTACATGAAATAAAAAAAACATCGGGCGACGTTTTCCCCATGGTTCAGCACGTCGAAGAGTTTCGCTGTGCTGGTCGGGCGGCAATTTAGACCGGAATATTATTTCTCAGCGTGGCTGGGCCTGGTTTTTACCCAGCGGTTCCGGCAGTTTCCTAGAAAATAAAAAGCGGGATAACGGTCGCTACAGGTATTTTTCATGTTGTTTACACTCAACTTGCAAATACTGACCCTGATTTTTCCTACGATAATGTGAATTGACATTCGTTTAAGACTCCTTTACCATTCAGTTAAAAAAAATAAATAAATAAAACACACATTTGTGAACTATTTCTGTGATTTTTAATCGGCAACACTCCGATGTTTTCAGAGATGTCCCAGAAATTCAAAAGACCACTGAAAGTAAACAGGATGCTTAGCAGAGTTAGCCAATGAATTGAACAATAGAGTGTCCAGAGAGTAAGTTTGGCTCACCGATTTCAATAGACCATTGAATACTATTACATAGCAGACTGAATAGGATGCTTGGCTGTGATAGCCAATTACTAATGAAAAGAACACTATTATGTTGGAGGGTGCAACTTAATAAGCAATAGACACGTCTTCAAGTTTATTGCCCTTTACAGTAGCAACGTGTGTTCAAAAAAGCAAGCTTCAACAAAGGTTTCCATGGAGAGAATGCCGCAAGACACGTTGTTTGTCGAACTGGTGGGGGGGGGGGGATCCCTGTTCTGACCAAAAAAATATGTAACAATATTAAAGTGAACATTAAAAAAACTGACATTCTGCAGGGGTACTATCGGACATTAATAAAAACAAAACAAATTGGCCAGACCCCCACCTGCAATTTTTTGGGGATCCGCCCCTGATATGCTAATAAATACTCATGGTCCATTAAACAGCCGCCATAACTTATGGTTTTCGACAACGAAACGGGATTCAAAGATCCATGTTTAACCTATGACTATTATTAGAAGTACTGTATAAGCATTTGCCTAAATAAGTCGTTTTATTTACATGAAATAAAAAAAAACATCGGGCGCACGTTTTCCCCATGGTTCAAACACGTCGAAGAGTTTCGCTGTGCTGGTCTGGCGGCAATTTGGGCCGGAATATTATTTCAGCGGGCTGGGCCTGGTATTTTTTACCCAGCGGTTCCGGCAGTTTCCATAGAAAATAAAAACAGTATAACGGTCGCTACAGGTATTTTGCACGTATTTTACACTCAACTTGCAAATACGACCCTGATGTTTTTATACGTGTCGTTAGCTAAAAAATCATGAAAGACAGACGCTGGACAATAATCGTTTAGTATAAAGAAAAAATACTGTGGCCCCCGTGCAATTATATTTTCTGCCCAACAATAGTAAATTCCCGGCCCAACTTGCAAATACGACCCTGATACGTGTCGTTAGCTAAAAAATCATGAAAGACAGACGCTGGACAATAATCGTTTGGTATAAAAAAAAAATACTGTGGCCCCCGTGCAATTGTATTTTCTGCCCAACAATAGTAAATTCCCGGCCCAACTTGCAACATCGACCCTGATGTTTTTATACGTGTCGTTAGCTAAAAATCATGAAAGACAGGCGGCTGGACAATAATCGTTTGGTATAAAAAAAAATACTGTGGCCCCGTGCAATTATATTTTCTGCAGTCCGAAATTGCCACTGTCCTAGTGATATCTAATAGGGAAACTTATCCCCATTAGATATCATTACGACAATGGCAATTTCGGACTGCAGAATGGAAAAACGGGGCCACAGTATTTTTAATATACCAAACCATTATTGTCCAGCGCCTGTCTTAACATGATTTCAAAGCTAACGACACGTAGAAAAAATGTTGTGGCCCCGTGCGAAAACCTAGACCAGGACGTCTTGTCTAACCCTCAACCAAGTACTATTGGTGCACAATGAATTAGCAAAGCGCAAAAGCAACGCTTTTCAAAACCCATGTCATATCAACGCACTTGCGAAATAATGGATGATTACAATCCCGCCGGGAATTTTTTTCTGCATTCCGAAATCGCCATTGTCGCAATGATTTTCAATGGGGAAATTTGTTTGTTGTAATTTGATTCAAAAGAGGGAATCCTCAAAAAGAAAAGGAAATTTTTTGAGGATGGCAATTTTGAATTGCAGAAAAAAATTGCATCCCGCCGCGTACCCCCCTCCCCCACCGATCAAAACAATAAACGCTTTGGCCTATTTTGCTACAGCGCAGTTAAATCACCTACCAGCCTATGCTCGCTGTTGAGTGTGGTGCGTACGCAGGCATATTTAAAACCTACGCCTGAAAAAAGTAGGACAATGTTGCTCACTATTTTCGTTCAACTTCGTTAAAACTATATGACCAACATAAATAAATATACCCAACGACCTTTATTGACGACTAGAATCGATTTTTTTAAATATTAGACTGATCATTATTGCAAAACCCTAATAAGTAAGCATCAACCTTAGTAAATATCCATTCGCACGAAACGCTGCCATTTTCACGGCCGTTGAGTTACCGTGTGCCGTACGTTCTCAGCTCATACTTGGTCCTTTTTCAGGATTAAACAATGAAACTATGATAACTTTTTGTCAAAAGAATGAAAATACAAGAATGGAATCCGAAAACTAATGCCTTCTATGTGATATTTTTCTCTGCAAACTCACAGCCAGCCGGTGTACATTTCAGTTACCGCAGGATTAGCTATCTAATCTGATAAGTTTATTGACACAGTAAACACACTTAAAAAAAATTGCATTGAAAAGGATGTGTGATTTCCGAGTTTGGGGCCTCAAACTCGGAAAGTTTCTAATGGAGCTATCCCGTAATGAATAGAAACTTTACGGTTCAAAACTTGGTGGAAGAACTTCAGGGCTATATTACTTAGTTAAATTGTTTTTCAAGGGCAAATTATAGGCTCTTCAAAACACTTTTAAACTTCACAAATATAGCCTACATGACAGCCCTGAAGATCATCTACCCAATTTTGAACCATGAAGTTGTTATTTTAGGCTATAATGTACTCTTGACATGGCTCTCCCACATCCAGAATAAAATTCCTGTTCTTACATTGTAGCAGGACATGCATATTATCCTGGCCAGATGTGATTTTGCAGCATTTCACTTCAGAATGACTGACAGCGGGATTACTGAGTCATTTTGTTGAGCTCTATGCTTTGTGTCTGACACTAGACCCTTTGTCAGTAAACAATGAATGTGGACAGTCTATAAATGAGAAATACCAACTTGAACAATTCATTACTCAAAGTAAAATTTATACATTGTATCATAATGGGGCATTTTTGCGGAATTAGCCCATGTAATATTTTTTTTGGTAGGATAAATTTACTTGGCATTTTCAAAGGCATTCTACATTTTTACAGAGTGTCCAAAAATCAAACAGGGCATCCAAAAGATGCCCGGACGCATTGCTGGCGAATACCTTGCTTACCACATTATGAACAATGTTTCTCAAAAACGTACATATGTACTTAATATTTCATTTGCAAGTAAAACATAAATCTTTATACAACTTAATCAGCCAAATAAAGGCTGAATAATTAGTTTTCCAATGATAGATAATTGGTAACTGTATGATAACGTAAGTTCCGACATCTTTTTGATATTTCACTACAATCATCAATAAGTTAGAATTTTTTACTTTACCAGTAAATAGTTTAACGACCAACACATGTATTACAAAATACTTTAAACAAGGAGTGGTGCTGTATGAAGAGACTTTTGACTCAAAACCTATTAAAAAAAATGCATGTCCTTTTTTTGTAACGTACATACATGTACATGTACATGTACATGTACATGTAAGTTACCAAAGTTAGAATGATTGCCACTCAATTGTAAAACATTTTCAAGGTTAAATTGTTGCAAATAATAAAAAACTGATAGGTGAAACAAATACATTAAGACGTCGGACTCTTGAAACTGTGTAAAAGTACCTAAAAATGTAACGTAAGTTACCATGGAATTGCCCATGTACATTCATAAATAAAACTATTGTGATGCTACAATATGGCGTAAAACAAAGGTGATAGCTATCCTCACATCAGGTAAAATCCCAGATCACCCCAAAAGCTTCTGACCAATATCAATCCTCTGCCATATGTACATGCTGGAATGTCTCATCTTGGCAACTTACAAATTGCGTTCGGTGATCAAGAGACAGTAGGCCGTATTCATAAAAATAAGTAATTACTAACTAGTAAATGCTATAAGTCAAAGCAACAGCTAGGTAAGTAAAAGGTCTAGTCTAAGCAATTGCTAAAAGTCTTATTCATAACCATTTGCTAAATGATTACAGGTGTTACTTGCCACTGCTAGTAAGTTCTCAAGTAGTTGCTATTGTACTACAGTACCATCCACAAAAGACAAATTCTAAAAAGCTAGAAAGCATGGTATAGGGCCAGAATAAAATAGTGGTGGTACAGATTCACTACCTTTCAACTATTTCCATCTCATCTTCTGTGGTTTCATATACATGTACGCTACGTGCTATAGGCCTTTTGGTTATATTGTAATTATACATGTACATCATGGAGTCTAACGATGCAACCACCGACTTAACACTCTCGTTGGTGTTAGTGTCAATTATTAAGGAATATCCTGAGCTCATAACAAAAAAACAGCTTCCTGGCGTTAGAGCCAAAAAGGCTACAGCACTGAAAAAGGCCCAAGAAATCATCATGACCAAAATGGGCCTTACCATGGATGAAAAGAAGATTGCCAAAAAAATCGCCAACATGAAAGCACAACTAAAAAAAAAGACAGATGCAAAGGAGACAGGAAACAGGAAAATAATCCTGTGTCCTTGGGAACAGGAAGTTTTCAGCCTGATTCAAGGTGCTGAAAACCCCACTGTAACCAAGATGTCTTGTGCTGTTTCTGCTGGCCTACTGCACCAGTCTCCAAGTTCAAATGCGAACAATAAGGTCAGTTTCTTATAAACTTTACTTTGACAGTGCAATCAAAACATTCAAAGAACAAATAAGTTTATGTTCAATTTGTAGGGTAGGGTTGACTTCATCACGATTAAGCCTGATGTTATACACCTTAGGTTGTGGTCTTTGAGGTAAAAACATGGCAGAAGATGTGATATGTCTGTACTGGCTAAACAGCAAGCCACAAATGAGATGCTTGTACAATCACTAGTAAATGCTAGTCAAAGGTCATTTTTATGAATACAAATTGAAGTAGGTGCTAATTTCTCTAGCATTTACTTATAAGTAAAAAGCAATTACTAATGCGAAAAATTTGTAGCTTTTACTTGAAAGTCATTGCTTATTTCTATGAATAAACATTTAAGTAAAAGGTTAGTAAAAGGGGGTTGTTACTTTAGTAAAAGCAATTACTTATTTTTATGAATACGGCCTATTGACTTATACATGTACAATGTAGAACGAGTTGTGGAATTGCGCAAGGCATAAACAAAGATAACCAGTGCCACAAGAGGGCGCAAACAGTTCGTACACTTCTCAAAAAAGCTGGTCTCGAGAAGAGTATTTTGAAAAATTATAGACCTGTATCAAACTTGAAGTTCCTGGAAAAGACTATAGAACGAGCTGTATCTTGCAGAATATCACATCATATGCATGTAAATAATTTATACGATCCTTTCCATACAATCTGCCTATAAAGCACACAATGGAATAGAAACAGCACTGCTTCATGTTAACATCGACATTTTATCTGCACTCGATGATGGAAATATAACTGTCTTAATTCTTCCTGATCTTAGTGCTGCGTTCGATACGATTGACCATGATATTTTACTTGCACGTTTAAAACATCATATACATGTACATGTAGCAATTAATGGCCGTGCACTGGAATGGTGTCATTCATACTTGACTAAAAGACCTCAACATGTTTGTATTCGTGATGCCGTCTCTGAACCATTTCATCTGAATTACATGTATTCAGTACCTCAAGGATCTGTCCTCGGCCCTCAGTGGTTTCCAATTTACACATACCCAATTTGTAATATATTCATGAAATCTTATCACGTCTACGCAGATGACACTCAGATTTATCTACATGTAGATTTAAAACCATCACAACAACAGAGTGCCTCTGTAATTAATCGCCTTGAAAACTGTATTCATGATATTCCCATTTGGATGAAGGAAAATTTCTTAAAGCTCAATGATGATAAAACTGAATTTGTGTTATTTGGTTCTCGTCAACAACTATCTAAGGTTTCTATTCCAAATATTGTTATTGGTGACTCATGTGCAATCTTCCTCTCACGCAAGGAACTTTGGAGTTATTTTTGATTCAAACATGGTACCTTAACCTCATATTTCAAATGTTACTTGCATTGCAGCATTTCACCTTAGGAACATTGGAAAGTTACGCAAATATCGTAATTATGATGCAAATTCACTGCTTTATGGACTTCCACAGGATCAACTACGATTACTTCAAAAGATTCAAAACACTGCTGCACGTATTGTGACTCTCTCTAAAAAATCATGTCATATCACCCCCATCCTGAAAGATCTGCATTGGCTGCCAATATCATATCGTATTATTTATAAAATATTGGTTATTGTTTTCAAATCTTTGAATGATTGTGCACCATTACATGTACATGTACATGTACATGTACATGTACATGTACATGTATCTGACTTGTTTCAACAAGTCAGATATATTTCAATATTATGCCCCATCTTGCAAGTTACGTTCCAGTGCAAAAGTTTTGCTGGCTTGAACAAAAGTCAAAACATTCTTGGGGTGACAGATCTTTTGAAGTTGTGGCTCCACGCCGTTGGAATGATTTACCTTTGTATATTCGTGAATCTCAATCTGTTTCAAGACTCCTTCAAGAAGAACTTAAAACTCATCTTACATGTACATGTATGTGTATTGCCTATTTGGACTACTGACATTCATATGTATTTTTTATCTTTTGTTTAGTATTATATTTCATTTGCTATTGTTATGCTATTGTACATGTATGATTATCTTGTTTACTCTAAAGCGCCTTGAGCACTTCTTTGTGGATATCCGCGCGTTATAATTCGTCTGTATTATTATTATTACTACTTACCCCATAAGGTGAACTAGTGAAGTGGAATGTGTGACATCCAACAAATACATGGACAGTTAATAGTCTGTACATAACATAATCATTCAGGTACCATGGGGGTCTATGATGGCGAGATGAGCGTGGGAGAGGTCATCTCGGGTGACAACTGTTCACAAGAGTGGACTTGGTTTAATGGAGACCCAGAAACATCTGGTGTTGGGGCTGAGTGGTGTATTCATGGTGGACTTGTAGAACATGTACATGTACATATGACATGGGCATGATCATCTCAGGGGGTTCAGCAGGTGTTGAGAGGAAGGCAGGTATGTCGGGTGGAACAGGACGGATAGGTGCCTGGAACGGGTCATAACCCTCATTGTCGTCATCGCACGTCGACTGATGGAGTGTAGGAGGACCAGTGTCTAAGCAACAGGGGACTCTGTAGCATTTGGAGCATGACACGGTACATGTAGGACGTGCTTGTACAGTGTATGTACAGTTGATTACCCACAAGCTTGCATACATTTCACCAAGTACATACATGTATGTACATGTACCTTCAACCGAGATGACTAAGTAGCGATCCTATTACGGTCAGCATGGAGGTAAATCAGGTCTCCTACATGTATCTCAGCAATAGTGTCGTGGGGGGGGGGGGGGGGGGTGGTCTTTCCACCTGGTGATTTTGCTTTTTCACTATGAGGGTGATTAGAGGTACATGTACATGTACATCGTCTACATGTATGTTGATCGAGTATCAACTGCCGATCAGTGAAGATTTGACTGTTGGTGAATTTATCACTTTGGTACCACATTTCGTGAGCTGAAAGGCCTCTGGAGTGGATGCAGGAATTGAGGCAGGAGGTGCTGGCAATAGAGATACACATACATACACATGTAGTCAGTGGTGTAATGGCCCCATCCATTGGGTCTTGGTGTAGTCAGTGGTGTAATGGCCCCATCCATTGGGTCTTGGTGTAGTCAGTGGTGTAATGGCCCCATCTATTGGGTCTTGGTGTAGTCAGTGGTGTAATGGCCCCATCCATTGGGTCTTGGTGTAGTCAGTGGTGTAATGTGTCTTGGTGTAGTCAGTGATGTACATGTAATGGCCCCATCCATTGGGTCTTAGTGTAGTCAGTGGTGTAATGGCCCCATCCATTGGGTCTTGGTGTAGTCAGTGACTCAGTGGTGTAATGGCCCCATCCAGTGGGTCTTGGTGTAGTCAGTGGTGGCCCCATCCATTGGGTCTTGGTGTAGTCAGTGGTGTAATGGCCCCATCCATTGGGTCTTGGTGTAGTCAGTGACTCAGTGGTGTAATGGCCCCATCCATTGGGTCTTGGTGTAGTCAGTGATGTAATGGCCCCATCCATTGGGTCTTGGCATAGGAGCTCATTATTTGACACGTCCGATTTCTATAGACATCCTGTAATGCCGGAGAAGTTCGTCATCAACAAGGGATTTGAAGCCCGGAGCAGGATCTTTACTGATTAAGTTTGGGTGATAACACAATAATATCGAATATCGCAATACCTTTTTTTATTCGATTACGATATCATTATCAAGAACTTTTCAAGTTATCGAGATATCGAGATATATTGTGATGAAAACAATATATCGTGATTAATCAGCAATCAGTGCCCATGTCGGATGGAATGTAGCATGTTTAGCAATCAGTGCCCATGTCGGATGGAATGTAGCATGTTTAGCAATCAGTGCCCATGTGGGATGGAATGTAATGGTCATATGTTTAGCAGTCAGTGCCCATGTTGGATGGAATGTACAATGTACCTGTACATGTAGCATGTTAGAAGGAATGTAGCATGTCAGACAGGTTTTTTCCACAATTTTATATTGCGTGGTTTTTTGTGTGTGTTAAAATACCAAATTAGTTAGCACACGTAGACTACTTCCATCATTATTAAAACAAGCAATCAGCATAATTAATGTTTTGGCCAACATAAGGGCAATTCTATGGTTACTCATGTTACATTTTGTAGATACATTGTATTGGGCCCACTCTTAATGCCATAATTTCCTTACTTACATATTTCACTCATCAAATTTTTTTGCAGTACATGCAGTTACATGTGTACATTATGCCCAGACCTTACTGCATTTTTGTTTCCTAATGCCCTTCCGTATTTTTCTTAGAATTAGGTACATGTACATATTGTCATCATGTTTACAAAGGGCCATTTGTGCTTTTCAGCACAGTTTTAAGTTGCTCACATATTGAAATTCTAGTTTCACCATCATTAACACAGAATATTTATTTACGTCATCTTTAACCCTAACTCCCTAGGCATTGTATTAAAACAATAAAAATCCTTCAAAATCCTCCAGTTGACTGGCTTTGTTGTCTAGGGAGTTAGGGTTAATGAGGGTAAACTCCGATCAGTGCACAGCACTGCTTTCCATGGAGGCCCTCAGTACAAATACAGTAATAATAAAAACAAAACGTACATCATACAACCTAAAAACATCAAAAGCACATATATACAAAAATTATCAAAAGGTACAAATTACAAATTATTTGAACTTAAAATGTGCTCCTTGAAATGCTTTTTAAAACTCAAGTTACATGTAGTTGGCAAGCTTTTAATGGCAAGTGGAAGATTATTCCATGACCTGGCTCCAGAGAACGTGAAGGAACGTTTACCAATTTCACTTCTTATAGCTGAGTGAGAAATGTTATTACTGGTATTGGATCTAGTATAAGGAGTATTCATCTGAGATTGTATACCATTTGACAAATACTCCGGAGCCAGGCCATGGACACACTTGTATATGAGAATATTTTTAATGCATGTGTTATTGGCCATTTGACAAGTCCCCCTGACGTCCTCTTGCGCGATGTGAAGCCATCCACCAACTGGTGAACTATTGCTGTCTTGAAGGCCTTCAGTGACCAGCTCCGCTTTTGTTTTTTATGTGGTCTTGTCGACAATTCCCATAGGATATAGGCATTCACAAGTGCCTAGTTGAATAATCCCCAAAACAAATATTTCCACCAGCGTCTCCCTGTGCGCCCTACTTTATAGTATGCTCGATACTGGTCACAGTGATCGACTCCACCCATATATTTATTGTAGCTGGTGATGAAGGAAGGAATAAAATTACAGGTATGGTGATTTAAGGTTTTTAGGGGTATTTAATATGTTTGCGTTACTTTCATTTAATTGGGACGATTGAGGGCGCATTTCATGATTTACGGTCCTCGGATGCCGATGTATGAGTGATGAGGCTACAAGTAGTCCAAACAATTTTCTGAACGGGTATGATATTCTTTAATTACTTCAATTGAAGGATGTTTATTACATCACACTTTTTACATTTTTTATTACATCCAAATCCAAAGCCAAGTTCTGGTGTTAGCAACATAATGTGGGTTCGAATCACGGCCGTGACACTTGTGTCCTTGAGCAAGACACTTAATCATAATTGCTTCTCTCCACCCAGGGGTTAAATGGGTACCTGTGAAGGCAGAGTTGGTTTGCTCTATATGCGCTAGAAATGGCAGCAATTGAGCTGTATACTCCCCAGGGAGCTGAGATGGTTTCAGGAATGATTTATGAGCCTTATGAGCCTTATGAGCAGGGATAATAATATAATGCGCCTTGAGCACCACTTACATGTAGTTGGTGGATACGTGCGCTATATAAATCCACACATTATTATTATTATTATTATAATTTAGTGCCACGCATGGGTTTTGTTTAATTGTTTTGGAGTGAAGCGGCCAGGAGTTTTCGCACGTCAGACAGTCAGTCTGATTAGTGCTTGTGAAGTGGAAAAAGTTGTTTAACCACTGATTTTACTAGATACAAATAGTAAGGGATTTACATGACCTCAACATTTTTTTCACGAACATCTGTGATTTTATTGTTCTGTGCCATCAACAAGCTGTTGTCAGTGGAAACCAAAAGATATGAATGCTTTGCATTTGCAATGATTTTTTTAAAAGAAATACTGAACCTCAAAATGGACACAGTCCATTAAGAAGCGAATGAAGACTACTTAATTTGTTGGTGTTTATTTCATCGGTTGTGAAAAATTATTGAAAAAATGAATCATTAATATCATGGTTATGAAAATAAATCTTTTACATGTAGTTGACAATGTTCACAGCATTTTTACACATTTCAAAGTTTTAAAGTACTTTGTGAACAATTTTAATCATCTTCATTTTATTGGTCTTTCAAGAATATTGATTAAATGTTTTGAGAGCTCCAAATTATACCATTTTATTTAAACAAATCTAAAACAATATTTTTATTTTCAAGATTAAAAACAATTTTACAACCATCTGGAATAAGATGAAACATGATTCAACTGTTTGTCTTATTGGGTACATTTTTTGTGCCCCATCAACTTTAACAGTTTGGGGGTGAGCCATTATACCAACATAAATTTTTTGATGACCACAATTCTGTGCATCTCAACAAACGGTGCTCAAGACGTCCACGCATATGATCACGCATTGAAATTCAGCATTTTACATGAGAATCCTTCACTGAAACAAACTGAAACTGCTAATTTCATTTGTAAGTTACTGTCCAGTTGATGATATCCTTAGGTGCATCATTTAGGGTAAATTGAGGATATAATAAGTTAGGATTCTTCTATTTTCTGAAGGGGTAGATTTTTTTAGAAGGGAAATAAAGTCCGAAAACCATTATAAAAGTAAATTTTAAAGATAGTTTTCACTTTCTGTAACCCCAAATATCGATAGAATAATTTTTTAACTGGTAACTGGTAAGTGGTTGGAAAAAATTTCCCGCAGTACATGAGTATGTGTGTTGTGTAATGAAGCGTCAATGAAATTTGTGCTTTGGACAGACTGCTTCGCAGAATCTTGCTTTAAAATAGAATGGGTCAAACTACAGAACTTTACAAGGCTCAGACTGTCAGAGCAGATGTTGTGCCTACAATATAAGACTTTCTAGTACATCTATAAAAGGTAATTTTTCTTATAATTTTAAGATTAAAATTAGTTGATACCTATACTTTTACAGTGTCACATAAATTAGGTGATGTATGGTCCATGCTACTTGTATTTCCCTTGTAGTGAGGAAGTTAATCACCTTAAAATGAGACATTTCACAAATTGATTGTTAGAAGTATGCCAGAATTTCCAGAATGAGTGTTACTGATGGGCTCATAATTCTACTTTTGGCAATACATAGATCTGTATTTTTATTGAAAGAGTAGGTGTAAACAAACATTTGAAATTGAAATCATTTATTTATTATCTTCCAGCGTAAGAAGAAACGAAAACCACCCAAAGTACAACATGACTCACACGATACATGTACAGTATGTGGTGAATAGAGGAACCCAATACACTAGAAGTTACCACTGCAGTGAAATACCCTGATGTGTCCATTATTCAGAAAGAACAGTCGTACTTTTAACAAAATGGTCAGAGCACAGACCAGATTAGAAGATTTTAAAATTGTCAACACTCAGCATTGCACCTTTGGTAAAAATTATTCTGAGACACCCAAGCATATTTTTTTGTAAATTAAATTTTGTTTAAAACGTGGCTTGAATTTGAAATCGGGTGAAAAAGGTTTTCAAGCACAGCAGTCTAAATACAAAATGAATTACTTTTGATTTTGAGGCAAGAGATCCAGATTTTCCAAATGGAATAATGTGTATAAATTTTTAATCGAAAAGCATCAATAAACTTCCCACAATGATTGTTTAATAACCAAAAAAGAGTCTAGAAAAAAGAGTCAAGAACAACAAAATGGTAAGTAAACAGCCTCTACGCGGCCTCCCCTACAAGTAGCTTACAAGCGAAACTAATGTTTTCACCACGTCTGCAGACTGCAATAAGACTGAGACGGAGCGAAAGGTCTAACGCTAATGCAGCTCAATGTTGAGGGCCTCACCACCGCCAAGCTCAACGTCGTCGAACAGATGGCCACCAGGAACAAGGTGACTATTATTCTACTGCAGGAAACCCACAAGGAAAACAAGAACTTTCTGAAGCTGCCTGGGTATGCGCTGGCCGGTCACACCGCCGACAACACCACGGCATAGCTACCTTCGTCCGAAATGACATCACCTGGACAGCTGTAGCACAGTCTGCTGAGGGTGCAGAAGTAGAATGGGTTAGAACCAGAGTGCAAGATACCACCATTGTTAATATCTACAAGCCCCCGCCGAGTAAGCTGGTCCAAACATCCCTTCCAGATGTCCCTGCCCCCGCCATGTATGCTGGTGACTTTAACTGCCATCACACTGACTGGGCCTACAGCTGTTCCAACGCTGATGGTGACTTTCTGGTAGAATGGGCCTCTGCCGCAGATGCGACGCTCCTATATGACCCAAAGGAGCCACGCACCTTCTACTTGGCACGCTGAGACAGCTCCACCAACCCAGACCTGGCCTTCGCAAAATGCCGCATCAACGAGTCACACCCGGTAAGACGCATCCTGGACAGGTTTCCCAGGTCACACCACCGACCGTCGCTGATAACATTCCATTGTTCCAGCCTGTGGAAGGGAAAGACGTCAAAAGATGGAACTTCCGGAAAGCAAACTGGGTAGGTTTCATGGAACGCGTGAACAATGCAGCAGCTGGTCTCCCGCTATCGCTTCCAGATAACCTTGACAGCGCTGGGATGACGAATGTGAAGACCTACTTCGTGCCCATGAAGAAGCAGCAACCAACGAAGACAGGGATAACGCAGCCAATGATCTTTTCGGTAGGCTCAACGAGAAATGCAGGCAGAGATGGACGGAGACTGTGGAATCGATCGACTTCACACATTCTAGCCGTCAGGCATGGCAAACCATCAATAAGCTCACGGGTAGGTCCACAACTCCAACACAATGCCCAATTACCGCAAACTCCATCGCGTCTCAGCTGCTGAGCAACGGTCGCTTCCCCAACGCGGACAACAACTTTACTAGAGCCACGTCGACGAGAGTCCAGGTGACCTTTCAGGTGACTTCACGGCACACGAACTCGAGCTGGCCATCCAACGGCTAAAGACCGGCAAGGCACCAGGCATTGACTGCATACACCCAGAGTACATCAAACACCAAGGAAGGAGGGTAACCGACTGGCTGTGCTCCTTCCTCTCCGTGTGCTTCCGATGCTCAAAGCTGCCGAAGATCTGGCGATGCGCCAAAGTGATCGCCCTTCCGAAGCCAAATAAGCCCAGTGACGACCCGAAGGGATACCGGCCTATCTCGCTGCTCTGTGTCCCATACAAGATCCTGAAGCGTCTCCTGCATGCGCGTCTCGAACCAGTAATAGACCCCCAGCTGCCCAAAGAACAAGCGGGCTTCTAGAAAGGTAGGTCAACAGCGGACCAGGTTAACCTTCTGTGCCAAGACATAGAGGACAGTTTCCAAGCTGGGGAGAAGGCTGGCGCCGTCTTCCTGGATCTCACTGCAGCGTACGATACTGTCTGGCCGCGCGGACTCCATATGAAGCTCCTGGAGACCATCCCGGATAAGCACGTGGTGAGTTTCATAATGGAGATGCTGAGCAACCGCAGCTTCCGGCATCATACCAGCTCCGTGCTGGCTCCGATGCTGTTCAACATCTACATCTATGATCTGCCCGCAACCCAGTCGAGGAAGTATGGCTACGCGGACGACCTGGTGATCCTACTCAACAAGCCATCCTGGGAAGCAGCAGAAGAGGGCCTCACCGAAGACATGAAGATCTTGTCATCGTATCTGACGAACTGGCGCCTTAAGCTCAGCCTGGGTAAGACGATGTCATCGATGTTTCACCTTAACAACAAAGAAGCATCGCGTGAGATGAACGTCACGGTAGACCAAGCCCGGCTGCAGTCCCAGTCTATTCCCACGTACCTCGGTGTGAAGCTGGACAGAACGCTGACGTTCAAACAACACCTGGAAAACATCAAGGCAAAGACAACCGCCCATGTCGCCCTGATACATCGCCTCGCTGGTACCACCTGGGGAGCCGCAACGAAGACGCTGCGTATCTCCACCCAGGCCCTGGTGTTCTCCGCCGCTGAATACTGCGCTCCGGTCTGGTGCCGAAGCCCACATGTCAAGAAGCTGGATGCAGCACTCAATAGCGCCCTGCGGACCATCTTGGGGTGCCTCCGTGCCACTCCGGTGAACCAGCTGCCTATCGTAGCAGGTATCGCCCCAGCCAGCATCAGACGAGAAGCGGCTACGCTGGCCATCTCCCGAAAGGCTCAGGCAAGTAAATCCGACCTCCTTGACAAGGTTGCCACGGAGAGGCCACAACGTGTACGCCTCAAATCCCGGCGCCTGTTTGCCATGCACGCCCATGAGCTGCTCACGACACCGGCAGACGTCTCCAAGGCCGCCTGGACAGTCCGGTGGACCTCAGCAGAACCATCTAGGCTACACCACTTCATAAATGACCCTGGGGATGTGTCCGGTCAAGACCTCCCACGGAAGTAGTGGACGATCCTCAACCGTCTTAGGACTGGTGTTAGACGCTATGGTGCGTCCATGAAAAGCTGGGGACTGGCAGACAGCGCTTCCTGCGACTGCGGAGAACCCATCCATACAGTAGATCACATCATCACCACCTGCCCAAAACACCGGCCGCCGCACGGTGAATGCGGCCTGATCGACCTGGACGACGACACACTGGCCTGGCTCGCCTCGACAGAGCTGCAAGTCTAAGGACATACGACAGAAGAAGAAGGGTGTTTACTTTTAACTATTGGTTTTGATTAGCTGGTTAGCAAATTTCTAAATGGTCAGTGAATTTTGTTTCATTTTAATTTATGTAATAACCAAATGATATGTTTCATTATCATTAATAAATAATTAAATAAATTAAAAAGATTAAGGCCTAAACATTTTAAGCATTATTCTGGTACAGAACCTTAAAACTTAACACATAGTTAGACCTTAACATGTAGTTGTATCCTAGGTTGTGATGTCATGGTTAAGGCATCAGATATCGAATTACACTAAATCAAAGTTTAATATTTCAAAAAAATCATAACTCAAAAACCTCAGGTTTAATAGTTATGCATTAACAAGTACAGCTGTAAAATACAGTGAACTGTGAAAAAAATTGAACGTTTGATACGGGAAGTTATGGCCAAAAGAAGGTGTGGTAATCATGCACGTTAGAAGTTACTATTAAAAACGATTATTCAATGTCTATTTTGTTGTACGAATAACACTGTTGTTATATATTAATGATCAGATGAACTTAATTTTCCTTGTTTTTTTTTTTTCTTAGTAATAGCAATCATAACATTCGGGAAATTTCTTTGTTATATATATATTAAATGGTGTTGTTATGGCTGTTTCATTGACAACAGCGATAAGCGAAATGATAAGTTCATCAAATTAGGCATAAAAATTACATGAGAAATATCAATGACACCCTTATCGAAAACGTATGTAGCGCCCTCTAGATGTGTTTTTCAAAACTCGAGATCTCTTGACTAATAATACGATTCACCGTTGAAAATGTGCCGTGAATAGAATCCTGCGTTTGGTCGTGCAGTCAGACTAAAACGGTAGTACAGAAGTCTTGGGTGATTCAACCAAGTGTTGTGCCGTATATATTAATAATATAAACTTTAATGTGTTGTCATCATCCATCAAAACGAAATAAGCAAATAAATAAATTAATAAGTCACTCGACCCCAACACTGATCCATCTGTGGTTGACTGAATAACGCTGCCACGATCCTCTTTGTCATTATGCGATAGTCAAATAACGATTGTGTTTAAAACAAAGAGGGAACCAAATACCTTGCCCTTGAAGTCTCGGTTTGGTTCAATTGATTTGAATTTAAAGCGAAAATGACAGTACAACTGTAATATTTTATATTACAAAGTCCAACAGCAATAATACATTAGCATTCCACTTTAAGCTCTTGTTTTTTAATTTTCTATTTTAATTTTTTTATTTGCTTTACATAATAATGTACATTTAATGTACATTAGTTTTTGGATATTCATTTAGGCTTTTACAGAACTCTATTGTAATAAAATATAATTACTGGCATTACTAATTTTAAATTGTGTAATTGCAATGTTGACAATCTCTGCTAGAGTCAAAACATAAGGCCAAACCCTTCGAAGAGTAAGACCTCCTCTTGCTACAGGCAGAAATTATTTATTACATTGTTTTTCCTAGAAAAAAAGCCACAGATGCCTGGGAGCCTTTCATATCCTAAAGTGGACCATTCCACATATCTTATAAGGGGTGTCAGTTCCCAGAGCTGTGTAGCTTTGTTTTGATGGGCGGGAAAAGTAACTGCTGCCATATAGCTGCCATATATCTGTGCACAAAATCAACCATTCGTTGTGTACACATAAAGACCTACATGTACCCAGATCTAAGCCTCTGATAAGTGGAACCATCTATTCAGTATCAGGCTTTGCTTTTTGATGTCTTGCCGACGGCTTGTGCAGTTTTATAGCTGCCATATTTGTTTGGTAATCATAATTATTTTAAAGGGAACAGAGTTAATTAATTGAAAAATGTTTATAAATTCATTTAAGATTGTGTTGATTAAAGTTGATCTGCTCTCAGAGATGCCATTCTTGATTTTCTCTCAACTTGGATTAATTGATGACCGCCTTGGCTTTGCCAACTTGTACATTGTATAAGCCTATAAAACATGAGTCGCCTGTGTAGTTTTTTCACAGACACTCGGAAAGCATACAGTGCTATACAGTATACAGTGCTATACGCACGTCGGTGTAGGGCAAAATTAAATCAATTGTTCATCTCCCGATGCAAGAATTTCACCAATCTATATATATATCGCAGAACCCGCTGCTGTATAGGATTCTAGCCGGCCAATCGTCATCGGGCAAGCTCAGTGGTCGAGAAGTTAAGACGTCTGCACTAGTAAGCAGGAGGTCGTGGATTCGAATCCCGCCCGAGTCGCCTGTGTATTTTTTTCACAGACACTCGGAAAGCACCGAGTATACAGTGCTACAATGTATACACACGTCGGTGTAGGGCAAAATTAAATCAATAGATGACAAATGACGCAAATATGAATATTTTTCAATTTTTCCTATTTAAAGTTAGTTAGATAAGATTCACCTTTACTAAAACAACCCGAACACCTAGTGTTTGTTATCAAACAAACACTTAATTTCTAGTTTTTACTTTTTCTTCTTTGTGAGAAACAAAAACCTACATGTAGTTGCAAAGTTCACAGAACCATGAAACTTACATGTAACATGCATGTATACTGAGACGCAATAGAAACTTACCACTTTTTCGACCTTAAATTATCAGTAATCACAATGCATGTGCACTTGCGGTGAAGTGGATACAGATGGGATCGAGTACAGTGGACAAAACATGGGCATTTCCTCAATAAAATGCCAACATATCTAATACAAATTGTTGTGTTGTCATTTTTGAACCATTGCAATGTTATGCTATTCCAAAACAAGTGGTAAGTTTCTATTGCGTCTCAGTATATATTTAGACCTTATCATGTTGTTGTACATTGTACATGTATCTAAAGTTGTTACGTCATGGTGATTTTATCGGATATCGAATATCGAATTACACTAAATCAAAGTTTAGTATTTTCCAAAAATCATATCTCATGAACCACAAAAGATATTTTCACTAGCGTTATTTTTTCATGATCATGAGGAAGAATTATTGTGTCATATAATGTAGTATGCCCTAAATACATGTATGACCTGATGTGACCTTTAATTCCAAACAGGAAGATCAAATTCAACACATTCTAACACAAAATTATAGGTCTTTTGAATATGAAATTTAACACTTTCAAGGAGGTGTATGGGAGTTTTCCTGAACACCTAAAAAATCAAACAATTTCAATAGGTATTCGGTGTATAATCGAAGACCTAAAAGAAATTGAACAATTTCAATAACAGTTAAACGCCGAGCAATCAAGCCAAAAAAGTTCCTTACAATCCACCACCAGACGCCTACCATCACCACTGTCCTCAGCTACATGTAGTGCACCCTTTGTGTACAGTCACTGCAGTCATGCCTCATAGCCAGTGGACCCATTGGGGATAATCCATGTATGTAAAGTATATTACATGTCCTGTACAAACTATGATTTACAGTTAACGATTTCCACTGAGCCATAATTTCATTACCATTTTCAAATATGCTAGCAACTTGAAATGTACATGTAATAGCGAAGCCTTGAAGGGGCAGGCTGACGAAGTTGGCTGTGACACGGGTGTATTTTTAAGAGGCATTACGGCCAACTACATGTACATAGGACAATGATTCCATGCCCTGTTGAAAGTATACTTTGATCGTGGTGATAGTGTCCCTTTAAATAAACCAATTAAAATGTCAATCATTGTCTCCACTTTATTTATTTGTGTATTGTTGTAGTGCGTTGTCTGCTCAGAGTGAGGGTGGGACCAGGGTGATACATGAACATGTATGGGGTGGTAATGGTACATGTACATTTCCACCCAAATGGACTGACTCAACACTTTGTCCCATGGGCCTACATGGTGATTAGTACAGTAAATCAGCTGCAATATTTTGTGTTCCCAGTTTAGCACACGTAGACTGTATGATGACTTTCACAAATTTTAAGTTGGCGTTGGGTTTTGGGTCAAATGGTCCAGGCATATAGAAAAACATTTTTGTGATGATAGCTTGTTCTGAGTAATAATTTTTCATGAAACTTGAAGGATTGACCATTAGAAATGTCAGGTTGGTATTCAATAGTGTCAAAAGGTAAAGGTTTTGGTGGTGAAGCACTCTACGCAAGCATAATGTTCATTTGGAAACACAGGTGAACGTTTCACATACATGTAGCTATCTCGGTGATTTATAACATTTGATTCAATTTTTGGAGGAGGTCTCAATAAACCAAGGTCTGTGGGGATTTCAAAACCATGATAGATTTTCCATGGTGTGGATTTACAATTTTATAACATCGATACGAGGATGTTGTTATTCAGCTCTCGTGTGAAATAGGCTTATATGCATGTTTTCAAATTGGGTTGAGGGATTTCAGCAGCTTTCCTAAATTTGTATTACATGTAATGTTTGGCCACTATAAGTTACTTTTACCCGACCTGGGGCCGATTTCACAAAACGGTCCAAAAGGGAAATTCAAGTTTAAAGACATATAACATACATGTATATTTAAAGACATACATTTAAACACTTCTAACACCAATCTGAAAGTGTGTTCGAAAAAAGAATTTCCATCTCATGAATCACAAAAGAAAAACTCTTAATTTGTTCACGATCATCAGGAACAAAAAAATATGTGATGTTTTCTACAAATACATTTACCTAATGTGACCTTTAGTTCCAGGAATTTAAGATTGACAAAATTTATAATGCAAATATGGAAGGCCTAATAAAAAAAATGCAGTTTATATATAGTGAGGTCAGACCTTTTACAAAGTATGTTTGTTGACGTCATCATTGCTAAAAGCACCCTCTAGCGGCAGGCTTAACAAAGTCACATTTTACTACATGCATATTGAGAAAACATGGGTTAGAATTTTACCAAATTTGGCAGAATTGAAAATTATGTGTAAATCAATCAAATATTTTGAAAATCGTATTTCATAAAACCACAAAAGATAATTTCTAATTTTATTTGCATCATCAAATATATGTAACATTTTGTGCACAGACATGTAGGCATGATAAATAAAACATTCTATTTTTTGTTAAATCTTATATCATTTTCTTATTTTGATACTAACAGTACTGTGATTTTTAATAAAATTATTACAATACCTCACAAAACCAAACACCTCTGCGTTTGTTATACATTCAAATGCGTAATTCTAGTTTTAACTTGGGATTTCATTTTAATCTCTTCAGCAAACTAAAACCAAGGAAGAATCAATCATAGCAGAGGTTGAGATAAATGATGTTCCACTGCAGTGTAGAAACATGCTGACACGAGGATCTACACAAGAAGAGGCAAGTCTATCAAAAGCTGTTTTTACATTAGATTTAGAGTGGACGTTACTGCAACCTGTTTTCTATTTTTTGTTGATATTGCACCCACAACCATTTAACCAAAACAAGTTATTGCACCTTACTGAACATAAACAACATGTACAGGGTATTCTTCTCCTGAAAGCCCTGAATGTAATTCTTCCAAAATATACATCATGTACACAACAGTTTTACATCAAAATTACATGGACTTAATTTTGGTGTAAAGTTGATAGTGAAATCAAAATAAGTAGAATGGATCTGAAAAAATATTAATGCTTGTTAACTTGTCTCATGTTATAACAATACAACAAAAGCTGGAGCTTTTCACAGTTTTGTTACTTTTGATTCTTTTAATAAAGTTTGGTCACATATAGATATTTTACAAACAGTGTAAATGTATGTTTGTGACCAGCTCCATCAAAATCAGGAATAAGTTTGTTATCCATGTTGAGTTACATGTATGTACACATACAGGTACATGTACAATACATGTACATGTACCTGTATGTACACATACATGTACCTGTATGTACACATACATGTACAGGTACATGTACATGTATTGTAAAAATTGATGAAAATCTTACTTGGAAGAGTCACATTAGTGATGTCTCAAACAAAATATCCAAAAATATTGGTATAATGAATCGTTTAAAATGCTTCATCCCAAGCGAAATTTTAGTTATTCTTTATAATTCTTTTGTTCTCCCGTATTTAAATTATTCAGTTCTAACCTGGGGTAGTTCGTCAGTAAATTGTGACAGACTTCTTTTGTTGCAAAAGCGAGCTGTTCGCATTATTTCCAATGCTGGTCACCGTGATCATACTGCTAACTTATTTGCAAATCTAAAACTGTTACGATTTAAAGACCTTTACTACTTAAATTTAGGAAAATTTATGTATAAATACATGAACAATGCATTACCTGGTTGTTTTAGCTCATGTTTTACGTTCATACAATACTCAAACATACATTCATACAATACTCGAAGTGCTTCCAAAAAAAATATCCATGTCTGTTACAGTCGAACCTCATTGTTTAAAAATAGTCTTATTCAGCGTGGTGTTAATTACTGGAACAGTCTTAGTGAATCTATAAAAACGTCACCCTCTCAGGCTATATTTGTCAAAAAACTAAAAAAAACAACTTCTTGATTCATATTCATAACTTCCAACTTTTAATTTATTTCGTATTGTTTATGTCTTAGCACCTGCATGCACACTCATACATGTATGTTTTTGTAGTCCTTTGTCCTGTTTGTCTCCTTGTCTGTCCCTAGGTTAGGGCACAAAAGCATTTTTGCTTCACCCAAACCTAAATGTTGTCCTTTGTATAATAATTTCATATATATTCAATGTACCTGTAATACTGTATTTCAACCTATTACAAGCAATGTATATTTATATTTCCAAGGACAGCATTGAAATAAATGTGTTATCAATCAATCAAAAAAACCACTGGAATGAGTGTTTAATATAAAGCTTTTCAAAGATATCATGCAAAGGTACAATGTACTGTACAATTGTACATATACATGTAATACACGTGTACATGTACAATGTAGCTGCTTTGGTGGCAAAGTATGTTTTGAGTTATACATTTTGAGTACATTCTTGAAATTTTAGAGTTTCCATTTTTACATGAGTAATTTAAACTTTCTACTTTATTTCTCTTGAAATTTACATTAAAAGTTAGTTTTCCAAAAAGATGAAAGCAGGGGAAAAAACTGAAAAAGCAAAAACCTTAAATCGAGCAGACCCATTTGTTCACTCAAAACATCCCCAGCGACTTGATTTTGACAAAGCTGGTCACATGTTCATTTGCCTTTGAAGGTACATGTACATGTATAGGATTGGTTATTCAAAATTATCTTCAGTTTGAATTTAGGAAAGAGTGCTCATTCCTAAATTCAAGCCAATTTGAGTTACATGTAAGAGTACGTTTTCCTTAATTCAACATTTGAATGCTGTTTTACTATGTATTTTCATGGGAACAGAATGTAATGAACAGAAACATTCACTTGTTGATTGTTTAATGTTTATCTTGATTCAAATAGAGTAAACATACATGTACTGGTAAAATCAGTTTTGCCAACAATATCAATCATGTACCTTCCTTTTAGTACAGCATTTGGTAATGTTCTGCTTTTTTTTATATGCATATTATACTTTCTTTGAATCAAGATAGACTTTAGACAACCAACCTGTAAAAGTTATAGCAAAATGTTGAGTCTCAGTCACACAGATGAGCATTTTGCATTTAAAACGCTTTGCATTTAAAAATTGCTTTTGTTAACACTTGACAATACCTTGGTTTTTGTTTGAGCCCAAAGACAAACTCAGTTTGCCTAACCTATTGCAGTTGTGCTGAAAGTGCCGGTACAGCGAAGGTGGTCTGTATATTCTTGTAGCTTTGCATGGTGAAAAGGATAAATAAACCTGTTTGTGGTGACACCATGTGAAATTCTCAAATTGAGTAGTAATTAGTTCTGAAAAGAACTGAAGGTTACAACTCGACGTTTCGATCAGTATGCTCTGATTGTCTTCAATAGAATGTATATTCTTATTCAGTGGTTTGAGGTTAAAGGTAAATTTTTTGCTTAAATTGGTCAACCAGATGCGTACATGTGTATTCACCTTTAAAGGGAAAGTCTTGTCTTGCTAACAATGCCCTCCCTATAGACAGGGCAGCAACAATCTATTTTAGATAACACACTGAAATAAAATGAGTGCATGAACTACATGTACATGTAAGGCTGTGCGTTTTTGGTTATTTTGGGAACCGGAAACCCAATATTGGAAATCTTTGGATACCCGGGTACCCGTAAACAACTTTATAAAACCACGTAAATACTCCAGAATCTATAAAATAATAACCAATACGAACACAAGTAATAATTTCCCGTCTGTTCATGTACATGTACATGTACTATCCCCTGTGTCCCACACTTGCACTGATCCAATACTGTGAACAATAGGCACAAATACCAACTTGTGATACTGGCATGAAGGCAGATAAACAAACTACATGTACATGTACATGTACATGTACATGTAGATACATGCATGTAATACATATTTTTTTTAGCGCCTTTCATCAGCGATGATCTCAAAGCGCTTTGGGTAAACCATAAAAAAAACATGAAAAGGGCAATATAAAAGTACACATATATTTTATACATTAAACATAGGCTTAAAAATAAATAAATTAAGTTTAAAGTATAATAACATAACTAAAGAATAAGGTAAAGATAAAACAATGGCCGGACCAGCTAAAAGATGTGCATACATGTACAACAACAGTGAATGGAATTAAAAGGAATTAAAATTGTTTATGCACACAGTACTCCTCAGTCCCAAGTTTTTTCACACAGACTGAGAAAAAACGCTGACTGAGCTACCCCCTATTTTCAAACTCGAATTTCAATACAAAATGTGACGGGCTCTGTGAAAATGAGTCGCTTCTCGCACGGCCTATTTCCACGTACAGGGTTGATGAATGTTTGGAGGGTGAAAAAAAAATTGGAAATTGATTTTCTGATTATCCATTATTTCGGTTCTTTAGTATCTGTATTTTCATATTTATAAATCCAAAAAGCTGATTTGTATGAAGAAAGTGGAATAAATGATGATTTATGTGTGCCTTTTGTTTTCATTTCGTCCGTTGTTTCCATTACAATGTGCTATAAATTGCTGCGTTTACGTTGATTGTGCTTGGCAAAAATATAAAACCCCTATCGACTGAAAGCTGTGGACGTCATCTTTCCAAATATGGTCAAAACATGGGTCAAAGGCCTTATGGTAATAAGTTATAATGATAAATATTCATGTAAACAAACACAGGGTTGTCGGCCACTTGTTGCCAAGCGCGTGGCTCCATTTTGAGTCACGTGTTAGAAATAGCTCTGTGTGGTTGGACAATACGCCGCCCTCGTCATACCACACATGCGCACAAGGTATGTTGACGTTGCATGCTCGCTGTGTTACCGGCCGTGTGACATGTGTATGATGCGTGTGGAATGCCATGAAAGTTTTTACAACGTTGCAATTCTGCTCGTCATTTTCTATATTCTGTGACTAAATTACTCCCTTATTAGCTTAAAGATAGTTATACAATTTTTTGATGTGAAAAAAGAAACATAAAGTAAATACAATAATGAAAATTTCCTGAAAATTTGAAGTCGCTAGCATTTAAGGAACATATTGGTAATTACGCACATTTTATTAGTAACCTTCTGAAGTCATGGGTTTTTACAGTTTTTTTTAATAGGCAATTTCTCCTATACGGGTTTACTCGATTGTTGACATACATGTACATGTACATACATGTAATACATATTTTCAAAAGGTGATAACTTTTGAACTCGACATGCCACAGTTGTTTAACAGGTATAAAAATGAAGCTTATTGCATGCTCTTTTCAGCCATATACATGTACATTGTACATGTACATGTAACTTAACAAATATGTTCACCCCCATGTGACTCATTTTCGCAGAGCCCGTCACAAATATTTGTTGGATCAAAAAACTTTGTGCATGCCATTTGATGCCCATAAAATACTCTTTCATGTGGTACCAAAATATACCATATGTGTGAGTTGTAGTATTTACAAAGAAGATTACAATGTGCGTGATGCCAGGCCATTCGTATTGAAACTTTCAACTGCTCCTTGTCGTGGTCCCCAGATCAAGTTAGACTTTTACTAAGAAAACGTTGTTAGAAAATAATTAATTGTGTGCAAAGTTTGATACTTATAAAGTACACATTTATATGGTACACAAATCAAAGCTATATGTTATGGTATGGCCAGGTTATAGTGCATTTATTCTTGGAGTTGGTCTCAGAGTTGGATCTTTTCAGCACATCTTATTGAGCAGGAAATGCCACACAGTTGGAACAAAGCCCTGCACACTTTACATGTAAATCATGCATACATGTACATGTACATGTACATGTAGGCCTACAACATACAACTACAATGTACATGTACAATGTTCAATGTTGAATGTAAGTACAATGTGTACTAAACCTGTAATAAATGCATGACAATAAATGAGATTAGTCACACACAAAAAGTTCCCATCTTGAAGCTTAGATGAAGCATGTGTTTCTTTTTTATTGATGTACACAACTTTGCATAGGATACATGTATGTACATGTACATGTACATGTTGTTGTGGGAAAATACAAATGAACATACATGTATGTACAGTTGCGATCGAAAGAAAGTAGACTGTCGCGATAACCTTATCGCGATAAATATTGCCTTATCGCGATAACCTTATCGCGATAACCTTATCGCGATAAACATGTTTTACGCGATAAGTATAAATAGCCGTCGGTAACATGTCACTATTAATATCGTGGTAAGATTATCGCGATAAAGCATATTCTCCACGCGATAAGATTATCGCGATAAAGCATATTCTCCACGCGATAAGATTATCGCGATAAAGCATCATCCTCCACGCGGAAGTTTTTCGAGAAAACCTGAGAATTAACGTTGCCTATTTTCACCGCGCCGAGCCTATATTGCTTCCGCCATGATAATGCACACATGTACTGCATAACGGCGGCACGGGTAGATCCTCCCATGCTGCCATAAACAAACTGAATCGATCAGGGTTTTCACTAAAATATTAAAAATACAAACACTCGTCAAATGTATCTGACAAATTCACAAGTATTAAGTTAATAACTTGTTAATATATTTATTGTCTTAATTTGGACCATCCGTTCGTGCAAGCCTTCAGAAACCAGAAATCCAGGTAGATCCGATCACGTGTAGTGGTGTTTTTGTTAACGTTCCTCGTGTCCCAAACCCTCCATGCCCAAACTGAATCGATCGGTGTTTTCACTAAATTATTAAAAATACACAAACTCGTCAAATAATTCTGCAAAATTATTAAATTATTAACTTGTTAATAGATTTGTTGTCTTAATTTGGATCATTCTGTTAGATGGAGCCTTCAGAAAGCCGAAATCCAAACCAATCCGAAGACGCGTAGTGACGATTTTTTAGAATTTTCCCTCCCAGCCGTATGTTCGGCCCTAGCCATATGCCCAGCCTCAAGCTTAAAATTCTCCACGCGATAGTTTATACCATAGAGCTGTAGCTCTATGGTTTTACTGCGATATACGGTTTAATGCCATCTTCCACACGAGAGTTTCTGGATAAAACGTCAGAATGGACGTTGCTTATTTTCACCGCGCCGGCCAGCCGGCCGCCGAGCCCCTGTTTCTGTAATTCCATAATGCGCATGATGTACCGTGTATTGTACATAATGTACCGAGCTTGCGAGCGGCGGCACGGGTAGATCCTCAGTCACAGTCATTATAAACGGAAACAGGTCAACTCGTACCTTCGCCAACTCGTACCTTCGCCAACTCGTACCTTCGCCAACTCGTACCTTCGCCAACTCGTACCTTCGTCAACTCGTACCTTCGTTAAGTCAACTCGTACCTTGTATGTACCGGTGACAGAAGGAAGGCTTACAAGTTTTACGTTCGTGAAATGGGCCGGGAGCTACTTCCAAGATGAGGTCACATGACTTCCACTTGACGACAGAAGGCGTACTTAAGTTACGGATGGTCATTATCAAAATGTTACTATTTAATAGTGGTGAACTTGCCATTAAAGTCCATAAAAAAGTTTCTCAACATTAGTCAATTCGTGTTTTAATGGTTTATCATATTGGATTGGACGTCATCAGGCAGAAGAACGCCTGGGTCTGGAACAAGATGTTTTGGGGAATGAAACAAATAAAGTCAAACAAAGCAAAACCACCAACATTAGTCATTAGTGTTTTATTGTTGTCAAAGAATTATTGTTGATGGCGTTTTTGTGATGTTGTCGATGTCAATCATGACCACACTGGATGCCTCATTTTCAATAATGGCGTCATAATTAGCCACCATCCTTTTGATGTCGCCGATGTCACCACACCTTGTCATTAAATAATTATTGTTAATGGCGTTTGTGTGATGTTGCCGATGTCAATCATGACCACACTGGACGCCCCATTATCAATGGCATCATAATTAGCCATCCATCCTTTGTGATGTCCCGAAGTTACTCTTGACCGCACTGGAAATTCATGCATCACTTGTGCAAAAGCGTCGGAGGCTGCGTGAAATTGTGATTGGATAAAAAAAACCTGACGGACCACTGCACACAGCCGTTTTATTGTGCAACACATATAAAAATTACCAATACAGCGCAATTGAAAAGAAACCCTTCATTTTGAAACTGCGATACTGCGCAATTATTAAAACATTCGTAAAAGGGAAGCCTATCGGCCGTCCAAATTTTGATGACACCATGTACGCAGCGGCGTAGCCACAGGGGGGCCTGGGGGATCACGTGCCCCCCCCACAAATTTCCAGTGCCCCCCCCCAGGTGCCCCCAAAAACAGAAAAGATAAAGAAAAGGGAAAAAACCCATACCCCCTGGGCCCCCTCCCCCCAACTGAAAATCAATACCCCCTGTGCCCCCCACTGAAAAAGTCCTGGCTACGCCGCTGCATGTACGAGATGATTTAACTGCTGCGTTGACTATAGAGAAGGTACGAGTTGTCTATAGTGCAGGTACGAGTTGGCGAAGGTACGAGTTGAATCGATCGGGGTTTTCACTAAAATATTAAAACTACAAAAACTCGTCAAATATTTCTGACAAATTCACAAGTATTCAATTAATAGATATGCTGACTTAATTTGGATAAATCTGTTAGTTGAAGCCTTCATACTCATAGACTCGAAATCCAAATCGATCCGATTTCGTGTTGTGATTTTTGATAACGTTCCCTAGCCGTATACGCAACATGTACATTATTGTCACAAATTGAATCGGTCGGGGTTTTCAGTAAAACATTAAAAATACCAATACTCGTCAAATAATTCAGCAAATATTACATTAATAACTTGTTAACAGTTTTGTTGTCTTAATTTGGATCAATCTGTTAGTTTGGAGCCTTCAGAAACTAGAAATCCAAGTAGATCCGATGACGTTATAGTGCTGAAATGACGTTATAGTGCCGGCCGTATACACATTAGTTACTGTCACAAACTAAATCGATCGGTGTTTTCACTATAAAAAAAAATACAAACACCAGTCACATAATTCTGCAAAATTCACAAGTATTAAATTAATAACTTGTTAATAGATTTGGATTAATCTGTTTGTGGGAGTCTTCAGAAAGCCGAAATCCAAACCAATCCGAAGACGCGTTGTGATGATTTTTGAGAATTTTCCCTCCCGGCCGTATGTTCAGCCCTAGCCGTATGCCCAGCCTAAAGCTTAAAATTCTCCACGCGATAGTCTTATTGCGGTATACGGCTTAATGCCATCCTCCACGCGAGAGTTTCTGGAGAAAACGTGGGAATGGACGTTGCTTATTTTCACCGCGCCAGCGGCCGCCGAGCCCCAGCTTCTGTAATTCCATAATGCACATGATGTACATGTACGTGTACATGTACGTACGTGTACACGTACATGTTTTTACATGTACAATGTACAGTGTACATAGCCTGCGAGTGTAGATATTCACAGTCACAGCCATAAACAAATTGAATCGCTCGGGGTTTTCACTAAAATATTAAAAATACAAAAACTCGTCAAATATTTCTGACAAATTCACAAGTATTCAATTAATAACTTGTTAATAGATTTGTTAATAGATTTGTTGACTTAATTTGGATAAATCTGTTAGTTGAAGCCTTCAGAGACTCGAAATCCAAATCGATCCGGTTTCCTGTAGAATGGTGATTTTTGATAACGTTCCCAAGATGTATGCGCAACATGTACGTTACTTGCTGTCACAAACTGAATCGATCAGGATTTTCACTAAACTATTAAAAATACAAACACTCGTCAAACATTTCTGCAAAATTCACAAGTATTAAATTAATAACTTGTTTAAATAGTTGTTGTCTTAATTTGGATCAATCTGTTTGTGGGAATCTTCAGAAATCTGAAATCCAAGTCGATCTGATGACGTGTAGTGGTGATTTTGATACATTTTCTCCAGCTGTGTGCACCACGCATCGTTGCAGTCTTTATATGTAAATCCGAATAGTTTATATAAAAGGTGTCTGATGTTGTATAAATCTACACAATTTAACATTCATTTATTTGCATTAATTCTCTTAAAGGTTTTATCTTACAGGTTTCTGTTCTGAACGTACAAGAAAATTGGTTCAAGTCACACCCCAAGCGCTCTCAAGCCAACTTTCACCCAGGTCAAGCTAAAAGCAGAACCCATTCCTAAATCCAGTCAAGTCATTTCAAGCTATTGTCTACCCAAATCAAGCTGAATACTGCATGAAGTCAAGCCATGACATTTAGCGGCAACCAGTACCCTTCCAGTGCTGAGCCAAGACCATCAACATACAACAAAACCCAACGGTCCTTTTCAGGACCACCACAATTGTCAAAAAGAGGTTTATTTCCATGTTGGCCAAAAAGAAAAAAGAACGCATCACCACACCAATTTTGAAGCCGACTGATTACCAGAAACCGGATATTTTTGGGGTTTATATTTCAATGGGTGATTTTTTTTATGTTAGCTACAAAGACATTTAATTCGGCAAACAAAAAGAACAAGATAACTTTATACATAGCGGCTATCTAATTTATTTATTTATATTTATTTACATTTATTTATATTTATATATATATATATATTTTTTTTTTTAATTTTTTGTTCATTTAATTTTTTTTTTACATTTTTTGTATGACTTACTAACAGTGACATTTCACAATTAACAGTGTTAATTAATTTTGTTGAGGCAAAATCCCAAAATATGAGGACCTCGAAACTACGGTACGTTAGGTGAGTATGGTGTATTTGAATATGTGTGGTTTGTATAAGAACTGTTAACGTTTCGAGCAGTGTACTTCATCCGACTTCTGGACTCACCACCATCGGTTCTTATCAGAACTACACATAGGCCTACATCTTCACAGAAGATATTATTTCACATGGTGTAACCAGCAATTTTAGTCATTATCCATCACACCATGCATTCCATGCAAAGCTTCAAATCATACTGACAAGACAATATCCTTCCCATTTTTCTTCTCTTAATTCCTGGGAATATTAATACCTTCATCATTTTTTGAATTAACAATTTTATTCCTCATATTTTTAATTCTAAAAACCCTTGTGCTAGAAAAACAACATGATAATTCTAATAACTATCTCGCACATGCTGTTGCTAATTTGGGAAATATTGTTAATTAGCTATAGTATGTTTTAACATTTCATTTGATTTAACACGTTTTTATAATGTTGTTTTACATTGTTAATAACGCTTTATTTACTTCAAGTTTATTCAGTTACTGTTGAGACAATAAAACGTCATTTTCCTTGGCTGATGAGTGCGAGTCTGCACTTCTCCATTTGATAAATGTAGAAGATCCAATAATGGCGTTCTCAAATAACACTGCAAAGAGGATCGAAACAGACTTTATTTTGTTTATTGTTCGGTGACCACGATGTGCCTGGATCCAATTTAAAAGGCAACAATGTCTCTACATTTTAATAATTTCTTACCAGAGCTAATATTAATCTCTGAAAACAATAAACAAAAATTAATTTCAAATGAAGTCTGTCCCAAGGGTAAGCCATATTGTTCAATTTCTTGAACTTGGGCAAATGTTAATACATGTTAGTATCAGCCAAGTTGATGATGGACCTGCTGTATTTGACATGGATGAATTCCCTGTTTGCATTCAGGGTAAAGCTGGGAGGATATATTTTAACTGTAAAACTAAAGTACGCTAAAAGGTAAGTTTTAATTTAATACATGTGAAATTCTCAGGTACGTAGGGCGACCGGATGTATTTTTAATATTTTACCAACAAAAAAAAGCAACAACTGCCAGTCAGTTTGTGTATTAGTGGTGCAGCTTACTGTGTACGTGAGGTATACGGCTGAGCGTAAAATCAACACTAAGGGTAAATTTAGATTTTTGGTTTCTCAGCGCTCCCTCCAACCAGATTTATAAACAGGTAATTAAATTGAAGACGATGAATCCATTGAGTTATTAATTTAATACCTGTGAAATAGTCAGATTTTTAGTAGTACTGTTTATATTTTTATATTTTCGTGAAAACTCCGTTCGAATCATTTTGTGGAATGTAGTTACCTAGTTTGAAGATGCAAATACGACTACGTAAATCAACACTTTGGGTCGATTTGGGTTTCCTAGGGCTCCAGTTTACGGATTGATTCGATTAAATTCGATGAAGCTTTTAACGAGCAATTAATTTAATACTTATGTAATTTTCACACTTATACGACGCCTGTTTATATTTTTAATAATTCAGCGAAAAAACCGTTCGAATCAGTTTGTGGCATGTAGTGGTATGAATAGGTGTGTGTGTGTAAGAGAACTCAAAATAACAGTCAGTTTGTGTATGCAGCTACTGTGTCGTGAGGTATACGGCTGAGAGTAAAATCAACACTACGGGTAAATTAAGATTTTTGGTTTTTGACTGCTCCTCCAACCAGATTAATGCAAGAAAAGACATTGCATTTATAAACAAGTAATTAATTAAATGCTTGTGAAATTGTCAGATTTATAGGACTACTGTTTATATTTTTAATATTTCAGTGAAACCCCCGTTTGAATCAGGATGTAGTTACCTATTTTGAAGAAGCACAGACGACTGTCATTGGCGGATCCGGGGGTGGGCTAAGGGGGGCTGTAGCCCCCCCCCCCCCCCATAAATCGTTTAAAAAAAATTTAAAAAAAAACTCAGATACAAACGGTAAGGTATTCTCCCTCATGTTTCCCCCTCACTGTGCTTTGTTTTCCTCTCCCTTTGATTATTTCATTGTAATTTTTTAAAATCGTTCTTGATTCTCGGCCTCCCCCCTCTAAAAAATATTCTGGATCCGCCCATGACTGTACTTACATGTACTCAAAATCAACACTTTGGGTCGATTTGGATTTTAGGTTTCTGATGAGGGCTCCATTTACGGATTGATTCGATTAAATGCATGGATGAAGCTATGAACGTGTAATTAACTTAATACTTATGTAAATTTTCACACTTATACTTTATAGGACGCCTGTTTATATTTTTAATAATTCAGCAACAAACTCGTTCGAATCAGTTTGTGGCATGTAGTGGTATAAATATGCGTTATACGGCTGTGTAAGAGTACTCAAAATCCACGACGACCCATTAATGAGTTATTCATAAAATACTTGTGAAAATGTGCATATTCATAGGACGAAAACTGGGAGGATATTTTAAACTAATTAATATCACCATGAGACAGACCACATCTATTTCTTCTTCTTTTTCTTCCTTTTATTCCCACATTCATGTTTGTGTTGTCAAAATGGTCCTCATACGCTTTGTTTTCATTTCATTAATTTTCATTTCGATTTTGAATTTCTCTGGTTTAATTTTACGGATTGATTCAATTGAAGATGACAAATCTATGAATTAGTAATTCATTAAAGACTTGTGAACTTTTCAGATTTATAGGACGACATTTTACATTTTTAAAACATTTCTGAAAACCTATTTGAATCAGTTTTGGGGATAACGGCCTTGTGTATAATTCATCAAAAAATCAACACTATAGCCTACCGGTCGATTTAAATGTTGAGTTTCTCGGGGCTACTTTTTAGAGATGGATTAAATTGAAGACGATGAATGCATTGTTGAGTAATTAATTTAATACCTGTGAAATAGTCGGATTTTAGGACTACTGTTTATATTTTTAATACCGATGACAAACATTCGAATCCGTTTCCAGTAGTTAACGTATTTCGTATACATGTACATATACTATGTACAGTACATGTACAATATACAGGACTACATGCTGTAAACTGTATGTTTAGGTTGCTGTCCTGGCCTATCTAGTTTATGTACACAGCACAGTGTGATTCCATTGCGTACTGAATGCCAAGTTAGGCCAAGAGTGTATCACATTGTATACATGTTGCTCTAGTTGCACGTTGGCAAAAGTATTACATTGTATGTAGCGCGTATTTCGTTTGCCATGCCTCTTCGCCAAATTGTGTACCTTATCGCGTTACAAACGTCTGTGTCTGATTCCTTGAATGCAACACTTATGGACATACTGCGCCAATTCCAAAAAAAGGGGCCAGCATATTTATGTGTAGCGATAGCAGCCATAGTGTATCTATCATCATGCATACTTGACTCGGCTAGCTTGGCTGGCATGCTTGTACATGTACTGTATATAGTTTATGTACATTGTACATCTCCATATGATCCACTGTACATCTAGCCTGTACATGTACATGTATATTAGTGTTGGGTTACGTGCAAAGAAAACAAAGGGTATGAGGACCATTTTGACAACACATAAACATGAATGTAGGAATAAAACAGGAATAAAAAAGAAAGAAAAAATAGATCTGGTCTGTCTCATGGTGATATTAATTACAGTTTAAAATATCCTCCCAGTTTTCGTCCTATGAATATGCACATTTCACAAGTATTTTATTAATAACTCATTAATGGGTCGTCGGTCAGCATTGCAAAATACAAATCGACCTAAATTAGCGTGGATTTTGAGTACTCTTACACAGCCGTATAACGCATATTTATACCACTAGGCCTACATGCCACAAACTGATTCGAACGGGTCCCCTCTATAGTGTTGATTTTGATGAATTATACACAAGGCCGTTATCCCCACATTACTGAAAACTGATTCAAATAGGTTTTCAGAAATGTTTTAAAAATGTAAAATGTCGTCCTATAAATCTGAAAAGTTCACAAGTCTTTAATTAATTACTAATTCATAGATTCGTCATCTTCAATTGAATCATTCCGTAAAATTCCGTATCGTTTTTACATGAGGCCGTCAATATCCGCACATTCATACTACTGCAAAGTGATTTGAATGTTTTTGTTTTCAGGAAAGTATTAAAAAAATAAAATGTCGTCTTATAAATATGAAAATTTCACAAGTATTTAATTACTTGTTTATAGATGCATTGTCTTTTTTTGCATTAATCTGGTTGGAGGGAGCGCTCAGAAACCAAAAATCTAAATTGTTGACTGTACGCTCAGCCGTATGCCTCACTTACATAGTAGCTGCACCACTAATACACAAACTGACTGGAAGTTGCTTTTTTTTGTTGGTAAAAATATTGAATACAAACGGCGCCCTACGTACCTGAGAATTTTGCATATAATGCATATTCATACCACTACATGCCACAAACTGATTCGAACGGGTTTTTCGCTGAATTATTAAAATATAAACAGGCGTACTATAAATCTAAAAATTACATAAGTATTAAATTAATGCTCGTTAAAAGCTTCATAGAATTTAATCGAATCAATCCGTAAACTGGAGCCCTAGGAAACCCAAATCCAAATCGACCAAAGTGTTGATTTACGCACAGTCGTACGTGCATCTTCAAACTAGGTAACTACATCCCACAAAATGATTCGAACGGAGTTTTCACTAAAATATAAAAATATAAACAGTAGTACTAAAAATCTGACTATTTCACAGGTGTTAAATTAATAACTCAATGGATTCATCGTCTTCAATTTAATCCATCTGTAAAAAGTAGCCCCGAGAAACCCAAAATTAAAATCGACCGGTAGGCAATAGTGTTGATTTTGATGAATTCTACAAGGCCGTTATCCCCACATTACTGAAAACTGATTCAAATAGGTTTTCAGAAATATTTTTAAAATGTAAAATGTCGTTCTATAAATCTGAAAAGTTCACAAGTCTTTAATTAATTACTAATTCATAGATTTGTCATCTTCAATTGAATCAATCCGTAAAATTAAACCGGAGAAAATCAAAATCGACCCGGTGTATCATTTTTACATCAGGCCGTCAATATCTGCACATTCATACTACTGCAAACTGATTTGACTGTTTTTTTAAGAAAAGTATTAAAAATATAAAATGTCGTCTTATCAATATGAAAATATAAGTATTTAATTAATTACCTGTTTATAAATCTGGTTGAGGAGCGCTAGAAACCAAAATCTAAATTTACCCTTAAGTGTTGATTTTACGCTCAGCCGTATACCTCACGTACACAGTAAACTGCACCACTAATACACAAACTGACTGGAAGTTGTTGCTTTTTTTTGTTGGTAAAATATTAAAAATACATCCGGTCGCCCTACGTACCTGAGAATTTCACATGTATTAAATTAAAACTTACCTTTTAGCGTACTTTAGTTTTTACAGTTAAAATATCCTCCCAGCTTACCCCTGAATGCAAACAGGGGAATTCATCCATGTCAAATACAGCAGGTCCATCATCAACTTGGCTGATACTAACATGTATTAACATTTGCCCAAGTTCAAGAAATTGAACAATATGGCTTACCCTTGGGACAGACTTCATTTTGAAATTAATTTTTTGTTTATTGTTTTCAGAGATTAATATTAGCTCTGGTAAGAAATTATTAAAATGTAGAGACATTGTTGCCTTTTTAAATTGGATCCAGGCACATCGTGGTCACCGAACAATAAACAAAATAAAGTCTGTTTCGATCCTCTTTGCAGTGTTATTTGAGAACGCCATTATTGGATCTTCTACATTTATCAAATGGAGAAGTGCAGACTCCGCACTCATCAGCCAAGGGAAAATGACGTTTTATTGTCTCAACAGTAACTGAATAAACTTGAAGTAAATAAAGCGTTATTAAACAATGTAAAACAACATTATAAAAACGTGTTAAATCAAATGAAATGTTAAACATGCTAGCTTAATTAACAATATTTCCCAAATTAGCAACAACAGCATGTGCGAGATAGTTATTAGAATTATCATGTTGTTTTTCTAGCACAAGGGTTTTTAGAATTAAAAATATGAGGAATAAAATTGTTAATTCAAAAAATGATGAAGGTATTAATATTCACAGGAATTAAGAGTAGAAAAATGGGAAGGATATTGTCTTTTCAGTATGATTTGAAGCTTTGCATGGAATGCATGGTGTGATGGATAATGACTAAAATTGCTGGTTACACCATGTGAAATAATATCTTCTGTGAAGATGTAGGCCTATGTGTAGTTCTGATAAGAACCGATGGTGGTGTGTCCAGAAGTCGGATGAAGTACACTGCTCGAAACGTTAACAGTTCTTATACAAACCACACATATTCAAATACACCATACTCACCTAACGTACCGTAGTTTCGAGGTCCTCATATTTTGGGATTTTGCCTCAACAAAATTAATTAACACTGTTAATTGTGAAATGTCACTGTTAGTAAGTAATACAACAAATGTTTAAAAAAATATAATGAAAAAAAAATATTTAAAAACAAAATATATATATATATATATATAAATATAAATGTAAATAAATATAAATAAATAAATTAGATAGCCGCTATGTATAAAGTTATCTTGTTCTTTTTGTTTGCCGAATTAAATGTCTTTGTAGCTAACATAAAAAAAATCACCCATTGAAATATAAACCCAAAAAATATCCGGTTTCTGGTAATCAGTCGGCTTCAAAATTGGTGTGGTGATGCGTTCTTTTTTATTTTTGGCCGACATGGAAAAACACGATTGGTTAAGACTTTCTCTCTATCTTTTTTTCTTCAGACATGGAAATAAACCTCTTTTTGACAATTGTGGTGGTCCTGAAAAGGACCGTTGGGTTTTGTTGTATGTTGATGGTCTTGGCTCAGCACTGGAAGGGTACTGGTTGCCGCTAAATGTCATGGCTTGACTTCATGCAGTATTCAGCTTGATTTGGGTAGACAATAGCTTGAAATGACTTGACTGGATTTAGGAATGGGTTCTGCTTTTAGCTTGACCTGGGTGAAAGTTGGCTTGAGAGCGCTTGGGGTGTGACTTGAACCAATTTTCTTGTACGTTCAGTTGGGCTTGAACAGAAACCTGTAAGATAAAACCTTTAAGAGAATTAATGCAAATAAATGAATGTTAAATTGTGTAGATTTATACAACATCAGACACCTTTTTATATAAACTATTCGGATTTACATATAAAGACTGCAACGATGCGTGGTGCACACAGCTGGAGAAAATGTCAAAAATCACCACTACACGTCATCAGATCGACTTGGATTTCAGATTTCTGAAGATTCCCACAAACAGATTGATCCAAATTAAGACAACAACTATTTAAACAAGTTATTAATTTAATACTTGTGAATTTTGCAGAAATGTTTGACGAGTGTTTGTATTTTTAATAGTTTAGTGAAAATCCTGATCGATTCAGTTTGTGACAGCAAGTAACGTACATGTTGCGCATACATCTTGGGAACGTTATCAAAAATCACCATTCTACAGGAAACCGGATCGATTTGGATTTCGAGTCTCTGAAGGCTTCAACTAACAGATTTATCCAAATTAAGTCAACAAATCTATTAACAAATCTATTAACAAGTTATTAATTGAATACTTGTGAATTTGTCAGAAATATTTGACGAGTTTTTGTATTTTTAATATTTTAGTGAAAACCCCGAGCGATTCAATTTGTTTATGGCTGTGACTGTGAATATCTACACTCGCAGGCTATGTACACTGTACATTGTACATGTAAAAAAACATGTACGTGTACACGTACATGTACATGTACACGTACATGTACATCATGTGCATTATGGAATTACAGAAGCTGGGGCTCGGCGGCCGGCCAGCCGGCGCGGTGAAAATAAGCAACGTCCATTCCCACGTTTTCTCCAGAAACTCTCGCGTGGAGGATGGCATTAAGCCGTATACCGCAATAAGACTATCGCGTGGAGAATTTTAAGCTTTAGGCTGGGCATACGGCTAGGGCTGAACATACGGCCGGGAGGGAAAATTCTCAAAAATCATCACAACGCGTCTTCGGATTGGTTTGGGTTTGGATTTCGGCTTTCTGAAGACTCCCACAAACAGATTAATCCAAATCTATTAACAAGTTATTAATTTAATACTTGTGAATTTTGCAGAATTATGTGACTGGTGTTTGTATTTTTTTTTATAGTGAAAACACCGATCGATTTAGTTTGTGACAGTAACTAATGTGTATACGGCCGGCACTATAACGTCATTTCAGCACTATAACGTCATCGGATCTACTTGGATTTCTAGTTTCTGAAGGCTCCAAACTAACAGATTGATCCAAATTAAGACAACAAAACTGTTAACAAGTTATTAATGTAATATTTGCTGAATTATTTGACGAGTATTGGTATTTTTAATGTTTTACTGAAAACCCCGACCGATTCAATTTGTGACAATAATGTACATGTTGCGTATACGGCTAGGGAACGTTATCAAAAATCACAACACGAAATCGGATCGATTTGGATTTCGAGTCTATGAGTATGAAGGCTTCAACTAACAGATTTATCCAAATTAAGTCAGCATATCTATTAATTGAATACTTGTGAATTTGTCAGAAATATTTGACGAGTTTTTGTAGTTTTAATATTTTAGTGAAAACCCCGATCGATTCAACTCGTACCTTCGCCAACTCGTACCTGCACTATAGACAACTCGTACCTTCTCTATAGTCAACGCAGCAGTTAAATCATCTCGTACATGCAGCGGCGTAGCCAGGACTTTTTCAGTGGGGGGCACAGGGGGTATTGATTTTCAGTTGGGGGGAGGGGGCCCAGGGGGTATGGGTTTTTTCCCTTTTCTTTATCTTTTCTGTTTTTGGGGGCACCTGGGGGGGCACTGGAAATTTGTGGGGGGCACGTGCCCCCCCAGGCCCCCCTGTGGCTACGCCGCTGCGTACATGGTGTCATCAAAATTTGGACGGCCGATAGGCTTCCCTTTTACGAATGTTTTAATAATTGCGCAGTATCGCAGTTTCAAAATGAAGGGTTTCTTTTCAATTGCGCTGTATTGGTAATTTTTATATGTGTTGCACAATAAAACGGCTGTGTGCAGTGGTCCGTCAGGTTTTTTTATCCAATCACAATTTCACGCAGCCTCCGACGCTTTTGCACAAGTGATGCATGAATTTCCAGTGCGGTCAAGAGTAACTTCGGGACATCACAAAGGATGGATGGCTAATTATGATGCCATTGATAATGGGGCGTCCAGTGTGGTCATGATTGACACATCGGCAACATCACAAAACGCCATTAACAATAATTATTTAATGACAAGAGTGTGGTGACATCGGCGACATCAAAAGGATGGTGGCTAATTATGACGCCATTATTGAAAATGAGGCATCCAGTGTGGTCATGATTGACATCGACAACATCACAAAAACGCCATCAACAATAATTCTTTGACAACAATAAAACACTAATGACTAATGTTGGTGGTTTTGCTTTGTTTGACTTTATTTGTTTCATTCCCCAAAACATCTTGTTCCAGACCCAGGCGTTCTTCTGCCTGATGTCCAATCCAATATGATAAACCATTAAAACACTAATTGACTAATGTTGAGAAAAACTGTTTTATGGACTTTAATGGCAAGTTCGCCACTATTAAATAATAACATTTTGATAATGACCATCCGTAACTTAAGTACGCCTTCTGTCGTCAAGTGGAAGTCATGTGACCTCATCTTGGAAGTAGCTCCCGGCCCATTTCACGAACGTAAAACTTGTAAGCCTTCCTTCTGTCACCGGTACATACAAGGTACGAGTTGACTTAACAGAAGGTACGGGTTACAGAAGGTACGGGTTGGCGAAGGTACGAGTTGGCGAAGGTACGAGTTGGCGAATTGGCGAAGGTACGAGTTGACCTGTTTCCGTTTATAATGACTGTGACTGAGGATCTACCCGTGCCGCCGCTCGCAAGCTCGGTACATTATGTACAATACACGGTACATCATGCGCATTATGGAATTACAGAAACAGGGCTCGGCGGCCGGCTGGGCGCGGTGAAAATAAGCAACGTCCATTCTGACGTTTTATCCAGAAACTCTCGTGTGGAAGATGGCATTAAACCGTATATCGCAGTAAAACCATAGAGCTACAGCTCTATGGTATAAACTATCGCGTGGAGAATTTTAAGCTTGAGGCTGGGCATATGGCTGGGGCCGAACATACGGCTGGGAGGAAAATTCTAAAAATCGTCACTACGCGTCTTCGGATTGGTTTGGTTCGGCTTTCTGAAGGCTCCATCTAACAGAATGATCCAAATTAAGACAACAAATCTATTAACAAGTTAATAATTTAATAATTTTGCAGAATTATTTGACGAGTTTGTGTATTTTTAATAATTTAGTGAAAACACCGATCGATTCAGTTTGGGCATGGAGGGTTTGGGACACGAGGAACGTTAACAAAAACACCACTACACGTGATCGGATCTACCTGGATTTCTGGTTTCTGAAGGCTTGCACGAACGGATGGTCCAAATTAAGACAATAAATATATTAACAAGTTATTAACTTAATACTTGTGAATTTGTCAGATACATTTGACGAGTGTTTGTATTTTTAATATTTTAGTGAAAACCCTGATCGATTCAGTTTGTTTATGGCAGCATGGGAGGATCTACCCGTGCCGCCGCCGCTATGCAGTACATGTATGTACACGTGCGCATTATCATGGCGGAAGCAATATAGGCTCGGCGCGGTGAAAATAGGCAACGTTAATTCTCATGTTTTCTCGAAAAACTCTCGCGTGGAGGATGATGCTTTATCGCGATAATCTTATCGCGTGGAGAATATGCTTTATCGCGATAATCTTATCGCGTGGAGAATATGCTTTATCGCGATAATCTTACCGCGATATTTATAGTGACATGTTACCGACGGCTATTTATACTTATTGCGTAAAACCTGTTTATCGCGATAACCTTATCGCGATAAAGTTATCGCGATAAGGCAATATTTATCGCGTGGAGTTTATCGCGACAGTCTACTTTCTTTTGATCGCAACTGTACATGTACATGTCGCCTTTACTGTTTCAATGAAAATATGTTTTGAGATTCATAATACAACCATTCCTGTAAACTTATCTGTAACATCTGTCATAGCGCCCCCAGTTGACCATATTGCATACTGCTCATTATACATATAAGTTCAAGAGGTCATGTTACATTACAGTAAGCAAGAACACGTTTCAGTAACATCTCGAGTGGTCTCATTCTTTATTTCTATCCCACAAATATTAAACTGGCGACGAGGATGGGATTCGTACACACAATCATTGTGATCTCCACAGTCAAGTGAGCTAAATAGTAGCATTGCAGTCCACAACAACGGGGATTTTCATACACTTTTCCGTTTCAACATCTGCACATTCGCTACACATGCACACTCGTGTCCACAGCCAACATGGCGTCCGCTATGCCCACACTGCCTCCGTTCGATGCCCACAGCGAGCCCACCGCTCTCAGCATCAAGTGGGAAAAATGGATCAAATGCTTTGAAGGAGCGATGGTAGGATTTAACATCACCACAGCCAAGAGAAAGCGAGCATTGCTACTGCATTATGGAGGTGAGCAACTCCAAACTGTCTTTGACACGCTCTCTGATAATAATAATAATAATAATAGACATTTGTAAAGCGCCTAATGCCAAAGCCTCTAAACGCATACGTGGGGGAAAAAAAGCATAGAAAAATACAATAAGATACAGGTGATGAGAATGACTATGAAAAGGCTAAATAGGCTAATCACTTCACTCACAAGAGAAACCCCATCTATGAAACGATCCTCTTCAGGCGTCTCAAACAAAATCCTGATGAAAGTGTTGATCAGTTCTGCACTCGACTCCGAAAAGCTGCAGAAAAGAGTGAATTCCCTGACCTCGAGCGTGAACTACATGTATCATAATTGCCACAAATAATAACTGGGTGCATATCAAAGAAGCTACGCCGCAGATCACTTGAGAAAACATACATGTACACCCTGCCTCAGTTATTAGAGCTCGCTAGATCACTCGAACTGTCAGAAAAAAGGGCTGGTGATGTCGAAAACCAAAGTGAAACCCACGAAACGGTTCACAAAATCTCAAAGAAACCAACTCGTCATGCTCAAAAGGGAAAAGCTCCAAGACAGATGAGCACACCCAAGCCACAGAACAGTACAAGGCCAAGAGTATGCCGCAAATGTGGAGGACATTATCCGCATGACCGAGAATGCCCTGCTAAAGGCAAAGAGTGTAGTTCATGTGGTAAGCTCAATCACTTCTCTTCTGTCTGTCGATCCAGCAAACGCCAACAGCGATCACAACACAAATCCCAGACAGTAAGAAATGTGGACGAGGGTGACTCTTCATCTTCATCAGAGTAGGGGGGGACAATGAAAATTTTTAAATTGCTTATACAGTAGGAAGTTATGTTGGAATTTTTCTTAAAGGGCTTGGTGAGCAGATTACAGAACACTTTTAATTTAAAAAATTGGTCAAGGCATTACCAAGTTATGGTCCGATAAAGATTTCAGAATGTGCTGTTTCCCTAGACAACAAATGTCAAAAAAGCAACAATAAACAAAAAATGTTTTTATACCATCTCATTTATTTTATTTACACCTGTCAAGCATTTCAGTTCACCTTTTCTTGTATGTATGTTGCCTATATTTGTCATATCAGTGGGTTTTTCCAGAGGATACATCACATTATGAAGATATACATGTAGCTCAGTAAAAAAGCTTTAAAGTGCCAAAATGGGCCTTTTTTAAGCCGAAATCACAGTAAATTCTCAAAATTTGCATATTTTAAGTGTCCTTTTCATAATGATTGTAGAGGATCTTGTGAATCATTTTACATATTCTGAGTCTTTGTTACTCATATTTAAAGTATAAATGTGTTCCAAGCTGAGAACATTAATGGTTGTTGTGTAAAACTGGCATAAATTTGGGCTTAAACACAAAATTCTCCTTTTTTTGCTCTGGAGACTAAGTCTGGCTAATTAAATTGCAAAAATGTCATAAGTTAAGTTCTGTCAATCCTTTTCCACTCAAATTTGTTCATTGAGTAAACATTTGAATACCAATATACTCAAAGTAAAAGAAAAACAATTATAATAATTTCACAGGTAATTTAGGATCAAAAGCCTTGTTTTTCATTACTTTAATAAGCTAATTATATATTCATAACGTTATAAATAATGACAATAATTTATAAATCTTGACAATAATTTCAAATCTCCATTGCCCCAGTCCCACTTCAAAGCAAATGCTGTGCATGATCCAGTCAAAAAGTATGAATTTTCACCGATTATTTATTTATTTATTGGCTGTTCCGAGAAGACTCGGAACAGCCTTTGTTTCTGTCGAGATTTTTTTATTTTTTTATTGGCTGTTCCGAGAAGACTCGGAACAGCCTTTGTTTCTGTCGAGATTTATTTTTATTTTTATTATTATTCTTTCTTTACCACCTAAACCCCATTGACTTAACATGTGACTTTTCTGACCACCAAATGTGACCCGCTCTGAGAAAAGGTGATATATGTCGCAAAAATTTAAAATTGAGTTGTATATATGGCTGGAAAGCACACAACATAAGCTTTCATTTGGTATATGGTAGAGCTCTGTAGCCCTTACCGTTATGGAGATAATTGCATATTTGCATATTGATAATTTCCATGATGACTGATTTACATAACAGAGAAAACGGCCTTTGAAATGTTTTGCGTAGTTGAAAAATGATGCTGAAAAGCTCACATTAATTCCACCTAGCAACGAACATGTTCCTGTAATGTCATCTGTTTGAAATTTTCGTGGGTGATTTGTTTATATTTTTCCATTGAGGTTACAATTTTTTTAAGATTTTACTCGTTCAGATCATTAGCTTTAATTAATTTGCATAATCATTAAAATATTTTTTGGTGTAAAATAAAGGAATAGAGTGTACAACTTAGTACATTACGTACATTTAAAAAAGGGGGAAATTACCATGGTGTAGGCTTATGATGGAACTTTGTTTGAATCTGGTACTCTATTAATATTTTATCTTATTGCATACATTAAAATTTAATTAAAAAATTAATTTAAAAAAAATTATAAATTTTTATTTTTTCCCCCGATACCCAAAACTAAATTTTATGAGTTAAAAAAATTACTTGAGAAATTCTTACTAAACCCAAACTAAGTAACAAAGACTATTACTCAAAGAAAGAATATCAAGGAAACAAAAACGCTGGGAACATGGGCCGCCGCGGTAAAGCTCGCAACTGCAGTTGAAATCCCCGGCCTTTACGCGGTCGGCATCACACTCGAGGGCACCATTACTTTCTCTTTCATCCTCGAAGGGAACAATGTCCACAACTAACATTGGTTGGTCTGGGGTCAATTGGGTCATTTTCTTCGTCATTTTCACTAACAGTAACACTGTCAATGTCACTGCCGTCACTCGATTCAGAGGACTCGTCGTCATGCATCGACATCGTCGCCCATGAAATAATCATTCACAAATCCAACGATCTCATGTTCAATACCGTGAAGGTTGGCATCACGAATTTCGTTTAATGCATCGGCAAAACAACGATCCTTCGAACACATTATTACGAAGATATACTAAAGAAAATACAAAACTAAAATTGTGGAAAATACGATACTTTGAGAAAGATTGTAACGTTAGTTTCTAAATCGAACAGCCACGTAAACAACGAAAGAGTGAAGCATGCGCTGCAAACTAAATTGGCACTAGTGCGCATGCGCTGTAGCCAGTATGGGCCGTGTTGTACACACGTGTTACGAGATCGCGACACCCGTAGCAACAAGGGGTAGTTTGTTTATCAATTTCTTTTCTTCGTAGCTCATTTGCATCTGACCTATGGCCTAAAGCATAACCAAATTTGGAAATAGTGGATGTCAAGCTATCAGACGATACCAAACTTTACATGGTGGGTATAGAAGAATTTCGTAACCGAAGGGACAAATCATGGCCTTTTGTCCCGCGTAACGTACTCAGTCTAAAACAAAACAAGACAACAATGCACACAAAATGATGGATTTTTTTCACTTTATTCATGGAAATAAACATTTCTGTGAATGAAATCTGAAAAAATAGAAATCAAAGATGCAATACAAGACAAAAAAAAAAAATCAAATCTGCAATAATTTTTCACCTTCTCAACATGGAATGGCCCATTGTGCATTAATGCATAGCGCGACTTATATCACCTTTTCTCAGAGCGGGTCACAAATGTCCTTCTTTGAATCATCATAAGTATATAAATCATATACCATATGGAAGCTTATGCCTTGACTTAGATTTTAAATGTAATTACACTAAAATTCTTAATTAATTAGCTTAGTTATAGTCACATGAATAATTAATTAGGCAATCTTGTAATGAGCATAGCTCAAGAAGTATACACCCGTTCATAAAACTTTTTTCAGTTAAATACATTTGTGGGGTACTGTAGATGTGCCTTTTGGCCTGCAATGTCTTGTGACGTCATCATGACATCATTTATAGGGCGTTTTGTATCTGTGTACAAAACACATGCACTGAAAAAGTGGCAACATTTCGTAGGTTGGCAACACAACTTTTCGTCATAATCACAATATTGGTGTCATATTTTACATAAATCATCATTGAAACAAATTAGCTTTTACAAATAATTCATTAATAAATTTCTATTTATATCGTTTAGTTTAAAATTTGTGAAGTATGGGTACACTGATATGTATACACCATTCACTAGGTAAATTCATGGAGCGGGTACCTGGTCCAGGCTAATACGTATCCCTAACGTTTCAATTTCAGTTGATTATTGCATTGGATTGTTGCAATGGACCAATCTGTTGTCGTGTGGTGCCCAGACGTAATTTTTTACGCTTGCTGAATCACGCTGTGTAGTTATTGCATTGCTAACTGGCTTCAGGGCCAATTACTTTGTGCACAACACGTATACATAATACACATTATGGACCCGTTTTTCAAATCCTACATACAGTGTACAGTACATGTATGTTTAACTGATGCCGCTCTAGCTAGGCATCATTACTAACGTGTAGCGTGACCAAGTCACGTCCTTACTCGGTAGTGATTCTCAATATATCTTTGTACATAATAGTACACACAAATATGACGCTGTGCATAAACGTAATTAACAAATCCATTAAGACCTGTCCACCATAAAACTCGTACAGCGCCCCCAAATGACCGGTTTTAAAAGTGACATTTATTATAACCATTGTTCCAATTGCAACTTACAGTGTGGAATGTAATCGGCCGAAAACTAAACGTTATTGTATTGGGTCAAATTATACACCAAATTGTAGATAATTAAAAACTTAGTACGAAAAACCTAATTTCGTCGTCGTGACGTCATCCGGTTTCCATTTACAGTCTCATGAATATTTAATTAACAAATCCATTTTGAACCATAACTCAAGAAGTATACACTCGATACTTAAACTTTTTGCAGTTATAGACTTGATGGGTACTGTGAATGTGCGCTGTGGTATCGTGACCTCATAATGACCTCTACTTCCGGTTCAACAGGAAGTTTGAATGAAAATCAATATTTTAGGGTACAAAAACAATGTGATGAAGATTTTTTTAAGTTCGTGTGTAATATATCAACAGTGAGGTTCAAAATTACAAAAAATATAGATTCACTGACGTCGCCACATATTATAGCGCCCTCAAGTGACAGGTTTTAAAACTGGCAATATACATGTAAAGCATTGTTCTCAGCGAAGATCGTGAGTCTTAAATTAATAGATTGACTTTGTGTATCATTAGTGTCAAGATCAGGGTTAGGCCTACAACTTAGGTTGAGGGTCGCTTCATAACAATCATAATCCAACAAAGGACCAGCTTTGTGTTCGTCCATATAGGACAAACACTAAATGTCTAGTTTATTATTTTTTTTGTAAATTTCTGTGTGAGGCCAGTGATATTTTTTTAAATCCTTCAAACTTAAAAAAAAAAATCATATTTTTTAACTTTATCATAACTCTTATCTCCATATTTAATAATCTGTAAAGTTGTTTTTGGGGGCAAAATGTATGGAAAAGTAAAAAATTGATTTGCAGTTTCCCCATTGATTTGTGCACTGTGTTTTCTTCCCCATTGTTTATCCAAAAAAAGTGGCCTACTGCACATGCACTGCACGATCGTATTGCAGACGCTATGCATGCAATCCTCACACCACAAGTAGTCTACTGCACATGCGCCTTACAATCGTATTGCAAACGATGTAGTTCATGCAGCATGCACGCACCGAATCGGCATTTCTTTCAAATCTTCGGATTAAATTAACGATAAATTGAGACAATAAGAACTAATGTATTTACAAATAAAGTCCACTTTATAACATACAGTACATGTATGTTAATGTTCAGGAACTTGTAATCACCATCTTCCTCCAAAATCCTGGCAATTTCATGTTGATTTTCGGGAGAAAGTCCGACACTTTTAGTGAGTGATCGTAGATCTCAAATCTCTCTCGCTCGGTCAACTGCATCGTGTGTGTGACTCCGTGTTACCGTGCGTGGCGGTCATGAAAAATTGCTTCCGGCCGTCGGAAGAAAAACGTGTGATTATACATGTACATGTATATCGTATTATCTACTGGGAAATGACGTCTGATTTCATTCCAAATTCATGTGGGGATGGATTATCGTTCGTACTTTCGGTTTATGGTGCCGCGTTTTGCGAAATTGGCATTGTTTTTCAAAGATCTTCGACGGAATTTTCAACAATGTTTTCTTCCCCCCCCCCCCCCGACGCGCCTATCGATAACGGGCACGTACAAGAAATCAGTTCTTTGCAAAGCAGGCTTTATTTTTGGTGCCCGCATTCGACTAGATACGACAACTCTTTCCGGTGCAAATGTCAACCTGATAATTGGAGGCTTCAGATGCGTTGGTAACGTTGTTTCGAAACAAGCCGGGAGCGCGGGAGGTGGGAAATTCAGAATGCTATTTATCGTGTATTTTAAAAATATATTCTAATTTTGCTTTCGCATACTAATAAATAATGGATTAGATTTTTTTATGATATCAAAAATAAGCTGCTTTCTTATGCTTAAGTCTCTAAATATCATCACAAAAATTGCAAATTCTCATGTTGTTACGCCTTGTCTAGTGGGGTAAAACGGTGTGTTTGACGCGCCTAATCAGAGGACGAATACATCTTCGCAGTCGATACATCCACGCACAAGCCTCGAACCAAAATTTGGATCAAAGGCATTGATACATCAGTTGTCGTCGACTCCGGATGCCCCCGTAACATCATCGACAAACCCACATTCAGCCGCATCACTCTCCACAAGTCGCTGAAACTGGAGAAAACTGACATACAGTACAGCCCACAAGTTGCTCCAAAAACATGCAGGCAACGTGCGAGGGCCTCTGTTAAAAACATGCGAGTAACGTGCGAGGGTTTTGCGGGCACATTGCGTGTCATGGGGTTCAACTCGTTTCAACTCGGTCGCACACGTTCCGACTCGTTTCAACACGTTCCGACACGTTCCGACTCGTTTTAACTCGTTTCAACTCGTTTCAACTCGTTAGACAAACGGGCAGTGAACACGCGAGCCACGCAAGGACCATGTGCGGGCAGAATTTTGGATTTGGTTATTGGATGTCGGAAAGATCATTGTTGTAATAATGTTACCTGTACACCACTTTGACAATTGTTTTTTTTTAAAGAAACGTTTACCTTTATCATTTTGCAGATGACGACGAAAAAACAATGCAGGTTGAGGGTTTTTCGTGGGTAAACATTTACAGGGGCTGATTAAATGTTTTTGTTGTTGCGGGATCACGTCCTTTCCTTTGTTTTTACGAACATCGTAATTGTTTTAAATGACCAATATTTGCTGTTGTCCCATTTAAAATATTTCTTGGTTAATTTAATAATAATTAGGAGGATCTCAGCATCGGGCTGGGGGGGTGGGGGCTGTATTTTTTGTCTGTAATGAAGATCTTGTCACTATCTTATTTTAAAAAGTAATTCACCGACAAATTCCAGTTACGTGGTAGTTTTCCCATTGTACATTTAGCCACATGCATGAAGGTGGTACCGGGATCGAGGCTACAATCCCGGTCAAATCTAGCTGGGCCCCCGGCAGTGTTGGCTCATTGCGCGGTCTGAGGTCCGGATCCAGCGGCATAGCCACGGGGTCCTGGGGGGGGGGGGCACAGGCACATGCCCCCCACAAATTTCCAGTGCCCCAAGGTGCACCCCCACGAAAAATCCTCATACAAGTGCCCCAAAATACAGAAAAGAAAAAGAAAAGGGAAAAAACCCATACCCCTGGGCCCCCCACTGAAAAGCAAGCCCACTGTGCCCCCCCCCCCCCCCCCCACTGAAAAAGTCCTGGCTACGCCGCTGCTCCGGATGGAGAAAACAACATTGGTGTGTGGAGCCAGGAGGGTATGTTTATTGTCACATGTCCCAACTATTTTGGGCGGGATTGTCTTAGTTTATCCATGAAGACGCAGACAAACAGTAGTCTTAGGGACAATACATTGAAGCGGGGGAGGGGGAGAGACAATGGAGGGTATGTTTATTGTCATGCGTCCCAACTATTTGGCCGTACAGTCTATGTCAAAAGATAAATGCTTGAATAATACATTATTTTATTAGTACAGTAGGCTATATTGTGTTGTTGTTTAAAGTCTACATGTACATGTATGTGCTCTTCATTCGTCCTGAAATGTTGTTTGGGTTTTGATTCCTTTGTTAAATCATTGGTCAACTGAATAGCATTTTCAGGGACGGCAACATTTCAGTTTTATTACTTTTTTTAATGTAAGCGAATTATTATTTGGATAAATGTAGAGTAATATTTAATACACGTTTCCAGAATAAAACATATCCTGTCCGATGTTCATGGGCCCCGTCATCATATTAAATATGGTCCACGGGCAAACATACCTTTATTTCACTTGTCAGTCTTGAAGATAATTTCTGGAGGTGGGGTCATCTTTAAGTAGCTGTTCTTTCCCCGCCTTTCTGCTCTGTGAACCTGGGTTCGGATCCCACCCTTATCCAACCCAGGTCAATACTTGGGTTGTGTTTGCAGTCCCTTCCCCGTTAAATTATTTTCCCCTTAGAACAGAATACGTTTTCCTTCCACAACCTCTTAACGTTGGTTTCATTATGTAGAATATTCATATGCATGTAGATATAGGCTACTTATAATTACAATTTTTCTTCTAATTCTGTTTTATTTACAGACAGTACTTTAATACTAATATTTTGTTCAGTTTTGTTTGGGGGGATTGGACATAACTATTCCGGGGGTACATGAATGCTCCCCCCCCCCCCCCACGACAAATGTTCTTCTGCTGGGTTGGGAATCACCATACAACATGTGACAACACCCCCTTTCTGTTTACGCAACTGAATGTTGGATATGAAAGCCGATTGTTGTACTGAAAGGGGTGGTCACGTCATAAAAGGACATGCATGTAATGAGAAAGATGTTCTACATGTACATTATTTTATAAATGTGTATGCATAAGTAACCTAATTTAATACTGAATGGTGGAGCGGATCCAGGATCTTGAAAATGGGTAACACAGCAAAAAAGGGAGGGGCACACTAAAAACAAGTATGGTAAATTTACTTTACTTTTTAGATCTTACGGGCGAGGACTGAGCAGGCTCCAGCGAAAATGACACCAAAGACAGTTCTCTGACACGGTGTAAATAGAGCTGGACGTGAGGCGAATTCACCTCCAACAAACGGCCGGAAATAGACAAAACCACGGGGACACAAGTCGACTACCGTGACAAAAATATGGGAAAGAAGAAATCCCAAAAATACTGAACTGTAGATTTAGTTCACAAAATGTCTCTTCCGGAATTAAATTCAGCTCTCAGACACATAGTCCAGATGAACTTTCTCAAAACACTCCACAGATGAGTCGTAAGCGACATCACAGGTCCTAGTGGGTGTACACTGAAGTATCGATATACATGTAGTCTCATCAAGTCTTGATGGTTTGCTCAAGTCCTGCCTAAAACCCTCTAGCAGCCCGTATTTATAGTTTTTAATCCCTTCTAGAAAATACTAAAGGTTTCTTCTTCACTTCACTTCTAGAAATTTCTGTTAAATTACATCATTTTCCAAGAATAAACTTCCAGAACGTTCTATTCATAACCCGTAAACATAATGCCGCCCCCTTTGGGGTCAACACGCGGTCACGCACAGATTGCAGTTTGTGTGTATGTAACAATTGGCAAACTCAAAGGAGCACAGGTGAAACTCCACATCGACGAGTCTGTGCCTCCTGTTGCCCAACGCTATCGCAAAGCACCTTTTAATCTGCGCAAACAAATAGAAGCACAACTTAAAGACCTTGAAGATCAAGACATCGTCGAGGATGCTGTCGGTCCTACCCCATGGGTGTCCCCTGTCATCGCAGTCCCTAAACCGCAAAAGCCTGATAACATCCGCCTGTGCATCGGTCTGGATATCATCAGCTTGAACTTGCACCAGAAAGTTGATACATTACGACCTTTGCTACACATGTCGGACTCTTCTTATTCAACCAAAACTTAGCAGTCGTTCTCCAGACACTCAACCAGGGTTGGTGGGCCACTTCTTTGCACCTGAAAGATGCTTACTTCCATATTCCAGTTCACAGAGATCACCAAAAATTCCTACAATTCATTTATCTAGGCACTATGTCCCAATTTCGGTGCCTCCCATTCGGCCTGTCCACAGCTCCTCGAGTCTTCACCAGAGTAACCAAAGTGGTCGCAGCAGCCTTACGACGCCAACACTGAGGTCCATCTCTACATCTACCTGGACGACTGGTTGATAGTTGGCCCTACTCGCCAATCCACATTGGAAGCTCGCACAAGGACTATCCAGCTTACCTTACACCTAGGTTTTATTATCAATACTGCGAAGTCCTCCCTGATACCTACACAAACTCCTACCTTCCAAGGAGCATCTCTCAACACCATTACGGGCAGAGCCTCACCTACCATCGAAAGATGTATAATACTGGAAGAATGTATTCATCTCTTCCTCTCTTCTTCATTTCTCCCAGCTCGAGGTTGGCTTCGTCTGTTGGGTCTCGTGGCCAGCTTGGTGGACATTGTTCCTTGGTGCAGGATGCGTATGCGTCCACTTCAACTCCATCTTCTCCATCATTACCGCCCACATTCGGATCCTGTTACCAAACAAGTCCCAGTGTCGTCCTTCATTCAAACACATCTGAGATGGTGGCTATCTCGCAAGAACCTACTCATAGGCACAGTGTTTCCTCGACCATCACCGTCAGTGACTCTTACATCAGATGCCTTGGAGTTGGGTTGGGGTGCTCATCTGAACGATCAGATGTTAGCAGGAGCCTGGTCCCCTTCGGAAAGTCTCCTTCACATCAATCACTTAGAACTACTAGCTGTCTTCAAAGCCCTCCAATCAGCACCACATCTGGTGGAGAGTTGTCTGGTCCTGGTGAGGACAGACAATTCTACGGTGGTGTCCTATTTGAATCGTCAGGGAGGCACTCATTCTTCCTCCCGCTGTCTTCTAACTTGGAAGCTCCTCAGTTAGTGCCTTCCTCTACATATCTCCCTACAAGCCATCCATCTAGCAGGGAGCCAAAATGTCATCGCAGACGCCCTCTCAATCCCCACAGAATGGACTCTCCATCGCCCAACATTACAACAAGTCTTCAATATCCTGGACACCCCCCACATAGATCTCTTTGCATCTCACCTCAACAATCAGCTGCCAGTTTTTTGCACACGCTACGCCCATCCTCGGGCCTTTACGACGGACGCCCTCAACATCGACTGGACGAACATATTAGGCTATGCCTTCCCCCAATTTCCCTGCTGACAAGAGTTTTAACAAAGATAGAGAGAGAAAGATGCAAAATCATTCTCATCGTTCATCTGTGGCCTCGCCAGGCTTGGTTTACCAGACTTATCGACCTCATCAGCGCTCCTATAATCCTCCCAAAATGACCAGACCTCCTTTTCCAACCCATGTCAGGGCTGTTTCACCCAGACCCAGAGAGTCTTCATCTGTCAGCCTGGATGCTATCAAACTCAACCTACGACAGGCAGGCCTTTCTGAGGACGCTGCAGCCTTGGTGGCCAAGAGCAGACGACCATCCACAAGACGAACTTACGATAACCGATTACAACATTACATCAAATGGTGCACCGAAGAGACTGTTGATCCCCACTCTGCATCACTAACGGACATTAGGATTTCTTCCTCCATCTCTTTCATTCTGGTCTCCAAATCTCTACGATATGGGGTTACAGATCTGCGATTACCATTATCCATGGCGGTTTTGAAGATGGATCTAACCTGTCAAACAACCAGGCTTTTTCACACCTGATTAGAGGAATGTTCATAGAGAGACCTCCTTTAAAGAAACTTATCCCCTCCTGGGACCTTGGCTTAGTTCTTCACAAACTGGCCAGAGCTCCGTTCGAACCAGCTGGCTCTTCATCCCTCCACAACTTGACCATTAAAACAGTCTTTTTGCTAGCAGCAGCCACTGCTCGCCGGAGAAGTGAACTTCATGCCCTCACAATTGAATCGGGCCACTTACGTTGGGAACCGGGAGGCATCCGTTTGATTCCCCACATTCAATTCCTGACCAAGAACCAATCTCCAGATTTCTCCCCTCCAGACATTTTCGTTCCCAGCCTGACTTCATTCTCTAGCGTCCAAGAGGACAAACTTTGGTGTCCTGTCAGGTCCTTAAAGTTCTACTTAGCTCGCACCAAAGCGCTCCGAGGGGATGCTAAACAACTTTTCATCACAACAGTTCGCCCACATCACCCAGCCTCTGTGACCACTATTGCCAGGTGGATAGTTGAAGCAATCTTGACCTCGGCTCCTAATCAACAACCACAACCTAAGACCTCAACAACATCACATGAGAGTCGACCCTGTAGTCGACATCAAGATAAGCCAAAAGGAGATGTTTTTTCGTCTCAGGCTCTGCAAGATAAGCCAAAAGGAGATGTTTGCTGGTCCCAGGCTCTCCAAGATAAGCCAAAAGGAGATGTTTGTTCGTCTCAGGCTCTCCAAGATAAGCCAAAAGGAGATGTTTGTTCGTCTCAGGCTCTCCAAGATAAGCCAAAAGGAGATGTTTGTTCGTCTCAGGATCTCCCAGATAAGCCACAGGAGATGATGGCACCGTCTCAGGCTCAACACCAACAACATGGAACTCTCTCTCCCCCTTTAGGTGCAGTCCAAGCTCATCAGACATGCAGCTTGACTACATCCTGGGCTCACTTCCAAGGAGTCCCCATCACAGAGATCATGAAAGCGGCATGTTGGAAGAACCCTTCAACTTTCACCTCATGCTATCTACGGGACATCCTGCAAACAGAAGGATCAGTGGGCAGACAGGTCCTACAGGGGGCAGCACGAGCATCATCCCAGAAAGTCCACAGACCATCCTTATAGGAGTCTTTATAGGGCTTCTAATGGGTATGTCTTAACAAAGCTTTTCTGCTCTTTCCTTTCAGATAGGCCTAGTTAAGACATTCAATTACATAGCTCCACTCTGCATGACCTCCCCACCCTGCTTGTTTCCGGTGCTACTCTGCATTTGTAGGTAATGAAGGTGATTATTTTCTGTAATAGAATCTCCCAAATCTGCAGGGATTTTCTATTCTATTAAGAAAATACTCACCTTCGTTACCATCCCCTCTTCTTTTTTGTGTTTTTAACTTGGAAAAAAGGGGCGAATACGGGTTTCCTCCTTCTCAGGGCCATGCAGGGTATGGAGCTACATGTACGTCATAGGCTTTGTTTTTTCCAGCGGGCTTGTGTGCGCATGCGCATTGGAAATGCATTTGTAGGTAACGAAGGTGAGTATTTTCTTAATAGAATAGAAAATCCCTGCAGATTTGGGAGAATATAAATCACGTTTCCTTACGAATAAAAAACGGTGGAAGTGCTACTTGTACTGCTTGAAAATGGTTCAATTGTCAACACTTGCCAGTGGATATGTGGTCTCACAAAGAAATTTCGAAACTTGTGACAGAGTTTGAAATTCCAAATAAATAATATTTACTTAAATATCAGTTCAAGTTCTGGTGGCATTAGAATGTGGATTCGAATCCCGGCCTGGCCGGTCGCGGTGCTTGTGTCCTTGAGCAAGACACTTAACCATAATTGCTTCATCGGATGGGATGTAAGCCGTAGGTCCCGTGTACTATAAACATCAGTGCACATCAAAGAACCCATAATGACAATTATCGTGCAAGAGTAGGGGTTTACCCTGGTGTCTCTGGTAGCTAATTAAGCAACACTTGAAGAGGAGATGGGTGCTACCAAGTGTAGTACTACATGTACATGTATCACCCACAGCAACGACTACATGTACATGTATGAGCCATCAAGATGTCGCCCCAACGGCCTCCAAGCTATGGGACATACAATGTACATGTAGATAGATAGTTTTGTGATTTAAAACCTGTGTACAGGGAATAAGTTTAACATGGAATGGCAGGAAATGCATCACGTGATCTGTAACGCACTCCTTGATTGGAAGGGTCACCATTCTTGGCCCTTTTGGCTGTGACGGGCTTGTGAAATACACATGTAGGGCTGTGTGTTTTCGGATATTTTTGGATACCCGGAATCAGGAAAGTTCGGATACCCGTTTTCATTCTTGTTTAAAACATGCCTCCTTTGGTGTACAAATACATGTAAATGTTAACAAAATTTACCTTTATAATACAGAGGATACCATATTTAATTCGATCTTTATTAAAGTGTAACATCTTGGTGACAAAATTAAAGTTATTTCTGAAATAAAACTGTAAAAATTGCGACAAAAGTGTCTTTAATAACCCAAGTTACAATGTACCATATACACTGTACAGAAGAAAGCCCAATTGATCACACGGGCGCACGCATGGCTGGTGCATCACGCAGCTACAGCGGATTCACACATGACTGTGTCAGGAGTGTGACTACCATATCAGATGACAATGATCACTGGTGTGTGCGTGATCAGAGCGCATGCGTATAGCAAGTTGACTTGGATGTTCATGTCACAAACCACGTGTTGAATAATGTCATTGGTCGATTGAAGGCCGAACTAACCTGTTGTGGGAAAACAAATCATGTGCTTGCGCCTTGCCGTGCCCCTGCTTTCTAAATAAGGATATCCCGTACGTCATGTTGGCTTTGGATAAGGACATGATTTTGCGTACTAAAATAATATTTAATATTATGAAACTAACAAACTGCAAAATATTATGAATCTATAATCAGAACTTGAATATTAATTTGTTTCTACATGTATCACAATGAACTTTTAGTTAAATGTCAATAAACCTGTCAATAAACCTTGTTTCCTGAAAGAATGAATTTAATACTACTACTAATAAAGCTAAACAATGATTTAAAGAATTAAGATTATTTCAGAACCCAATATTTCTCTTTCAAAATCGGTTGCGGTGTACTGATTGTTACTTATCATTGATAAGTTATAAATCATGTTCACTTTGGTGGGGTGGCAGTTATGTGGGCGTTCATTGCCAGGAATACCAGCATGTTCACGTTATCAGGCATTAAGCAGCTCCGCTTTGCTGTGACGATATTTCCCGTGGTGGAAAACTCCCGTTCGGAGGGCACTGACGTTGCTGGAATACCAAGAAACATCTTGGCGATCCTTGCGACTGATGGAAACCGAACGGCATTTGACCGCCACCAATGACATGGATCATTACTGAGCCCGGCTGGTTTGGTTTCAAAGACACTGACCGATTTAACACCTCCCTTTAAAAAAAAAGACATAAAAAGGCTTTTTACATGTATGTCTTTTTTTTAAAGGAAAATGTAATACACAAGAGAGCTCGGCATCGGTGGGTAAATAAATGTAAATGTTGGTGATATGCTGAGGGATGGTCAGTCCGGCACATCAATTACACAATAAAACCAATTTCAACACCACTTTTTTATTAGGACAACAATTAATGTTAAAATCCCCTCTATTAACACATGGTGCACACTCCAGTGCACACATAAAGCAGCAGTTATTGTCCCACTAATCCAATTACTGTGAACAATATGCAAACATTCCATCCTGAGCAGCTAGTTTGATACTTGCTTGTAGCATGCTGCAGCCAGGCTATTTGAGTCTTAATGATTGGATACAATGTATCACAAACGGTTGGACAAAAATTTATGGAAAATGTCCCGGAAAATACTATAAAAGGCGTTATCAGAGTGTAATCTCTTGGAATAAAATTGCTCCTAAAAGTGTAAACATTACATTAACTGAAAGGTTTGCAGTGCTGACACCATGTGATGAATAAATCTGTCTTTTGAGTATGTGTGGTTCCGAAGGAACCGGTTTGACTCAACATTTCGGACAGTGTACTCTGTCCGTCGTCAGGAGAATGCTGGATTCCAACTGGGTCTGTGCTTAAGTAGGAGAGTGTGGTGAGCTGTGTATGCTGTATGCGTTGGGTGTGTTGGGCTGTGAAAGTGGGAAACTGGGCGTGTGTGGAGTGGTGGATCCTGTTTGTGGGGGGGAGAGGTGTGACTGCTCACTCAGGTGTGTCAGACTGGCTTGGGTGCTGGAGCAGGGAGGGCCTTGTGTCTTGGCTTGTCTTGAGTAGGTTCGGACGCCAGATGTCACTGATGAACAAGCCGATGTCTTCTGGTACTGTATCATGTCGCAGGATTTCTATGGCTTCTCTTATGCGACGGGGATGCCAGTGTTCGATAATAATAATAATGTGTGGATTTATATAGCGCACGTATCCACCAACTAAGTGGTGCTCAAGGCGCATTATATTATTATCCCTGCTCATAAGGCTCATAAGGCTCATAAATCATTCCTGAAACCATCTCAGCTCCCTGGGGAGTATACAGCTCAATTGCTGCCATTTCTAGCGCATATAGAGCAAACCAACTCTGCCTTCACAGGTACCCATTTAACCCCTGGGTGGAGAGAAGCAATTATGATTAAGTGTCTTGCTCAAGGACACAAGTGTCACGGCCGTGATTCGAACCCACATTATGTTGCTAACACCAGAACTTGAATCCGGTAAGCTAGACCGCTCGGCCACGACACCCCATGTTAGTAATCAGCGATGCTTTTTCCCATTGGATGATGTGGTCTGTAGAGTGTGAATGCTTGATGATGGAAGATTTGTCGAGTTCGCCTCTCCTGCCATGGGCTCTGTGTTCTTTGAGTCTGGTAGTGAAGTCTCGGCCGGTTTCCCTAATATATACACCTTGCCGCATTGACAGGGGAACTTGTAGATGCCTGGTCTTGAGCTGGTGTCTTGCTTGCCCTTGTGTGAGGTGAGTATGTTCTGGATCTTGTTTAGGTGCCGAATGGTAGACTTTGATGTCGTGTGAAGAAAGGATACGCTGGGTGAGATGGGAGGTTTTGCCTACATGTATGTAGGGGAAGGTGATGGAACTAATGGCCTTATTAGGTTGACTTTGGGTACAGGAGACCCTTCGGTCTGGGGGGGATCTTGGGTCTTGTGTCTTGACTTGGCTACGCTTGTATCCGTTGCGCTGGAGTGCGGAGGTGATGTGATGGAGTTCCCTGGTGAGATGTTCCTCGTCGCAGATGTTGTAAGCCCAGCGTACAAGTGTTTTGTTGACTGAGCTCTTGATCTGCGGATGGTGGAACAAACGGTTGTGAAAGTAGTGGTCTGTGTGTGTAGGTTTCCTGAAGACTGTGCGGGAGAGTGAGCCATCGCGTTTCCGGCGAACCTCAACATCCAAGAAAGAGATGTGGTCATCCCTTTCTTGATCCATGATGAACTGGATGCTACTGAGTGCGTTGAGATGTTGCAGGAACAGTACAGTGTAGGCGTCCGAACCTACTCAAGACAAGCCAAGACACAAGCCCCTCTCTGCTCCAGCACCCAAGCCAGTCTGACACACCTGAGTGAGCAGTCACACCTCTCCCCCCACAAACAGGAGCCACCACTCCACACACGCCCAGTTTCCGACCTTCACAGCCCAACACACCCAACGTATACAGCATACAGCATACACAGCTCACCGCACTCTCCTACTTAAGCACAGGCCCAGTTGGAATCAAGCATTCTCCTGACGACGGACAGAGTACACTGTCCGAAACGTTGAGTCAAACCGGTTCCTTCGGAACCACACATACTCAAAAGAGAGATTTATTCATCACATGGTGTCACCGCAAACCTTTCAGTTATTGTTCCTCCACCATGCAAACCTTCAAGTCTAAAACATTACATTGTTCAATAGTCAAAGATTTCTGTTCACACCGCTGAAATGGTAAGTCCCAATTTTAAAAAGTCGTTTACGGGTTCTCGGAACCGGGAACCGGAAAACGGAACCGGGTAATGACAGTTTCGGTTGAGTATCCGGATACCCGGCACAGCCCTATTGTGAAATAAGAATATATAAAAATCACCAAAGAATAATGTTTTGTGTACTCTTACAGGACAAAACACAAACACATTTGTGACAGATGTTCAGCCTTTAAGATTTCAGTGTTGTATTAATATGAATGGATTTGGAGATATAACATATTAAAATAGAGTACACAAGAATCAATTTGGATGTTTTCCCTCACAGTGCTATGCTTACAGTAAAGTTCCAATGCATTTTTTCAGGAAGGACCTTGAATATTAATTACTTAAAAATCTGTAACGTTTGAACCGTTTCATCAATTTGTGTAATTTTTTAAATTAATTTTGATATTTTTTGACCTTTCAATCAATATGAATTTTGTAGAGAAACAAGGAATTTGAATTTTGAGTCTAGCATCCCTAGCAATATGGCATTCAATCCTACCATCCAACAACACTCACATCCCACAGTCTAATGACACACCTTAGCGAGCAGGCAACCCACACAAACACGATGCTGTGAAAACCAATCAACACATCACACAAGTGGTAGTAACTGACACACCCCACTAGGCACCAATCAGAACAATTTCCTTTCAACATATCCAAACAAATACTACTTAAGGAGCTGCATCTCCAACCCTCTTTCTCTTGAATATGATTAGAGCATACTAATTGAAATGTATAAAGGACCCGTGAAGTCCCAATGGTTCTCTCTGAATCAGTCTCATTTAGCGATAGTTGAGAAATGAGTTGCCTTATATTGGTTTTCTCTGAACCATAATGTCACTTATACATGTAGTACATGTACATTGTAGCAACAATTGAGATACAAATTGAGATAAACACATGGTGTTACCACAAACTGAAACAATATCTACATGTGTACTCCACCATACAATGCCTCAAATCTTATATGTCTTCCAAAGCCTACAAAGGTACAGGTAAAGAGCTGTTTGTTACTGTATGTAATTGGTTGTCAAAAAGTTAAATATGAAAACTGTTTGTTTGTCTCAGATAAGTAAAATGAGCGGTGCTGCAGTGTCAACAAGAGGAAGATTCATGTCATATGCAGACAGAGCTAAGAACAACATGGGGTAAGTTATTAACACAGTATATACATGTATGTACATGTACCTACATGTATGTAGCAGCTGTCAAATCTTTCATAAAAATATGAAATTATTCATTACAGCCACGTACATGTACTGGATGATCACAAACAGTTAATTTGTTCCCATTATACTTGAAGGATGTGAAGAGTTGTCCTCCAGAAATGACAGGTTGGATTTGGTTTTTGGTTAACAGGTCAAAGTCACCTACGGTATGTGAGAAAAAGAAAAAGTAGTGCATAATGCATCACAGAATGTGACATTATTTGGACAATCTGCAAATAATTTTAAAAAAATAATCGCAGACTTTGTGATGCAAATTGCAATGCATTTGTTCACCATTGCAGAGATGCCAATATACACGATTTGGGCGTAGCAAATATACGATTTTGAGCCGCCCCAGTATAATTGTATATAGTTACAATACAAGCAAACAATGAATTAACTATTAAGTGGAAATAAAAATGATGAAAAATAATTTTAAAAATGAAAAAACAAAACAACAACCTTTTAAATATAAACCGCAGTGGTGGTAAAAAGCGACGATAGCGGGATTAGAATTCACACGATTATGTACATATCACACACAAGCGCGAGCGTGCTGGATTCGACTGCCTACCTATCACATGTACCCTGCCTGTACATCTGTACATTATTTGCAAGATCGTACCCATTGATCTCAATTACATAATGGGGAATACAGAGCATACCCGTGGGGAATGAGATTGTCTGTGAGGTAGCTTGTGTGTACACGTGTACATGCGTGCATAATTGTGCTCACGCACGTGCATTACATGTACCTTTTAATTTCTCGACGCTTCTTTGCAAGTGCGACTAGTGTCAGGCATGCAGGCACTGCTTACTGCGGAATTCCGCGCTTACGGCGCATAGAATCACACGCTTTTTATGGCGCCGTAAGCGCAGAATTATGTGGTAAGCAGCGCCATAAAATTGGGCCCAGGTACATGTATGTAGGTGAGCTAGGGCTAGGCCTAGCTAAGGCTATCAATTTGTTATTTGCCTTCGAGACCCCAAGAAAGAGAACAGTGAGTTAGTATTATAATCAACGTGATTGATGCAGGGAACGATTTCGTTCAAAAAATTTGCATAGCAAAACTGCGATGCAAAAAACGAATTTGCGGAGCAAAATAATTTTTTTGTATAGCAATCTGTGAATTTTGTGTAACAAATTAAAAAAAAGCTTAAAATTACAGTATGTTTTGTGCATATAGGTAATGTTTTATTTTTTTAAGGCTTTACTGTCGTTTGGTTCATAATATGAATGTCCAAATTTTACCAGAAATAATATTTAGTGTCCTGAAATTGAGCCACAGGTTGTAAAAAAAACTCGCATGTAACTATTTTTGCCAAATTGCAGTCATTCATGAAAGTTAGTCCTCCGTCCATTTTCTTTTTTGGCAATATCACGAAAACAAATTACCGACTGCGACATGTTCGGGTGCTTTTCAAAGTGAATTTCGCCGAGCACGTTACTTTGTGGTATGACCAAGCTTGATTTTGATTATTACAAATTCGTCAGGAAAATGAGCGGTTGAAAGCGCGATCATTTTGTGTGCCGAAATGATTCTAAATCTCCACCACTACATATATAGGCCTATATAAATGAATGCTCATTTTGTTAATTTTCAAAAAACTTTTATTATGAAACGAAGTTAGTAATGTTTCTAGAGTTCTTTTGTTGAATCATGGAGGAAGGAAAATAGATTTCCTTCCTCCATGGTTGAATACGGCCGTAGTGATCGTATGAAGCGCACATGTGAACTGAACACGGTACTATTGTGTATAGGGGGTGGCTCAATTGCTCAATTTTCCAACCCATAAACTCAGGAGACAAAAAATAAACATGTGCGAAGCTATAAAAAAAACTGGGCGGTTATTGTGTGTTTTCCGTTTCGGGAATTTCGCCCATAGAAGTAATGCATGCACATAGGATTTTAGGAATTGCGGATAAAACCTTTACGGATTGCTGGGAAATAAAGTTGCATATATACGGATTCCCATAGGTAAAACAAGTGCACATGTTCAATGTTGCATCAACACCGTCGCGTCGTGAAGTCATCGTGACCACGTACATGTACATGTATGTCTGCACGGACGTACCTCTCGGCGTGGTCTGGACACACGGAAACAAACCCAGTCGGGACGGATCCCTTGATATTTTTTGTTCGGAAATATATGTGTAAACGTTATTTCAGTAAAGGTTTGTGAACATGATTTCAAAAATGTTTTTTAATCTGTCAAAATTTTAATAGGGGAAGTTTTCAGAAGTACCATGTAACAAATCTCTGAAGTAGAGGTGTTGGCTCTGAGAAGAGCCGGTTTTTGTTCTCAACGTTTTGGCAAGTATGCTCTGGCCGTCGTCAGGAGAATGGAGAGATGTGGAGAGTGGTGTCTTATATACACTGCTGGAGGATCCTGTTGTGGGCTGAACTGCTGTGATTGGTGCTCGCTGGAGTGTGTTGTTGTGTGCTGGAACTCTTGTGATTGGTGCTCGCTGGGGTGTGTTGTCTGTGTGAGCCTGGTGTTCAGTGGAGTGTGTCAGTGCTGTGTTGGTGGTGGTGATGCTTGGTTCTGCTGAAGTGTTGTCTGCCAGATGCTGCTGATGTTGTATCCTATGTCTTGTGGTACTGTGCGATGTTTCTTGATTTCGATGGCTTCACGGATGCGATCTCTCCGATGTAAACTTTACCGCATTCACAAGGGATACATCGGAGAGACTGGCAGGGACCTTCAAACAAGACTCAAAGAACATAGCACATAATAATAATAATAATGTATAGATTTATATAGCGCACCAGGAAAGGTGAAATAGACAAGTCAGCAATCATCAAACACGCGTACAACAACAATCACACCATCCAATGGGAGAACACCGCACTCATTGCACCAGTCAAGAATTGGTATCACCGACGCATCCGTGAAGCCATCGAAATCAAGAAACATCACACAGTACCACACATCAGCAGCATCTGGCAGACAACGCTGAAGCAGAACCAGGCATCACCACCACCAACACAGCACTGACACACGCCACTGAACACCAGGCTCACACAATGAACACACCCCAGCGAGCACCAATCACACGAGTTCCAGCACACAACAACACACTCCAGCGAGCACCAATCACAGCAGTTCAGCCCACAACAGGATCCTCCAGCAGTGTATATAAGACACCACTCTCCACATCTCTCCATTCTCCTGACGACGGCCAGAGCATACTTGCCGAAACGTTGAGAACAAAAACCGGCTCTTCTCAGAGCCAACACCTTTACTTTAGAGATTTGTTACATGGTGCTTCCGTAAACTTCCCCTATTACCATTTCCCACCATGCAAAGCCTTAAAGTTAAAACCTATATCAACTGTCGAAATTTGTATCGCAAAATCTGCGATGCATTGTTTGAAATTGCATCGCAGATTGTCCAAATTACGTCGCATTTTGCGATGCGATACATGGGAAATCGTTCACTGTGATGCATGGATTACTAATTCGGAAGATCATTATTGTGAGCTTTTAAAGATAAGATACGTCTAGCATTGTTATAATTTCATAATTTTTTCATTGAGAATTTTCCTTCAATTTACTCTGCCCCGGTCCCACTACTGCCAGCGGGGTTCACGAGTGCGGCGCTGACATTGCCCACAATCCGGACATGTATTTGTTAGCGTTAGATTTTTGCGATTTTTTTTTAATTTTTTTTTTTTCAATAGATGCTACTCTTTTTTGGAATTCAATGTTGGCATCTCTGCCACTGTAGTTTAATATTCACAAACCTTTCCTGAAACATTTACTGTACCCAAAGCTAACATTTATATTTCCGACCAAAATATACTAAGGGTTCTGTCCCGACTGCGATGGTTTTCATCCAGACCGGGTTTGTATTCATCCAGACTGGGGGCTACATACATGTACACTGTACACTGTACTTCTGATGTACATTGTAAATGATGACTAGAGTCAATGTTCTACTTACATGTACATATGTAAGCCCAAATACATGCCGTGCATGGAACTTTTGTCCACAATCTGAAATTCCTGAAAATTATGCAACAACCACCCAGTTTATTAGCTTCACACATGTTTTTTTATATATATTTTTTGTTCTTCTCTTGAGTCAGGGGGTTGGAGCAATTAAGAAATTACATGTAATGTGAATGTGAACTCTAGCCTATTAATGCTGTCAATGATTTGAATTCAGTGTTTTTCAAATTCATTTGGAGGGGTAATGACCGGGTTAGTAGAAATCAAATGGTTCAAGATTATAGCCAAGGAGGGCTATGTATGGTAGATATTAGAGATTACATGTACATGAACGGCCTTAAAATGACATGGCTCCGTAGACTCCTAGTATCTGACAATACAAAACACACAATGTAGTTGCGGTTGGGTTTTCTTATACTGTACCATGGATATTTCTGGAATGTTTCCTTTGGAAGGGGGATCTTTGAAATTGCTTTGTACCCGTAAGAATGGGAACCTTTTTTGGAGGGATGTTTTTACATCCTGGTCTAAATTCACCCTGGCGCATACTCCGGTGACTGCTGAAGATGTTTTGTCAAACACTCTGTGGCACAATGATAAAATTAAAATGTGTAAGAAATGCATCTATTATAAACATTGGGAGTCGGCAGGAGTCAAATATATTTTCGATCTTTTGAATGACAACGGTAAATTTCTGTCTTTTGAGGATTTCAGGAATAAGTTTAAACATTAGAACTAATTTCTTGCAATACGGAGGTGTGATCAGGGCTATCAAGTCTGCTTTTCTAAATATGTTCACTTTAAAAAAAAATGCACTATTCAATGTCCTTTTATTCCTTTTAATTTTAAAATTCTTTTGAGGGATAAAAAAGGTTCGAGCAGAATTTTTAAAGTCCAGACCTCCTTCAGGAAAGTACCTTATACATGTACATTCATTTCCAAGTGGAACAATACATGTAAGTTGCAAACAGACTCTAGTTTTTCTAAATGGTCGTTAGTCTTTAACTCTAACTCCCTAGACAACAAAGCCAATTGGATGATTTTGAAGGATTTTTATTGTTATAGTACAATGCCTAGGGAGTTATGGTTAATATTCCCGTCAATTGTACAATAGATACTAGATTGAGATGGTTCCAGTATAGACTAACACACAGGATTTTAGGTACGAATTATTTTCTTTTCAAAATTAACAAGTTGAACACGAATTTATGTACCTTTTGTAACAATGAAGAGGAGACTCTTATCCATCTGTTCTGCTCATGTGACTCAACAATTTCCTTTTATTCTTCAGTTTAGTGGATCAAGGATAAAACTAAGACAATGAAGTATTCTTGTTTGGGAAAACTGACTTTGAGTGTAAAGCTATTAAGTTGATCCTATTAATTTGTCGTTTCCATATTTATAAGAGGAAAATGACCAAGGAAATACCATCTCTTTCAATTTTCAAAAAGATCTTAAGAATTATTACTCCATGGAAAAATTTATGTACAGTTGTAAAGATAATATGGCGAATTTTTACCGTAAGTGGTATTTCTTCTTTGTACTTTGCCAAGACCAATAAGTATTAATTTCCTGTACTGTTGTGATATGAATAAACTTATAATCTCAGCGTTCAGATGTTTAAATGATTGATTTTGAATTGTTGATAATAAATTGTTATCCCCCGGGATAAAATATATATATACATGTATATATATATACTTAAATGTAGCGGTCTATCTTGAAGTAGAGTGCTCAATGCCACATAGACAGAGCGTAATATACAATGTACTTGTAGTAAAACTAGTGGAACGCTGGTAGTTGTAACTCCGAGTTTCACGCGTTATGCGATCATCAGACATAACGCGTGAAACTCGGAGTTACAACTACCAGCGTTCCACTAGTTTTACTACAAGTATATATAAATAACGATTCGCGAGCAAAGAAAATTTGGCTGATGCCGGACTCGAACCCGCGACCTCTCGAATACCAGACGAACGCTCTACCAAAATCGAGTTAACCAGCCCCTATGTTGGTGGGCGGTCCACTTATGCCAATTATCTATTGCTCTATGGGGCCAGGTCAGAGGCCAAACCATATCTGCCGAGTAGCCAGGGATCAAGCCCCGGTCAGATGCAAACAACCCGGGTAACGGCAGTAGCGGGGATCACACAAACGGGACACAAGCCTTTTATGTGGTTGTACACAAAGTAGATTTATATGGAGAAACTGACATGAAATATTATATAAACAGTTCGCGAGCAAAGAAAATTTGGCTGATGCCGGACTCGAACCCGCGACCTCTCGAATACCAGACGAGCGCTCTACCAACTGAGCTAACCAGCCCCTACAATGTATGTTGGTGGGCGGACCACTTATGCCAATTATCTATTGCTCTATGGGGCCAGGTCAGAGGCCAAACCATATCTGCCGAGTAGCCAGGGATCAAGCCCCAGTCAGATGCAAACAACCCGGGTAACGGCAGTAGCGGGGATCACACAAACGGGACACAAGCCTTTTATGTGGTTGTACACAAAGTAGATTTATATGGAGAAACTGACCTGAAATATTATATAAACGGTTCGCGAGCAAAGACAATTTGGCTGATGCCGGACTCGAACCCGGACTCGAATATATATATATATGTATATATATATATATATATATTCATTTTCCATTGATGACGTGGTTGCGAACATTAATGATTTGAGCCACTCAACGCCAGCAGCATGATGACAATCCTGTCCAACGATCCACCTGCCGAAAACAACAAGGTTGACTGCCTAATATATCATGGTAAATCCCTACAATCATTGAATTATCATGACAACAACATTATGTATTGAAATATAACTGTTTATTGTTGTTTAGAGTGAGAAATACTCAGCGAATGTTTGTTTACGAAATGGTTTTTTCAAGCTATTTCGATTGTGTACATGTACATGTACATGTACATGTACATGTACTGTAGCCCACATGTGTAGCCCACATTGCCCCGCCCACATTGCCCCACATCTACAGTGGGGATTTTAAAAATACAATGTAAGCTATCGACCCAACAACCACTCTAAATTCTCATTCACACACTCCGCACAAATTGTTTTCACAAGTAAAATTGTTGTCTTAATTGAGTAGGATTTTGCAGTGGTGATGGTGTCACTGGATTTTTTTGTTTTTGGAGGGGGGTCTTAAATTGCTCCTGTAGTATTCTTTGCCACCTTTTTGTCAATTCTTACCCAAGCTATCTTGTACTCAGGTCAACTCGTACCCCTAAAATGTTACCCAAGTCAACTCGTAACCAAGTCAACTGTTACTCGAGTCAACTTGTACCCAAGTCAACCCAGTAAGACCACTTATTTAAGTAAGACTAATTGCGATGACGATCAGAGCATACTAATCGAAACGCCGAGTTGTAACCTCCAGTTCTTTTCAGAACTAATTACCACTCAATAGAGAATTTCACATGGTGTCATAGCAATTAGTCTCACTTATCCTCTTCACCATGCATAGCTACAAATTTTACCACTTATTTAATTTCAGTTTTTTAATTACCACTCCCTACTACTCATGTCTACCTGTGCAGCCTCATATACTTTGTCTTTCACAGGTAATTCTGTGGTTACTGTGTGTCCAGCCATTATTGGCAAACAGTATCTGCATGCTAAAGAAATACCAAAGACTTCACAAAAGATAACAGCACTAGATGAATATGGAGGACCCCAACTCCCAAACCCTGATTAGCTTTGGTAAGACTTGTAGCTTTGCTTGGTGAGAAGGATAAGTAAGACTAATTGCGGTGACACCATGTGAAATACTCAGTTGAATAGTAATTAGTTCTTAAAAGAACTGGAGATACAACTCGACGTTTCGATCAGTGTGCTCTGATCATCTTCAGGAGAATGCCGGACTCTGGGAGATGCTGCTGCTTAAGTAGGCTGCTGGAGGATAGCGCGATGACATGATACTGGAGGATTAGTTCGTTGAGGCGTGCAGGCGGGAACTGTTGAGACTAGGATCCTAGGAGTTGGGGGAAGGAGTGTGTGCTCACTGAACCAAATCAGTTGTTGACAAGCACGGGGGAAGGAGGGTGGTTGACTTAGGATATAGGAGATCCCTCAGTCTGGGGTGGGTTGTGGACTTTGGATATAGAGGATCCTTCGGTCCCTAGTAGTGGTCGCCAAATATCTCTGATATAGAAGCCGATGTCCTGTGGTACAGTGTCGTGTTTAATGATCTCAATGGCCTCTCTGATGCATCTGGGGTGCCATGTGTCGATAGGTGTGATGAGTTGGGCTGCCTGCCAGTCGATTTGGTGGTCTTTGATATGGGAGTGCTTGACGATGGCTGACTTCTCAAAATCTCCTCTGCGGCCGTGCGCTCGGTGTTCTTTCAGTCGAATGGGGAGATTCCGCCCTGTTTCGCTGATGTAGACCTTACCACACTCACAGGGGATCTGGTAGACTCCTGCTCTGTTGCTGGGGTCTGGTTTATCCTTGTGCGTGTGGAGAAGTCCTTTGAGTTTGCTGGGGGCTGAGTGGTACACTTGGATGCCTGCTTGTCGGAGGATGCGTTGAAGTTTATGTGACGTCGAGCCTAGATAGGGAAGACAAGTAGAAAGGGTTAGGTTACTTACATGTAGCTTGCGTTAGGGGTTTGGAATGATTTGCATGATTGGTTGAAGCCGTCTGACTCCACCCCGGCGTTCTTGGAAATGCATATCTCCATCCAGTATCAGGCTATCCAGAGATGCAATTAAATAGACACTTGTATTGTTTGTACATGTAGTTTTAAATTTGATATGTTGACAATGAACACCCTATTTTACCCATTATAAAAAAAATCAGTGTATGGGCTTTGTATTCCACAGAAGTGCCTATATTTTAGTTTGTTACAGTTGTTTTTCACTAAAATATGTTTTTATTTACCGATGACGTCATCATGATGACATGTGATTGAACATTAATTGTACCAAGTTAATGATAATACAGTAGGTGAAGGCATGATGGAGTAATGGCGAGATGTTTGATCTTCTTCCACCCCTAGTGCTGAGAATTATCAGCGTAAGTGCAAACAATAGTGGGCCAGAACAGATAGTGCAACCCAAAATGTTCAATGTTAACATCTTTTTTCATGTTTAGGACATCCAAGGAACAAAAAAAATATCGGTGGCGGTGGGTTATGGGGGGGGGGGGGGTGGTGCATGGTAGACCCCTCCAGCCCACAGACTAATCCCACCTGCCTTCCCCACGTGGCTCGGCTTAGGTTAAGTTGCCATTACTCACGCTTAGAGAATAAGAGGATGAGTAACATGACTAATGGTGGGAGCAGGTGCTCTTGAGGGCGGTCTTAGTGTGGTATAAGAATCTAGCATTGGAACCTAGGGCTAGAGATTATGCAATGTTGGTTTAACAGGTAAGTCCCTTCGCGGACTCCCAAATCACCTTTGATTTGGGGGATTCTGGGTAAGCCTGCAAGTTTGCGGTTTTAAAATTATCCGTGTAACTATGTTTTGCGGTTACGGTTAACCGTAACCGACGTTCAAAGAAAAACAAAGAAAAAAAAAGTCTCGGGAAGTTTGTTCATAATCTTATTTGTTACCACGTGAACGGCAGATATTGTTCAAACATCGCTAATTTAAAGATCGTAATCGCAAACAAAAATGATATACACGTATCAAGAACAGATGAAGAACATTCCCCTGCCCCTATACAACGCCGACAAACGATACCAAAATTCACTCTTGAAGACTGAACACGACGTGCAATAGACGAGCGTATGGGAAGTATTGTGTGGAGATTACCTAGCCCCCTGCCCCATTGGCTCTCAGCCAACATCGTTGACAGCCCGCGCCCAAAAAGAACCAATCATGATGCCCAGACGAGAACGTGGGAAGTATTGTGTATGGAGATTACCCAGCCCCAGCCCCAGCCCCATTGGCTCGCAGCCAACATCGTTGACAGCCCGCGCCCAAAAAGAACCAATCATGATGCACAGGTGTAGCGCGTGAAAGATATCCATTGTTTATCCGTCCGCCCAAACCCCATTGGCCAAAGTGGTTTAGCCCATGCCCAAGTCGCTATGAATTCCTTGACACGGAACTCACGGAAGATCGAATGAATTAAAATTACGGAATTGCAAAAGCAGGAATGAAAATTTCACAAATACCGTCACGTACGACCGTGGTCTAGTACTGTCTAGTACCTGTCTATAGAATGCACATGTCCAGCGCGTGCACAGTATTTATGCACACCTGGACTGTTTATATCTAGGTCAGCGGTATTCAATGCCGGTTCCGCCGTCCACCCTTTGATGTTTGAAGACAAATTAAGCGGTAACAAAATGCCACTCGCGCTACAGTTTCTTCTAAGAAATGCAACTACAAAGACGCCATTCAAGGAGAAAGGGCAATTACAAACACGCGGCATTCTAGACAAAGCAAGCGTCTGGTACTTTGTCACCCGCGTTCTCGGTCTAATCTTCAAAAGATCGGGATTTGTTTTTGCTCGCCCGCAACTTGATTGATGTCTTCTTCGCGTACTACGCTCCAAAAATGGAAGGGTCGATTTAAAAAAAATAGATTAAGGTTAACCGAACCGGAAAAACGTAACCGTGTAACCGTTTGAACGGTCGGTTAACCGTGTAACCGTGTAACCGTTGCAGGCTTAATTCTGGGTGATATCAACCACCTAGATGTCACCGCTCTGTGCAACAATAACAGATTGACACAAGTCGTGAAACAACCTACTAGAGGAGCTGCAATTTTAGAGAAAATTGTAACTAACCTGCATGAGTTCTACCATCCACCAAACTCAGCATCACCCATTTGCTTAAGTGACCATTCAACGGTTATGTGGTTGCCAAACAACATATAGAAAGCAATCTAAACACAATCACGAAACACACAGTCCGACCAATCAAGGAGTCGGGCTTCCGTGAGTTTGGTACTTGGATTACACATGAGTGGGATGAGGACACACAACCTGTTACAGTAATTGACAAAATAGACACATTTTATGACATTAATCACCAACGCATAAATCATCATTTCCCTACTCGCGAGATCAAAATTGATGTGGCTGATAAACCCTGGATGAAGCCTAAGACAAAGGAGCTTATTCGCAGATGTCAGGCAGTGGTATTGTTATATACGCATTATAACCACTAAAAATAAGCAGCAACCGCTTATCTCACCACCGCCGAATGTTGACCTGGATTATGCAGTAGGCGTGGCATCAAGCATCAGTGATTACTTCACCTCAATCAGCAACAATATTAGCCCCCTCTCCACATCAAACTTGCCAGCATTTACCCATTTACCCATAGCCATGGGAAGTCTTCCTCCCACTTGTGCCTCCCCTTTCTCCCACTTGTGCCTCCCCCTCCCTCCCATTTGTGCCTCTCCCTCCCTCCCACTTGTGCATTCCCCTCCATCCCACTTGTGCCTCTCCCTCCATCCCACATTCCTATTTTAATTTTAAAACCCACCTCTGAATTTTGAAATTAGTGTGACATTTTTTATTATAAATGTTATCTCTTTGCTAAATGGTTATATTATTCAATTGTCCGTGGTAGTTTTAGTCTATTAAGTGATGTGTTATTACATTATTTGTAACTTTTTTAGTGATTGTATATTAAATATTTCTGTAAATTTTGTCGCAATTCAGCTGCAAGGCTGCAAGGCTGCAAAGTAGAATATTTGAATAATAAACCATGAATAATAATAATAACATAAAACAAATTACTCTGGAAAGAACAAACCTGCACCAAATAACAATACATAGTCCATGAGCCAGACTTGCTGAAACGGTACATGTACATGTAGCTTAGTACATGTGTGTGTACTCATTTTAAGCGATTTGTTGTTGTTGTTGTTGTTGTTGTTGTTGTTGTTGTTGTTGTTGTTGTTGTTGTTGTTGTTGTTGTTGTTGTTGTTGTTGTTGTTGTTGTTGTTGTTGTTGTTGTTGTTGTTGTTGTTGTTGTTGTTGTTGTTGTTGTTGTTGTTGTTGTTGTTGTTTGTTGTTGTTGTTGTTGTTGTTGTTGTTATTGTTGTTGTTATTTGTTGTTGTTGTTGTTGTTATTGTTGTTGTTATGTTATTATTATTATTGTTATTGTTATTATGTTATTGTTATTATTATTTATTATTATTATGTTGTTATTGTTATTTATGTTATTGTTGTTATTGTTATTATTGTTATTTATTGTTATTTATTATTGTTGTTGTTGTTGTTGTTGTTGTTATTTATTGTTGTTGTTGTTATTTTGTTGTTGTTGTTGTTGTTTGTTGTTGTTATTGTTGTTGTTGTTGTTGTTGTTGTTGTTGTTGTTGTTGTTGTTGTTGTTGTTGTTGTTGTTGTTGTTGTTGTTGTTGTTGTTGTTGTTGTTGTTGTTGTTGTTGTTGTTGTTGTTGTTGTAACAACAATTTGAAATGCTAAGCCTCGTCCAAAACACTTACAACTGTTTGATGATTGCTACCAGACGTACATGTACTGTACATGTAGCCTCAAAATATGTTATTACACACTGAACACTAATTCAAGATAAACAGCAATACATGTACATTATAAAACAACCATTGTACATATTACATACATGTACATGTATGTGTGTATACAGTGCACCAATGAAATCAGAATTAACGCAGTTATCGCCTTTTGACTTTATTTTCCCCCAAGAAAATCTCTTTTTGGGAAGCAAATTCCAAAGTTTCATGAGTTGCACCTCTCATAGAAAATAATTATGTTGGGTTTGCGTTTTGGAACTTAGGGCCAATTTTCTTTGAGTTTATTGCATTGCCGTGTGTATTACTGGTTTAGTCCACATGGTCAACCTTTTCCTCCGAGTGCCGTCTGGAAGGAATTTTTTCCAGTACACTTTTGTTTGAATAATTTCTGTCTTGATCAGAAAAATATGATAGACTTTTATAAAGCATCGCTTTATGTTAAACTGAGACTTTTTCAATGATGTCATTGACGGAAACAATATGTTATATTCAACACATGATTAAAACATGAAAATATAACCGAAAACATTCAAAATAAATTATCAATTCCGATTTTTGGCATTTGGTTGTTCATCACAAAACAAAAGGAAATGGTAATCTGTTGTCCTAGGGAGAATTCAGGATGGTGCAGGTGGTGCATACAAGGAGTGGACGGCACACCCAGATGGTCATTCTGAGGTAAAAGACTACTTTGGACACAATGCTTACTTCTTTTGTTTTTTTGAAAATTGATATAAATACATGTACATGTACATGTACCTCCCAAATCCATATTAATATGAATTTTTTTTTTATTTTGGTTAAAATTAATACCCTTCCATAAAAACTTCAAAACAATATTTATGGGTTACAAAAGACGGTCCCAAATGTAGGCGTTTTGTTTCCAAACGCTAACAAATAATAATTTAACCCTTTAAAACGGAGGTGATATTATAAAACTACATATGTATGAAATATGTACCCCAAAAACATAATTTAAAGAGAAAATGTCCAATGTCTCATTGATGACTGCTCCTGTCATTAGGTCTTTTGTTGAAATGGCGCACAACATTTACAACGGCTATTTGAAAAAAGCCATTTACATGTACCTTAATTATTTTACTGCATTGAAAATCATGGGAACTTTTTAGGCTACTTCTGTAAACCATCATTAAACAGTCTTAGGATTGGTTTACTGAACGAGGTTAGGCATTTCAGGGAACGATTTCGTTCGAAAATTTTGCATTGCAATACTGCGATGCAAAAAAGAATTTGCATAGCAAAATCATTTTTTTGTATAGCAATATGTGAATTTTGTATAGCAAATTTAAAATGCTTAAAATTACATGCAGTGTGCACAGGTACAGGTGTTGTTTTTCAAGGCTTTACTGTCATTTGGTTCATCATACGCTATTATAATGTCCAAATTTTACCAGAAATAATAATCTTTAGAGTCCAGAAATTGGGCCAACAGTGGTAAAAAAAATCATGTGTATCTTTCTTCTAGGCCAATTTACTTATTATTTTGGCAAAATTGCAGTTATTCATAAAAGATAGTCCTCCGTCTATTTTCTTCTTGTTTACATTGTTATATCGCTAAACAGAGGCTTTATCATGAAAACAAATTGCCGACTGCGACGTGTTTGGGTTATTTTCAAAGTGAATTTCGCCGAGTGTAAGGTTACTTTGTGGTATGATCAAGCTTAATTTTGATTATTAAAAATTTGTCGGGAAAATGAGTAGCTCATTGTGGTTGAAAGTGCGATCATATTGTGTGCCGAAATGATTCTAAACCTCACTACCACATACATGTATATAAATGAATGCTCATTTTGTTAAAATGTTCAAAAACTTTTATTATAAAGTGAAGTTAGTAACATTTCTAGAGTTCCTTTCAATACGGCCGTAGTGATCGTAATGAAGCGCACGTGTGAACTGAACATGGCAGTATTGTGTATAGGGCCGGGGGTGGCTCAATTGGTCAAATTGCTCCAACCCCCAAACTCAGGAGAAGAAAAAATAAACATATGCGAAGCTACAGTACATGTAATACACTGGGCGTTTGTTGCATGTTTTCCTTTTCGGAAATTGTTTAAAAACTAGCACTAAGCTACCGCTTCAGCAGAGCTATCATACTTTCTTGTAATTAATAGATTTGATTCAAGTGGAAAACATTCATAGATTTAGTACCTCCAGATAGTACCGGCAAATGAATTCTCAGTCCCTGGCTCATGGACTAACATGCACATACATGTAGTTATTTTAATACTTTTCACAAGATTAACACTACCATTGACGTAACTTTCTGTTACCGCAAATCAGAATTCTGTTTCACGCACAGACACGGACAGACACGCTAGTGTCTAGTGGAACCTCTAAATATATTGAATTTGGGGGAGGGCTACAGTTGAAAGGTCAAGGTCAATGTCAATATGGCTGAAACAAAAGAATTTGAGTTACACTTCATGTATTATCATGAAACTTGACAGGTACAATGTAGCTGGATAGTGGAACAGGTTGATGACCCTACATCTCACTGCTAACCCCCTGAATTATTGGCCAATGCTACTAGGGGCTAAGTGCAAAATGGCCTGTGGCCAAGGGAAAGCAGGCATTGCATCCACCCAACCTGTTGGGGCAAGGGTGTGTGATTCATCAACCCAAAGAAGCCTATTGAACTTGGGGCTGCAGGTTAAAGGTCAAGGCCAAGCTTAATATGGCTAAAACAAAAGAAATGGTGTCAGTGGGTTAATTTGATAACTTGACATGTACACAGCTTGAAGAAGAAGCCTCAAAAGATCCCATACATGTATGTGTTTACTCTTTGTATTCCTTCTGTATGAGCTTTTCATAATAATTCACTTTACTTTTATCACATACAAACCTTTTCCTAGTGGAACCTCAAATAACCATTTTTAATTTGGGGGCCATGGGTACCGATGAATATTACCTAAACAAAACAATGATACCAGATAGCTCATTTGGAATTTGATGATAAAGGGGTGGAGTCAAGTCATGGGAACAATTGTGTTGCTACATGTACATGTATATAACACATCTTTTCTTGTTTTCTTTTCCTCTAGTGAAAGACCATTATATTTGTGTGTACAAGGGCTGAACAAAGACTGTGTAGATAGTAAGTACCAATTAATTAGCAAATCTACATGTATGTCCTTACTGTATCCTTATTTTTGTGTTAGTGCATACGTTTTGTTTTCTGATGGTACTGATGTCCTTCAGCAAGACACTTTACCATAATTGCTTCTCTCCACCCAGGAGTAAATGGGTATTTGTGAGGGCAGAGTTTGTTGTTTGATTAGCCCTATATACTACTTACATGACACTGCAAGCTCCTCTCGATGTTAACGCTGTCTGATACACTAAGTAATCCTCTTCCTCCCTCTGACCTCGGTAGATAGTCTGCTGACATTCGACTGTGGATGTAACATACCGTACATCGTCATCACTTTCCTCGTTTTCCTGTCAGCAACATCTACATGTAGATCTGCCTCAGTCCACTCAACAATTCCTGCACTGTACCTCATCAGCGACACAGCCCACGTGATCTGCTTCAAGCACTCCAAGATACTTATAACTTTCTTCTTCACCCAACGCCCTCAATTGTGTGCCATCTGGGAAAGTAATTCCATGCGAATGTACCCTTTTACCCCTCTTCATGGTCATCGCAGCACATTTCTCCAGACCAAACTTCATGCCGATGTCATCGCTGAAAATCCGTACAGTCTGCACCAAGAAATCAATCTCTTTCTCGTTCTTCGCAAACAACTTCAGGTCGTATCCCGCACTAACCTTCCGCAAAATCATTGTCAAAGGGAACAATGCCAAAACAAACAACAGTGGAGACAGAGAATTGCCCTGGAAAATACCTCGTCTGATGTTTACCTTACCAAGACATTCATCACTGGCCATCAGATTTGTTCTCCATGTCTTCATGCTCTCACCCAGAAGACATTTCACTGCCTCGGCTGCCCCTATCATATCCAAACATTCCATAATCCACGAGTGTGATACCACGTTGTATAAATACATACATAAGTTTTACTGCTTCTTCAGTTACTGAAGAGTTGCAGAGTGTTTCCACTGATCTAAACTTTACACAGTTCCGTGGCTTTAAACAGTTCGTATTCGTTTTCATACTGGGATTGAACTTGTTTGAACGTAGTGTTGATCATTTTACCACGTTTTTTGTTTTTGTCGGCGCTTAGCATCATGCGTTTCATGATGAGATCATTTTCCGCACGAATGAGGTGAGCAACGTACTTTTCCTGCTGTTTTGAAACAAAATCTGAAATTGATGGTACTTTGCAGAAGTGGTAGAGATCGGCAGTAGTGTACCAATATCGAAAATCTGGCTCACCGTCGTCGTGATCTGGATGTCTGCAAAAGCCGTTACGAATCATCTTGCGTAACATGATTTGATAACAAGCATTCAGTTTCGTTTGTTGCGCTTTGGTGAGTGACCAGTTGGCACAGTTGTCATGGTTGTAGCAGAGTCTTGAACAAACAAAAGAGTTAAGAAATTGGATGCGAATCCACAGTTGTATCTTTCGGTTCAGGAAAAGGTTTTTCATGGATTTGAATTTGATATCAGCACAGTCGATGCATGCATTAATTTTGATGTCTCCAGTGGTGCACTCGCGGTGGTTTATCAACGAGCCTAGGTAGCGAAATGTCTGGCACAACACAATCGGGACATTTTTTATCCATATTTTGCTGTCTTTGTTTTCATCTTCTCCAGTCGGATCAATGGTCATAAGTTCCGTTTTCGATTTATTAATCTGAGTATGCTTTCTTTTAATCTATCCATGCCATGGCCAGATTAGTTTTCCTGTTCCTACAGTCCTTTAGCACTGTCTTATCAATGATGAGTTGGTCTTTCGTTCCTCTTGACCGCTTCTTGCAACCTTTCTGCTCATCTGGAAATAACTGCTGATCTTCTGTGTGACTATACAGATCTTCTGCAATGATACCGGTCAGAAGTTTATACATCATGGGTAAACATGTAATAGGTCGATAATTACTTGCAACGTTACCCTTCTTAGTGTCCTTCATGATGAGAACTGTTCTTGCTTCAGTCATCGTTGCCACACGTTAAGCATTCTTGCAGCTGCTGTGCTATTCTTTCGTGAAGACTACTGAAGTTCTTTAGCCAGTATCCGTGCACTTGGTCTGGTCCCGGGGCTTTATTAATCTATTCCTTATATCTGAATCTTTCATCGCACCTCTATCCATTTGCTCTATTCTATTATTATTACTATTATTATTATTATTATTATTATTATTACTTTTATTATTATTATTATTACTTTTATTATTATTATTATTATTATTATTATTATTATTATTATTATTATTATTATTATTTCTCGTTAGCACAGCATGAAAAGAAAGATCTTGTTTTCCTTTCTGCTGGTTACACCTCAAGCCACTCATAACAGCTCTCCAGTTTTTGTGCTAAGTAAGTGTTTTGTAGCTACAAGTTTGTCTTCATTTTTATACTAGTGGATTTCTTATTACATCTGGAATCTACTGGACGTTTTATGTGAGTATTTGTACATTTGTTTTCTTATAATAAGTGAAAAACTGTTGTTTTTTTGTCTGTCTCTCCAGAAAGTTTTTACTGTTGAGTGTATATACATTTTGGATCTTCATTTTATTTGTGCAGTCAGCTCTGATTTAGATTATAACCTGTAGCTAGAGATTATAACCTGTAGCTTGACCACAAGCCTTTTGTTTGGATCAACAACTTTGTGATCAGACAATGGAGGTCTACATCCTGTTTATTCTACTCCTGCTATCCAGACCATTGTGTCTCAATGACTCATCAGAAGATGGCATATACAAGATGCAATCTACAGATTGTTCACCCAAGATCCGCCATCTTAAATTCTTGAGACGTCCTATATCATACTATGATAATTCATCTGCCACCTTTCACCTGGAACTCTTAATTTCTGGTGACATAAACCCAAACCCTGGACCTGAAACACTGATCAACACACCCAAAAACGCCACTCAGCTCCATAAAATTTCCTATAGTCAAGAATGAACTACTCAATCTTCACAATGCTCCATGTACCGATGCAGCTTTATCTTATTCAGCATTGAGTCAATTGAACTCTCTTGGGATGCTAATCAACCCAAAACATACCGCAAGCACATAGAGGTAAAAAGCTGGTCGCCGAGAATGGACAGCCTTACACAACTAGCACTCCTGCCTTATCAACCCCAGCAGTGAACTTAACCACATCAACAAGCGACATTGGCATAACTTCAACTCCAAATGTTCATGATGAGTCTAAACTTCAGCTCTGTGTACTAAACACTCAATCCATATGTAACAAATCGGATGAATTTGTTGACTTTGTACTAAAACAATTTGGATCTTGTTGCCATAACGAGACATGGTTTAAACCCGATGATGACTTAATACCCGTGAGTGTACTCCTGCTGGCTACTCTCTCCATCATATCCCCAGACCAAAAAGACCGGTGGAGGGTTGCACTTCTCTTTAGGTCCAGTTTATCTGTCAGTATGAAAGTGTTAACATTGACTACCTAACATTTGAATCTCTGCATGCTGAGGTAACGTGCAACTCTAGATCTGTTCGCCTTTGTTAATATTTATCGACCAGAAAGGGATGTTGATGGTAAACATATAACTTCTCCAGTTTTCTGCAGAATTTGAGAAATTAATTGTGGATTATCTCTTGCACCCATCTGACATTATTTTAATCGATTTTAACATTCATATGGACATCTCTTCAAACAATTATGCTTAATCAGTTTAAAGATCTGCTCTGCTCATGGACTTATCCAGCATATCACAGCACCCACTCATCGATATGGTCACTGTCTTGACCTCATGATAGCAGCGTGAAAATACTTCACCTCTTATCTCGAATATAACTATCCATCCCGGCTTATCTGATCATTATGCAATCATGGCAGATATGAACCTTAAAACCTCCCATGCCTACCATTTCTGTAACTACTCGCCACTGGAAAATGTAAATATTAGAGATTTATGTCATGATCTTGAATCTCAACTGGAAAATGTAAACCTTGAAGATGGTGAGCTGGATTCTTGTGTCAATCTATTTGAATCTACTGTCCGTAACATCTTGGACGATCATGTCTCCATAAAAACTAGAACTGTAAAACTACAATCTGAATCCCCTGGTTCAATGATGATATTCGTGTACTGCAAGGAAAACTGTCGTCAACAGAACTAAAATGGCGTGACAATGGGAAACTTGGAGTACATCGGCGAAGAATACTGTAACCAACGAGATATTGTGAAGAACATGATTAACCAGGCCAAAATAACTCACTACTCATCTCTTGTGGAAGAGAACTCTGGCGATCAGAAAAACTCTTTAACATTGTTGAAAAGCTGCTTCATAAACCCAAAGCTCCAGTGCTTCCATCTACACACTCCAATCAGGACCTCGCTAATGAATTTTCAAACTTTTTGTCACAAAATTGAGAATATCCGTCGTTATTTTCCCCAGTACCTGTCATTCTATCACAAACACCATCACGCAAGGATCCACAATGTAGACTGTCTATGTTTGAGCCTACTAGTGTTAGGAGATCAAGAAACCTCATCATGAAATCGCCATCAAAATCGTGTGAACTTGATCCAGTGCCAACTTCGCTAATAAAACAAAATATTGATGTGTTTGCTAAGTATATCACAATTATTGTAAACAGATCTCTTTCTTCCGGTTGTTTCCTGATAGCCGTAGAAGATTGCTCATGTTAAACCACTCCTGAAGAAACCCAATTTGGACAAGGAAGTTTTCAAAAATTACCGACCGGTGGAATTTAGTACCTTGGAAAAACAATCGAGCTGAGTTGTTTCATCACGGATCTCTGACCATGTTCGTGTGAATAACCTGTCGGATACATTTCAGTCAGCCTATAAACCATTTCATGGGAACGGAAACTGCTCTTCTCTTCGTCAACAATGACATTTTATCTGCCATGGATGATGGAAAATCACTGCATTAGTTTTGTTAGACTTAAGCGCGCTTGACACGGTCGATCACAAAATCCTTCTCTCCGCCTGCAATATCATCTTGGAATACATGACACAGCCCTGGATTGGTGTAAGTCCTACCTTTTAAATAGGCCTCAGCATGTTTGTATTGGTAATGCCACCGAGCCTGTTATTCTTGACTATTCTGTACCCCAAGGCTCGTGCTCGGCCCACAGTGGTTTACTGTTTACACGCTTCCAGTTCGTGATATCATTTTGAAGTATAATTTAAATTACCATGTTCACGCTGATGACACGCAGCTCTATTACTTTAAATCTTCTCAAGAACCTGCCGATTCCTGCATTACAACACTGGAGAAATGTATTCAAGAGATTGAGTTGGATGCGACAAAACTTCCTGAAATTGAACGACAAAAAACAGAATTTGTTCTATTTGATCACGCCAGCAATTGTCTAAAGTTTCTCTTCCATCTATTGCAATTGGTGACTGCAGATAACCCTCATCACAAGCACGTAATTTGGGTGTTATATTTGACTCGACAATGACTTTAAAACCTCATATCTCCAACATTGTTCATATCATCATTTCCATATCAGAAATATCAGCGAATAAGGAAATACTTGAATAAAAGTGCTACTGAACAAATTATTCATGCGTTTGTCACATCACGCCTCGATAACGGGAATGCTCTACTCTCGGTCTCCGCAGAATCAAATATCCTGCCTTCAGAACATACAAAACACAGCAGCTCGTGTTGTGACTTTGTCCAAAAGTCATGCCATATCACGCCAATCTTGAAAAGAACTGCACTGGCTTCCTGTTTCACAGAGAATTGTTTTAAACTTATGCTAATTGTTCACAAATCTTTAACATATTGTTCAATTTATATTTCTGAACTGCTTAAAGTCTACACTCCATCACGCACTTCGCTCCAGCAACATGTCACTCCTAAAGGAACCAACATCAAAACGGAACTGGGTGATAGGTCTTTTCTGTCGCGCTCCGAGACTCTGGAATCATCTTCCAACTAAACTCAAATCTTGTCATAGTATAACTAGATTTAAGTCGATCTTAAAACTCATCTTATGTCACAATTCTTCAAAGATGATGTATATTTGTAATTCCATTGTAGGTACGTGTATCTCAGTACATAATTTTTCCCTATGTTATCATTGTATATTGTTTGTATTCATGTTTTTATCTTTGTTTCCGCGCCTTGAGCGCCCAGCAGGGTGGATATGTGCGCGCTATAAATCTTTATTATTATTATTATTATACATGTATGTCCCGTAGCCTTAGATCTCAAGTGTCTTTCGCAGAATCCTTATTGTTCCTAAGAGTGCCGCCTTCTGTAGTAATTCTAGTCTAACAGATGTTCCTATCTCCTTGATATGTTTCTCCAACGCCTTCTGGATTGTATACCCAGTGCTCCCACTACCACGGGATGAACCTTCACCTTGACTTGCCACAGCTTGCGGAGTTCTCTCGCTAAATCCTTGTATTTCTATACCTTCTCATTCTCCTTTGATGCTAATCTACTATCATCCGACACAGCTATATCGATAAGATGACACATCTTCTCATGTTTATCCAAGACAACATCTGGCCGTCTGTGTTCTATAACATGGTCTGTCTGTATGTTGAAGTCCCAGAGAATCTTGACATGGTCCGTTTCTTTTACCTTTTTCGGCACATGGTCGAGGCGAGAGACCCTCCCCCCCCCTGATCCCGCACAAACCTTCTGCAAAATCTTTGAGAAAGGTCTAAGCGCCTAATATTAACCTAACCAAGGCATTCACATCATTGGCATTCGCATTTCACTGCATCAGCTGCGATACCATGTTATACCATGTGGTACAGTATGTATGCCTGCTTGTGGTTGATCCATGCCATGGCCAAATTAGTTTTCCTTTTTCTGCAGTCCTTTGGTACATGTACCTTCTTATACATGTACATGTAGATCATAATAAGTTGGTCTTTCGTTCCTCTTGACTGCTTCTTGCAATCTTTCTGCTAATTTGGAAACAGCTGCTGAAAGGCATTCAGCTTGGAAGATTCTGCCCTCAGATGAATTGGGAGGCCACAGATATTCTCCTAACTTTTGCGAGACTCAAACAAAAGTGTGAACTGATGTTTTCTGTTGTCGTGGAAACTGCCACTGATGACGAAAGAACAACTTACATGTACATGTACCTCCTTAGATACATGAACAGGGCTTAGATACATACAATAGTTGGAGTTTTGATAATGATGATGACAGAATGAAACCAGATGTACTGTTGTCACGCTTCCAACAGCACTTAGAGCCCGATCAAACCATTGCATATTCCTGTACAAGCTACAGAACATGAATGAGACTGCTGATGATTTTGTAACCAAAATGGAAGCCATAGCAGGCAAATGCAAATACCGTGATAGAAAAGAAATGGAGGACAGATTAGTTGATCAGCTCATATGGGGTCAGCAAACAAAGATGTACAGAAAGTACTCATCGGGAGAGATGAAACTAAACACTGAATGATGTCATCACTGTTGCCCACAGTCATGAGACAACTGCAAAAAACTAAAATCCTCTTCTGGAGTCAGCTCAGACCCCCAGGGAGCCAAAACAGAGACAACACACAGACCTGCTCCAAATCTCCATGCAGACGAGTACATTATCTTGTTGATGACAGCCCTGATAAATTCCTCAAAATTTCCTCACGATTGGCACTGTTGATATTGATATCATTGACTCTACTCTTAACACTTGAGAGGAAGTATTTGCAAAACTATGCATAAAGAGTAAGCATCCACTGATGCTCTGTTGTAAGGTTGACACTGGAGCACAATTACCGCTTCACCTATTTGTGTAATCTTTCCGGAGAAACCGGAGAGTAGTGGAAATCCAAAGCCTGGGAGTCTTAGAGAACAGTAAAATGGCACTTACATTTTACTGCCTATGGTGGGTCCAAAATCACACAACTGGGTGTGGTCAAGATTTCTTTTTCATACAAATACTCCAAATACAATTGCATCTTTTCTGATGCAGCAGGACCAGCCCTCATGAACAGAAATAGGAACAATCTCGACCTAGCAAAGAACGACAAGTTCACTTTGCTGACGCAATAGCAAAGCCTGCCACATCACATCCGACAAACAAATCTTTAAAATAATCTGCAGTGATACACCACTTGAAAGGAGACCAGAGATTCACAACAAGGTAGAACTGATAGAAATAAACTCTGACTGTTTTGAACTTCACAACACATCACACAACAGTAGCACCAATCGGAACACTTCCCATTCTACACATAATCCCAGCAAATACTACTTAAGGAGTTGCATCGGCAAACCTCTTCATTCTCCTGACGAAGATTAGAGCAGGCTAATCGAAACGTTGAGAATAACCCGTGAAGTCCCCATGGTTCTCCCTGAACCATATTAACCCGTGAAGTCCCCATGGTTCTCCCTGAACCATATTTCTCACTTAGCGACAGTAGAGAAAAACGAGTTGCCCGAAATTGGTTCTCCCTTGAACCTTTCTCACTTAACGAAGGTTGAGATACGAGTTGTGCGATACGGTTCTTTTCAGAACCTGTACCTCAGCTTCACGTTAGTTGAGATAAACACATGGTGTTACCGCAAACCGAAACGATATCGATATTCCACCATGCAAAGCCTCAAAACTTGTATTTAAGATCTAATTTTAGATACATGTATAATTGTAAAAAAAACTAGAGCTCAAGTGTTTGTTGGAACAAACATACGGTGTTCATTTGAACTTCCGGTTCAATCAAATTATCATTGATGATGTCAATATCATATTTTGCAATATCAATTTCCTATTCAAAAGATATTAATTTAGCGTTAGAATGTGTTGAATTTGAACTTCCTGTTTGGACCGGAAGTAAAGGTCAGATCAGGTGATTTGAAAGTCACATATACATTGTATATGACCTCCTCATAATCATGAAAAAATAACCTGCTTTGGTTCAATTTCTTAGATTTTAAAATAATCCCTTTTTAAAACTGCCGCTAGAGGGCGCTCTGAACTTTGATGATGTCATCAAACATATTTTTTGAAAAGATAAGATGTCACTATTCACTTTATTCACAGAAGATATATATTCAAATTTCCTATGGTTTTTCAAATTATTATTTTTCTAAACTTGTCGCCAGAGGGCACTGTGACAGGTGATAACGTCATCAGTCACATTTTTTAAAAGGTCACACATCAATAGTAATTTCGTCCACTGAAAGCATGTCCAAATACCATCAAGAACCCTATAAAAGTGCTTCAGAGTATTTTTTCACTTAAACTTCCGGTTTCGACCGGAAGGAGACGTGAGATTGGGTCATGTCTGTGTGCGAAATGTCACATAATTCAAGATCTGTAAGATGATGCAAAGATTGTGTAAATACCTTTTATGGTTCATGAGATATGATTTTTTGAAATATTAAAATTTAATTTATTTTAATTCGGTATCTTATGACATCACCATGACGTCACAACTTTATTGACAACTACATGTTATGGTCAAAGTATGTGCCAAGTTTGAAGGGTCTGTGAACTTTGGAACTTTTTTTTTTTTTTTGATAAAATATATTACTTGAAAAAACAAATGTTTGCCTTTTTGTAAACCTGGATCTTTACGTTTGATGTGCCATTTGAAATTTCATAATTTTGGTGTCCCAAAAATTGGCTATGGTTGTTCCAATATCTGAAATTTACTTAAATTGCAGGAGCTGTTCAAAGAATTCGCCGCATTATTGATGAAAGCATGGCTAAATCTAAAGGAAGAGGAAGGGGGAAGAGTCGACTTTTTGGACAGATGGAACCTTCTTCACCCGCCAGTGCTCAACCCCGTCTAGGGGGACCATTTGATTCACAGCAACCATTGCCACTGATGTCACTTCAATCGTCTTCACCAAATCCTTCAACTGGGGTAAACACATTAATAGTTTGTTTGTTTGTTGTTTTTTTAAAAGATGGAATGAAAGTTGGAATGAAACTTGGAATGAAACTACAGTATTAAAAGTTTTGAACTCCTAACATACATGTACATGTATCCTGCATAATATGTACAACTAAAATTAGTGGCTTTAAAGATATATCACTTGAGTTTTTTGCTAGTTTGCCTGTAATTTCCGGAAAATTCTTTTTCATTAGAGGACTGCTGTTTTACTCTGAGGAAAGGAAAACAAATGCTTTTGATGATGCATCTACTGTAATAATCATGAGAAACATGGGTCCACTTCAGGGGACTCCCTTACCTGTTAAACCTACAAATGCACATTTCACTAGCCGAAGGCTACCTCGCTAGATTCTTTTTTACCGCACCCTAATAGCGCCCTCCAGTGTCCCTTCCCATCATGCCTCTGCGCCCATGTCGCCGTCAGTCTCTTTTTCTCTAGCGCTACGTTGGAGAAAGGACGTAGTTTTTCTGCGGAGCTCCGCTCCCCGGATTAACCGGACTTTTTGTCACCTCGACTTGATTCTTGAAGTTTGTTGGTCTGTTCCTTTAGCGAACAGACCGTGGGTAAGTCCTTGTTTTATTCCTTTCTTGTTTTTACACTACAGGAATTATGGATTTAGCCCCGATTTTCTTTCTCCGTGCGGCTCTTGTCAGCTGCCACAAACCCCCGCTTCTGTAGATCCAAGATGGTTATGCCCCCGCTGCAGAACGTGCAATCGCCAGCCGGCACAGTCTGCCGCGGTTGGGAGGATACGGAGGGAGGCGGTGACAGCCTGGCCTGCCCCGCTCCCCTCCGGTGTTTTTTCCACCAGCCTGGGCCGTTCTCGGACCCATTCCGGGTCCCAACGATCTCTTCTCGGAGCCATACCTGCGCCGGTCCCTGGCCTCCGACGCCAGGACTCTCTCAGAACCCACCAGCATACCGCGCGTCCCTGTCTGCTGGTAGGGGCTCTACTACAGATTTTTGTTTTCTTCTGAGGACATACCGCGCTGTCCCTGTCCTCTGGAAAAACCACTGCTGTTGACCCTTCCACGGGACTTACCTTGGTCCCTGTCCTCCAAAAAGGTGTCACCACTGGAACCAAAGGAAAGTTTGAGGCATACCGCTTGGTCCCTGCCATCCAAAACCTACCAGTTCCAAAAGAAAGACTAGAGCCATACCGGGTCACTGGCCTCTGGGTCTACAGTAAAGGCAAGGCGCAAGTTCACGGTGACATACCTTCGCGGTCCCTGTCATCCGGGACGGCCGCCCTGCCGGACCCCCAGCTACGGAGACATACCTTTATGGTCACCGGCCTCTGGTAGCGGTAGCCCATATCGATCCGCCTTTACCGGCTAGCCCCATGGCAGTCATTACAGCCGGGCAGACTCCGGTGGAGACAGGGAACGATTGGCCGTCGTAAGAGGCGACACCGCTACAGCTCTAGTGCGGCCTTCCTCGGGCAGTTCCCTCTGTACCGCCGATCACCGGATGGGTCCACAGCACTACTCCTACAGGATTTCAAGATCTGACAGCCACTGTGGCGTCTCTGGTCAAAAACCTACAGGGGCCGCCCGACCGCCTTACCCCCAGAACCGACTGACTCACGGGTCAAGCCCTGTGGCTGGGGATGCAATATCTGTACTGCCTCCTCGATGAGTTTTCCGACACTGACGAGGTACCTGACGCTGGGTCTGCCCCAGATGTACCGCCTTCTGCAGTTGCCCCAAGTTCATCCGGTTTGCCTGCGGACGCTTCAGCCCATGGGTCCCCAGGGTTTTCCGCTGGATCTCGGATATGCCCCAACGCCTGCGATGACACGCTCATTCGTCAAGGGGCTCCTCAGGCGACTCTGATACTGCTAGTACCCACTCTACCAGATCGCCGGCTTCGTCACGTATGAAGGACATGGTCCGGTGCTACACATTCCTTCCTCAGGCGAACTCACGGCAACCGGCGGTAGAACTCGCCAATCCTTTAAGCGGCGATTGCCTCGCGGCGCCTAGAGAGGGACACTTTCCGGTCTTTCCGATTGATCGACTTTGTGTGGACCGCATCACGACTCTTTCAAAAGTGAGACGGATACGCCGTGTTCCCGCCGGGATCTACGTCCCTTTAGAGTCCCTCAGGTGGACTTTGATCAATTTTTGACAGTTCCTTCCCTTACCAACTGCCTCCAGGGATAAGATTGCAGCCGATACAGGTGCTCGCATTCAGTAAAGGCCCCCTTTCCCAGTCGGAGAGAAATGGCTTAGAGGATACTCTGATTACAGGTGAACACGGCTCACGAGCGGGCCTTCGTGTTTCCTGTTTTCTTCAACTGCTATCGGAATATCTAGTTTACCTTGTGAGACAGACTCACTGTTTCAGCGGAGGCAACTGAGATGGCCTTTTCGCTGCTTGGATGATTGCCTCCAGATTCGCATGGACCAGTTCACACGAATCTCCATGCTGGCCACGGCCGCTCGGAGATCCAACGTGACTGAGTCAAATTTTCTTCCGTCCGATGGGGTCATATCTGACTTGGAAGGCGTTCCACGTCTCGGGCCTGATTTATTCGCGGGACAGTTCCAGGTTATCATGGAAAGGGAGGCTAAACGGATCACGGCTACGGACAAAATCAACCTCCGTAAATCATCTACCCAGAGCTCCCCCCATCCTACTAGGGGCTTCTCCCAACTGGGGAAGAGCCAGCGCTTTCCAGGGAAGCCTCTTCCACCCGGTCAGCGCTACACCCCAAGGGTACCACATCCACTTCTTGGTCCAAGAACCCCACAGTCACGCTCCTGGGAGTGGCTGTGGCCGGGATCCAGACCAGGTTTACCCTCGCCCTAAGACCACCCGTGGTGGCTTCTGGCGCCAGTGACGTTGCCCCTCCGCCCTCACCTCGGGCCCGTGAGGGGGTCTTTCTATTTTACAAGACTTGGGCCCTTTGCGAGGACGCAGGGGTTCTCGAACCGAATCAAGGTTATGCTCTGGAGTTTACGAGTGCCCCCCCCCCATCGTATTACATGCCAAAAATAACGTCGGTCCCAGCAGATCCCGACAAACGGCGTACACTGGAATCAGAGATTCAGGCTCTTATCAAACGGGCGATTACCATGATACCGCCCGATCGGGCAAACCAAGGGTTCTTTTCACGTTCTTCTAACGCCAAAGAAATAACAGGGCGAATGGCGTCCAGTTTTAAACCTTCGCCCCTTGAGCCACTTCATACGCCCAAAGCGTTTTCGGATGGAAACCTTACACGCAGTTCTGGAGGCTTTGCCCCATCCTGCATGGGGTTTCGCTGGACTTGAAGGATGCTTTACCACATCGTCCCGATAGGGAAAAACTGCTCTTTCCCACTTTTCTCGGTGCCGAAGCCTGCATCTTCAAAGAGGACTTGTCTCACCCACTTGAGAAAAGGGTCGACAATCTCATAGAATGTGTAGCCATCCTCTTGTCCGCCCAATCTGCTCCGCAGCGGCTTGCCTACGACTACTGGGTCTGATAGCAAGCATGGTGGACCCTCATACCATGGTGCAGTGGATGAGGCATCCGTTACAGCTACCTACTTGCCTTGTACCGGATCTACCGGGACCCTATCACCCTTCCGTTCCGGTACTTTCCATACGACCGCACCTCCGCTGGTGGCTCCAACGAGAGGTCCTCACCAAGGGAAAAATCTTCCCATGCCCCCAACCCATCTTGACTCTGACCATAGAGGCTTCCAACCTGGGCTGGGGTGCCTATTTTGGGACAGACTTGCGCAGGGATTCTTGGTCCCAAGAGGAGAAACCTTTACACATCAACATCCTCGAGCTCCTGGCTGTTCAGAAGGCTTTGATATATACTGGACCGACCGTGTCCGCCAACACACCCAGTCAGTACCGACAACACAACAGTTGTGGCCTACATCAATCGGCAAGGGGCACTCGGTCCCCACGCTTATGCATGTACCTTTGAACCTACTCTGTTGGTGCATAAGCGAAGACAACCCTATCACGGTTCTCCTACCCGGGAGGTTGAATACGGTGGCAGATGCTCTCTCCGGAGACAGCCCTGCCGACGGAATGGACATTGCACCCATCCGTGGTTTGAGCCATCTTTCATCGGTTCGATCGCTTCTATAGATCTCTTTACCTCAGCCCGGAACAACCAGCGTTATCGGTATACTGCTCTCGGGCAGGGATCCTCAGGCATGGGCATGGGGACGCCCTATTGACCGATTGGTCAAACATGCACGCTTATGCTTTACTTGCCACCGATCTCCTCCTCCCAAGGGTCTTGGCGAGATCGAGACCACTCCTTGCCTAGTGCTTCTTTATAGCTCCTTTTGGCCCCGTCAGCCCTGGTTTCAGAAACTAATCTGCCTTCTGGTGAGTCCTCCTGTCCTACTTCCCCACAGGGAGGATCTTCTCAGCCAACCTCAGTCGCGCATTTACCATCCTCAATCGGAGACTCTATCTACACTTAACGTGTTGGATGCTGTCAAACGATCCTGTTGCTCAGCGGGCCTTTCAGAGAACGCTGCAGCCTTGGCGGCCCGGAGCCGACGCCCATCTACAAGGCGATTCCACAACAGCCGCCTCGACATTACCATAAATGGGGGGCGACAACTCTGTTGATCCCTGCTCAGCATCTATACAACAAATAGGCGATTTCCTATCTTGCCCTTTTTTTCAGCAGGGCCTTACTGTGGCCACGATACGAGGGTATCGCTCGGCCCTCGGTGCGGTTCATACCGCTTTCCAGATAACTCTACCGTTTCATCCAACGGGCCTTGACTCAACTCCTCAGGGGCATGTTCCTAACATCCTCCACGGACGGAGTTACTGCCTTCATGGGACCTGGGGCAAAAGTGCTTCAGTCTCTTAAGATAGCTCCCCTTCAACCACTAGCTCAGACATCACTTATTGACCTCTGTCAAAACGGGTCTTCTTAGTAGGCCATCGCCACGGCAAGCGCCGTCAGAGCGAACTTCATGCCCCTAACTGTTGACCATGGACTTATCACGGGGAACCTGGCGGGTTCGCCTCATCCCCACGTCATTCTTTCCTCACGAAAGATCAGTCCCCTTCATGTCTTCCCCGGACATTTTTATCCCTGACATCAAGTCAGCTCATCCATACCTGCGGATAGCCTCTGGTGCCCTGTCCGAGCACTTAAATGGTATCTGGCTCGTACTAAGCCGCTTGGCTCTGTCCCCAACTACTATCTCATCCACGATGCCGCATATGCCTCCTGGATACTATCTCCCAATGAATAAAAGGGCCATACACTCATCGCAATCGCAATGGCCCACCTCCACTGGGAAGACTGCCCATGCTCACGAGACACGTGGCTATGTCAACTTCATGGGCCTACATGCAGGGGTGTCCCACTTCAGGACATCCTCTATGCAGCAGCCTGGAAGACGCCTTCAACATTCACGCCTTGTTACCTGAGGGATGTACTACAGGCGGCGGACGGGTTGGCCGTGCCACTCAGACGGCTCGATCCCCCTGCTCCGCCTCCACACAATGACTGATGTCGGCCCCTGCTGGTGCCCTTCTGGTCCTTTCATTTGTGAGTGTGTACCCTTTTTCTGTTTTTAATTGGGAGAACGTGAAGGGACCAATTCGTTTGGTTTCCTTGATGGATTCTTCCCTATGCCTCGCCTCGCCTCCTCCTTTTCCCTGTGCTAATCTGTGCATTTGTAGGTTTAACAGGTAAGGGAGTCCCTGGTGGACTCCCCCAAATCAAGGTGTGATTTGGGGTCCATAAGGGGACGATACTTACCTGTTAAACCTCCCACCCTCCTGCCCCACTTGGGCTCAGTTTGTACTCTTCTTTTTACTCACACCCGAAAAGAGGACGACGACACGCATGGCGCAGAGGCATGATGGGAAGGACACTGAGGGCGCTATTAGGGTGCGGTAAAAAAGAATCTAGCGAGGTAGCCTTCGGCTAGTGAAATGTGCATTTGTAGGTTTAACAGGTAAGTATCGTCCCTTCGCGGACTCCCAAATCACCCTTGATTTGGGGGATTTTACAGCAAACATGTCCCATAATTTATTTACTGGGGATCCTGTCATAAATTCATTTGGGCACTTTATAATTACTGTTAAATTGAGTTTCCAATAATTATTTTATGAAATATTTCACTTCAAAGTACATTGTACATGTGTAGTTTGTTTCTTTTCTAAAAAGGATAATCATGTACCTACATGTACATAAAATATTTGGAAATTGCTGTAAAAGTAGCAAAAACACAGGCGATATATCTTTAAAGGGAAGGTATACCATTGGTATTTGGTATAAATGTATGTTCATTTCACCTCTCTAGTTTTCAAAAAATGCATCATAAAACTGACCTGTGAAAGTTCCATTACGATACACTGTACAATGTAGGTGCTCAAAATACTGTTTCATGTTTAGTGTGTTTTTATGTTTTACAAAATGTTGCTGGATGGCAACTTTTTGTAAATTCAACATAAAAATTCCTGTTTTCTCTAAGATGAAAGCACTGCATACGGAATAATTTCTTAGGATGATTGATATATGTACCAACTTAACACCAAGTAAGTTTTTAGATAGTCATTCTTTACTTTGATCAAAACTTTAACTGCTAGACCATTAATAATAATCAGGGAAGTGATGCAAACAATTTGACAGGATGGGTATGTGGTCTTTGCCGGCCGGCTGTCAAAGAAAAAACACAATAAAAATTTATTTACAATAATAATTATTATGCAAAATAAATATTAATTTCATATGGGCCATTAAAATTTTCATATGAAGTTTTGGCACGAATATTTTAAGTTAATTGAATTTTCACGGAATGGGTGCACCCTCACGCCATGCATTTACATGTCCCATATACATGTACATGTGAAGATCAAATTCTCATAGGGATTACACGTGAACTTGACCTTCTAAACTGCAGAATAGCATGACGAGATTTTATCAGCAAGCAATTAAATAAATTGTTAGCTCTCTACTTATATATCTGTGTAATTAAAACAACATATGAATTGTAAATAGATGGATTCGTCATATCTGGGAAAATCCACTTAACCCGATTTCAAAGGGTTCGTTTTGGAAAGTAAACAAGCATCAACACATCTGCATAATGACATTACAAATGCATACTAATAATGGCACCTCGCGTGGTTTCAGGTTACAGAGCGCCCACCCACGTCAACAACTGGATGCAAGTTCAGTGGTCAAGACTAGTAAGAAGGAGGTTTTGGATTCAAATCCTGCCCGAGTGGCTTGTGGATTTTTTCACAGACACTCAGAAAGTATACAGTGCTTCATACATTATGTCGGTGTAAGGACAAAATCAAATGAAGTGTTTATCCCTCAACGCAATAATTCATCTATCAATATTATTATTATTATTTCGCATTAGCACAGCATGAAAAGAAAGATCTTGTTTTCCTTTCTGCCGGCTACACCTCGTCAAGCAACGTCCCATAGCCTTAGATCTCGAGTGTCTTTCGCAGAATCCTTGCTGTCCCTAAGAGTGCCGCCTTCTGTAGTAATTCTACTCTAACAGATGTTCCTATCTCCTTGAGATGTTTCTCCAATGCCTTCGGAATTGTACCCAGTGCTCCCACTACCTCAGGAATTACATGTACCTTCACCTTGACTTGCCACAGCTTGTGGAGTTCTCTCGCTAAATCCTGATATTTTTGTACCTTCTCCTTCGAAGCTACTCTACTATCACCCGGCACAGCTATATCAATAAGATGACACATCTTCTCATGCTTATCCAAGACAACAACATCCGGTCGTCTATGTTCTATAACATCATCTGTCTGGATGTTGAAGTCCCAGAGAATCTTGACATGGTCCGTTTCTTCAACCTTTTCCGGCACATGGTCGTCCCACTTCGATTGCACCTTGACACCGTACTTCTTACACAGATCACAATGGATCACCTTGGCCAACTTGTCGTGTCTGCCTTTGTACTCTGTCTGAGCATAAACTCTGCATTCGCTGACAATGTGAAATACAGTCTCCTCCGCCGCATTGCACATTCTGCACATAGAAGAGACATCTGACTTCTCGATCCTTGCCTTCATCACATCCGTCGGCAGAGACTGGTCTTGCGCTGCAGTAATCAGACCCTCAGTTTCTTTCTTTAGTTCTCCTCTCCTCAACCATTCCCAAGTCTTGCTACTTGCCACTTCTTCGGTACATGTACATCTCAGGAATCGGCCGTGAAGTGGTTTTTCCTGCCAATCTCGTGTTCTTTCTTCTCTTCTTTGATTCTTATACGCCTTTGGACCTAATTCGTCTGCCTTCATGTATTTCTGTGCAACCTTCAACAACTTTTCCCGAGTACTACTTACATGACACTGCAAGCTCCTTCTCTCGATGTTAACACTGTCTGATACACTAAGTAATCCTCTTCCTCCCTCTGACCTCGGTAGATAGAGTCTGCTGACATTCGACCGTGGATGTACATGTAACATACCGTACATTGTCATCACTTTCCTCGTTTTCCTGTCAGCAACATCTAGATCTGCCTTAGTCCACTCGACAGTTCCTGCACTGTATCTCATCGGCGACACATCCCAAGTGTTGATCGCCTTTATCATATTCCCTCCATTCAGCTTGGACTTCAAACACTTCTTCACTCGTCTTATACATGTATACTCTTTCTTAAGCCTCTCTTTTGATTCCTCGTGCAGTACGTGATCTGCTTCAAGCACTCCAAGATACTTATAACTTTCTTCTTCACCCAATGCCCTCAATTGTGTGCCATATGGGAAAGTAATTCCATCCAAATGTACCCTTTTACCCCTCTTCATGGTCATCGCAGCACATTTCTCCAGACCAAACTTCATGCCGATGTCATCGCTGAAGATCCGTACAGTCTGCACCAAGGAATCAATCTCTTTCTCGTTCTTCGCAAACAACTTCAGGTCGTCCATGAAGAGCAGATGATTAATCCTGCATCCATCCTTCGTCATCTCGTATCCTGCACTAACCTTCCGCAAAATCATCGTCAAAGGTGGAGACAGAAAATCACCCTGGAAAATACCTCGTCTGATGTTTACCTTACCGAGACATTCATCACTGGCCATCAGATTTGTTCTCTATGTCTTCATGCTCTCACCCAGAAAACATTTCACCGCATCAGCTGCCCCTATCATATCCAAACATTCCATAATCCACAAGTGTGATACCATGTCGTATGCCTTCTTGTAATCTATCCATGCCATGGCCAGATTAGTTTTCCTGTTCCTACAGTCCTTTAGCACCGTCTTATTAATGATGAGTTGGTCTTTCGTTCCTCTTGACCGCTTCTTGCAACCTTTCTGCACATCTGGAAATAACTGCTGATCTTCTATGTTGGCTATACAGATCTTTTGCAATGATACTGGTCAGAAGTTTATACATCATGGGTAGACATGTAATAGGTCTATACGTGTAGTTACTTGCAACGTTACCCTTCTTAGTGTCCTTCATGATGAGAACCGTTCTTGCTTCAGTCATTCACGTCATAATGTTGCAACGCACTAAGCATTGTTGCAGCTGGTGGGCTATTCTTTCGTGAAGACTACTGTAAAGTTGATTTAATTTTTGCCCTACACCGACGTGTGTATACATGTAGCACTGTATACTCAGTGCTTTCTGAGTGTCTGTGAAAAAACTACACAGGCGACTCGGGCGGGATTCGAACCCACGACCTACTGCTTACTAGTGTAGTTTGTGTAGTTTTTTCACAGACACTCGGAAAGCACTGAGTATACAGTGCTATACACACGTCGGTGTAGGGCAAAAATTAAATCAATTTATCTCCCGACGCAAGAATTTCACCAACCTACATGTATACTGTAAAGTTCTTCAGCCAGTATCCGTGCACTTGGTCTGGTCCCGGGGCTTTCCAATTCGGCACTTTCCTCAACTGTTTCTTCACCTTGCTCACATCAATCTGAAATCCCTCTTGTTGTTGTACATTCTTTAACTCGTCTTTCACGTCGGCTAACTATTCTGCTTGTCTGTTATGATCACCAGGCTGATCCCAAAGGCCACCCCAAAGATTCCTTGCCTCTGCTGGCTCTGGGCCCACTTGTGAGTTGTCACATTTTCCGTCCATTTCTTTGAATAATTGACATTGATTTGTACTGAATAGTCGATTTTGATGAAACTGCCTGACTCTGTCATCGTACCTCTTTACTTTCGCAGCCTTCGCCTTAACCCTTTGCTTTATTTCCTCCTTAACTACATTCATCCCCTTTCCTTTTATTTGATACTTATTTATTAATCTATTCCTCATATCTGAATCTTTCATTGCACCTCTATCCATTTGCTCTATTCTACTAAGATCTTTGCATACAACATGTAACTCGTTAATTTGGCCCTCAAGTCTACGTTTCCACCATGGTTTATTATCTTTATGTTGTGATTGTGAAGATTTAACCCCTAATTTGTCCACTGCTACAACTGCACCTGCAAAGACAAGATCATTAATTTCAGTAAGGTTAGTAGTACTTACCGTCCCAAGGATTCTACTTACCATAGCTGACACATTTGGTAGCTTTTTCCTTGGAACCTGACGCAATGCAGGAATACTCCACTTACCTGTCCCTTTTATCGATACCATTACCTCTTCAATCCTCTTCCTACATGTAATCTCTAGCTCTTCCACCGTCAAGTCTTCTGTTCCCTCTTCTACTCCTCCACTGACCTCATCCGCACTCTGGGAACTTGCCAGCTCACCAGCGACCACGTTGTCCAGTTCCTCCTCCTGCACTTCTTCAGCATCATCCCCAGCCCCCAAACAGCAAACCCACAGGCAAAAATTAAAATTTAATACAGTGAAATTATCACAAAAAACAGCATTGCCAGCTTCCGAGAGATGGACACCATCAAACCTATAGAGTGACAAATCTGACCAAATGAACTGTGGGTGCCGCAAAACCATGCACCCATTTCGCTGGCAGCAAGTGTGCAACCACCTATTGATCTTTTTCGCTGCTGCTCCATGCTTTTCTGAGAATGAGCGCCAAAATAAAAAACCTGCGGCAAAATTTCAGACCAGAAAACAATAGTATGTGGAAACTGAGTGCGAACCCCCTCCATGAAAATAGAAACTGACTGGCGAAATAAACATCCATAGCAATGAGGTCATTTGTACCCAAGTGTATAATTAGTACTGCTGGTGGAGGGGCATTTTTGGGCATTGATGAAAGTAGGGCCGACAAGTCACTTAACCTGGCCGTGCCTCTACCGCTCCAAAGCACAGGAACACTGACTGGCAAGGAACGCTGGGCCCAACGAATCAGGGAATCCCCACAATCCACACGCCACCTGCACAAATCCAAAAAGACAACCCAAATGAAGAATTAATTACCCCATGCTAATGCCAGGCAAAGCACATAATGGTTCAGGTCTAATATAAGCAAGTGCCGCATCAGAACGCCAACAGCCCATGCGCTGAATCTCTCAGCAAGAGGTACCCCCAAGCTATGTGCCACTGTCGCAGCACCAATACGAAAAGAATGAGCCCGAATCCGTAGATCACCCAGGCCACAAAAACCAAGTGCATTCTGAAGTACTGCATTAAATTGATATCGTGTTAAAGGTTTGCCACCCAAATGACAAAACAGAGGACCTGAGACTAATGGCCGAACCTGTATAAAAGCACGTAATGCAGTAACAGGGCAAATAGAAACATCATCTGTACAAACTAGCCTGATTACAAGAGGCCTACCTGACTGATTTGTCTTACATGTTCGAAAAGACACCAGCACAGACTCAGTACCAACTGAACTAAATGTAACATCCGATAGCAGTAAAACCGATTCCTGAATATGATTTGTTGAATCAGCTGTAAATTCACCCACTCTCATGAACCCAAAAAATGCACACAACATCGCTGCCTTGAATAACAGCTCCTCAAAGCGTGATTCACACACATGAGGTAAAGCCCTCAAAATGGTAATGAGAATTGGCACTGTAATGGGGGCACGAGTATCAGCAATCTGACGATAGCAACGACAACCCTCCAAAAGTTTAGAAGCCAAAAAGTCTTTTGTGGGATCAGGATAACCATGAAACTTATGATGAAACCCCACCCCAGCTACATAAGTGGCAATAGTGGACAATGCGCAACCCTTGAGCGAGAGCCAAGCAATAAATGCCCTAACCATTGCAGAAGTTACCTGCAGTGTGGAAGCCGGCGACCGCTGCCCTGCAAATTCACAGAAAGCACCCCAGCCAGTGGAGTAGGTTTTGTAAGAATTCTTGGAGAAAGCAACGGACAGCAATCTAGAAATCTCACCCACTACCCAAAGGACTGAAAGAGCTGGAATCTGTGTCATCACCAGATCGGCATTGGGAGCTGCAGCCCGAAAGCGGTCCATCTGAAAACGTGACAAAGAATCAGCCAATACATTAGAAACCCCTGGGACATGCACCGCTTTAAAGACGATATTGTACTTCAGGCAATGTATAAACACAAACAATCTAACGAGATGCATAATCCTATCACACTGTGATGTTTGACTGTTAATAATATGAACAACTGCAGAATTATCAGATCGGAACTTAACCCGCCGATTTGCCAACAGGGGACCCCAGCACAATACAGCCACCAGCAACGGGAAAAATTCAAGAAATGCAATAGAAGGTGGGTGCTCGAGTATGCATGATGGCCAACGACCTTGGACCCACTTGCCTTGAAAAATTGCACCGTACCCTACGGAGGCTGCTGCGTCTGTAAATAACTCTACAGAATCATCCCATGCACTGCCCAAAATTGGGGACACCCCATTGAAGTGTTCCAAGAACTCTAGCCACATAAGCAAGTCCAGCCTTGCCCCTTTGGACACATGCACCCGGTGGTGAGGCTTAGATAGACCACGAGAGAGAGAGCAATAAGTCGTCTCAAAAAGGCCCGACCTGGTGACACTGCGCTGCAAACAAAGTTCAAGGAACCAACAAGCGATTGCAGTTCAACAAGGGAAAGTTTTTTCTTACAAAGTGCGGCATGAATTTTGTTGCAGAGTGCATTAACCTTCACCGCAGGCACCCTAACTTGCTGAGAAACAGTATCAATCTCTAAACCAAGATAAGTTATGACCTGCACTGGGCCTAAAGTTTTCTCCACCGCTGAAGGCACACCCAACTCCTCGCATAAACCTGTAAAGGCCCAAAGTGCCTGCCCACAAGTCTAAGAAGAGGTCCCAATAAACAAAAAATCATCTAAATAATGAGTTACAAACTGTGAATGAGCAACCTGCTTAACCTGAAATTCTAAAAATGTACTGAACAATTCAAACAGTGAACATGAAATCAAACATCCCATAGGCAAGCATTTATCATAATAGTACAAACCATCAAAAGTGAAGCCTAACAATTCATAATCCTCAGAGTGCACAGGGAGCAGTCTGAAGGCAGATTTTGCCAGCCAAGCGCCCACACCCGCCCGCATGACAAGGTCAACAGCCGTGTCAAATGAAGCATAATGCACAACACAACGATCCCGCGCAATAAAATCGTTAATTGACCTACCCGACGGATGCGACAAATGGTGAATAAGCCGAAATGCACCCGGATCATGCTTGGGCACAAGACCAATTGGGGAACACTGCAACAGAGGCAAAGGACGGGCAGCAAAAGGACCCGCAATACGGCCTAAACTTAATTCTTTTGCAAGCTTTTCACGCACGACATGTGGGTGTTGTGCGGCGGATGGTAAACAAACTGAATCCCTACACACCCGCGGACCTAAATAACCAATACGACAACCATAAGTAAAACCATTCAGTAAAACAGAAACCGCATTTTTATCAGGGTAACGTTCTAACCATTCCCGCAACACAAACAGCTTAACTGGCATTGGAGGAACGGAAATTTACGGGCTTACCATGAGGCACAGACTTGGCCGCTGGCAAATTTGATTGTGGCACAACCTGCGACAGCTGTCGCTGACCGCCATATTTTGGCACTGGCGCCCGCTTACCAGCATGTGACCGGTCACCTGCGAATCCAACCCCCACTAGAGACTGTTTGATGCTCTGGTTACCAGAACGGCACGTGAGTGCACTATGACCTGCACAGAAGCATACACTACACTTATGTGCATATTTACAGTACCAGCCACAAGTAATTCCAAACACTCGCGGGTAACACGCGTGCGCCATCGAGTGCGTGGCGGGTAGCCACGCGAAAAACCCGCGGGGGCACGGGGAGCCATGGAAAACTTGCGGGCCGTGTCGGGGGATCTGCGTGGCCATGAGAAACCAAGGCAGCTAAGCAACGTTAGTTTTCACAACCATTGCCCAGCGGAGGATCAATGATTCGTACAACGATTTGTTATTAACGGGGGGTATGACTACACTCTTTATTTGGGCGGACGACATCTGTTTACGTGTATGTATACATTTCGACAGGAATGACGCGGTGTTAACTTTACAGGTTTTTGGTCTGCATTCAGGCCTTCATTAATTGACCAAATTCAAGTTTTCATTTTTTAATATAGTTTAAACACAATTTAAAACAACACAATTTGTAGACGTACGTCATTGTATACATACGTTTATTTTTTAGTTTCGTTTTAGTTTTACTGCCTCGGCCACGGACCATTAAATATCCGTAGTAGTCTTTTGCGGTTTCAAAATCTGCAACAAACGTCTTTCGCAAGACTAAAACCTGTATGTACTGAGTAACCTCGATCTTGTTCCACTGAATATTATTATAGTGATCAGTGTGTTGCACACGATATTGCATGCATGGGGGGGGGGGAACCTAACCTCGTCCCCAGGGATTTCGATAGTTAAATACCGTTCGTAAGAAAAGTGTGTGCTGCATTCAGTAGGGAAGCCGGGAGTATAGGCCATCCGAATTTATTCATCGGTAAAATTACTACATGTAACTCCATATCCATGATATAGGCATTATAGTATAGAGAGGTACATGTACTAAGTTTTCGTATCTGAAGTACAAAGTAACACATTAGCTTTTTCCACGAGGGTCTAGGAGGAAGCACGAGGTAGACCGTGGGGACTCCAATTTCTGAACAAAAATGTGACTAGACTGATCCCCTCAGGCCTGGCCCTGTGGCCCATGCGTTAAATGGATGTCAATTGATAAGTTATGATGCGGTATTGATACAGACGGAACCAGTGTGGAGTAGCGCTGGCGTATCTACCAACTAACGTCACTCTTTATCACTTAAATAAGTTCTGATCTCCACTGTGCGTGCCGGTGCCCGAGTGACGGCGTCTTTTGCAAGCCTCGAAATGTACTGTGATCTTCCGACTATATAATCTCGTCCCCACCCACGGCAAACGTGCAGTATCTGTATTCCTCAATCCCACAGCTTTCTCACCAGAAACTAGAAGATTACATTATCCACAAATATAAATCTTGGCTCCGTAAATGAAGTTTGCATTGCAGCACTACATGAACGTTTTTCGACTGATGGATCAACTATGATAATAACGTCATGCAAACATTCCCTAAAACGTTTAAAAACGTTAAATCGACGATATTTATTAAGCAAAAAAGACCAACCGTGCCATCAAACAAACATATCAATGTTATTTAATTTGACAAAAATAATAAATCGGTCTAACAGAAATGGAGGAACATGCTGCAGGTAAACCTTCGTGGAATGTTATTGAACTCCCATAATGTACCGTGACAGACCCAACTGTAACGTTTTATTGCACATACGTTTTACTTCTCATGTAGAGGTAATCAACGGTGGAACGGGACAAAACCAATCTACATTCCAACTGTGAAAACGGAGAAATTATCAGTAAATCAACCAGGCCTTAATTATTTAATAATACAAAGAAAATGTTTAAAATGCAATTTGTCATAGAACCCAACTTACAGTACCATGCGGCATCAGAAAATTAACCGACAGTAGTTTTCTAATAAATACATGTATTGTTAAGCAGATCGTATCCTAAAACTCTAAGCCTGTGATTAATTTACTACAATTATTGACTCATGCTAATAAAACTCGCAGATAAGCAAGCATGTTTTAACAGGGATTTTAAATGAAACAAATCTTCCTTTGCATGTACCCCGCTATGAAGCTCAACGTTGCAACCATTTCATTCATTTAAAATTACCCATATTTAAATGGACGTTCGGCCCCCGATCTACATTATGCTCTTGAATGACGTTCAGTTCGTGTCGTGGGCTTCCGTGCGGTGTCGTGGGCTTCCGTGCGGTGCCGTGTACTGCGCTGTGTATCGTGGCAGTTGCCCACGCAAAGCCCACGCAAAACTACCTGACACGCCACGAGCTTCGCTCGAAGGCCCACGGCAATTACCCGTGTGGCTGCGTGGCGCCCCGTACCCGGCACGCAATTTACCCGCCACGTCACGGATACTCCACGAGGGTAAATGGAATTACTTGTGGCGGGTACTGTACAAGGTGTAAAACGGCACCCACCCGACCGATTAAAAGCATAACAAACACCACTTGCGCGATTAGCGCATGAACTGCCAGAATTAGAAACATTTTGGCTGGAGTAACCATGCACAGTAGAACCGAATGATGAAGCAGCGGCAACCGTGACCCACAACTCCATAGCCATTTCGCCCCAACTACTGCTAGGATCGGCTGCGCAGTGCAGCCTAAATTGCTGCTCATACGCCTGCCAATTCGGCCTGGGAAACTGAGCCGCAGCCAAGCGGATTGTCTCAGCATATTTAAGTAGCTCTGCCGTCCGAGCCGAGTGTTCCTCAATAAAAATGGCCGTAAACACATGGAATGCTGAAGCCCACTTATCTAAAGTATCGACCTTTCCTTTGGGCTGCACTGCCGGTCTAATCACCATACTACCCCCATCATTAATTGCAAAAACCATCTCCGACTGTTGTTGCTTACGTGACAAAAGCTGCACAGAATTACAATGTAACAATTGGGCAAAGTCAACAAATTCCCCATCCCAAATTTTCTGCTTTGGAGCAGAGGGTACTGCAAACACTCGCGGGTAACACGCGTGCGCCATCGAGTGCGTGGCGGGTAGCCACGCAAAAAACCCGCGGGGGCACGGGGAGCCATGGAAAACTTGCGGGCCGTGTCGGGGGATCTGCGTGGCCATGAGAAACCAAGGCAGCTAAGCAACGTTAGTTTTCACAACCATTGCCCAGCGGAGGATCAATGATTCGTACAACGATTTGTTATTAACGGGGGGTATGACTACACTCTTTATTTGGGCGGACGACATCTGTTTACGTGTATGTATAAATTTCGAAAGGAATGACGCGGTGTTAACTTTACAGGTTTTTGGTCTGCATTCAGGCCTTCATTAATTGACCAAATTCAAGTTTTCATTTTTTAATATAGTTTAAACACAATTTAAAACAACACAAACTACCCTTCTTAAAACTAGGGACAGCAGTTGGCAAACCAGCTTGGCAAGGCAAGCTCACACTCAACCCACGGGCTGATTATCCAGCTTGTCGGTAATACTACCCTGGATTAAACCCCCTACACAAACATTATCTGAAGAGGCACCTACGCCTAAGGAAAACTCACCACCCTGGCCGTTAGCATGGTTAGCACTTCCCTGCACTAACGTGACTGGTGCCGAGTTGCCACCTCCACTGCCACTTGCCACTGGCACTGATGCTTCCTCAGCATTTAGGCCTATAGCAGGAACGGGAGCAAGGTTGCCGGAAACTCTTGTCCTAGTCCTCTTGGGTGGTGGCTCCATGCCCTCAGCAAAACGTGCCGCTGCATGAACTGCCCGCTTCGACCGCGGCATTCCGTACGAAATGAAAGTTATTGAATAAAAATTGTTAAGACTAAATTGTCAAATGAAAAAGTCACTGAAGAAGAACAATTCTGTGAATTCCAGGCGAAGAAAAAGTCACTCCGTAGGCGCAACATTTGCCCCCAAGCGTGAACTCCTGGAAAGTCTGGAAAAAACTCCGTAGCCTCCAAGCGAACACGGCAGCGAAGAAAAAACACGGTGACGGTAGCTTCAGCCATCAAAGAGTCCGTGAAGAAAAATATGTCCTCCTGGTCCTCAGTACATGTAGTGTCCTCCAAGCGAACACGAAATCGAAGAATTATAAGCAGGCATCAAACGCCGACAGTGTCTTTAATAAAAAGAGTCACTGGATTGCTGCAATTCCGTAGCGTAGGCTCCCATGCCAAGCAAAAAACACAGCAAAGAAAAGCATGAAGACGACAGCCTCAAACAGTCCTTGAAGAAAAAGAATCCGACACTCCGTTGCCTCCAGTCCAAGCGAACACCGAGAAGATATTTAATGTGTCAAAGCACCAAAGCCGATAGCTTCAAATGAAAAATCAGAAAGGCTGGAAAATCATGTCAGTCCAGCGAAAATTCCGTAGATGGTACTTTGGTAGCCTCCAGCGAAGAAAAAACATGGAGATGGTAGCCCCAGCAATCAAACAGGCCGTTAGGAAGATGAATCCATCGCTCAGTAACAACAGTTAGACTCGAGTAGACACAAAGCGAACGCTGACCACGAAGAAATAGAGGAAGTAGGGGCATAGCCTCCAAGCTCAGTAGTACAAACCAGCGTATCCTCCGGAAAAACAAGATATGGGCACAAAAATGATAGAGCTAGAAGAGCTCCGGAAGTAGAAGATAGCTCGACCTTGCAGTTTGTTGCGGGCGAACAACCTGCCGCGAATGTAGCAGAGCACCAAGCTGACAAGTATGAACTACGGCCCGTCCGGCCCAACGTGCGTAAGTCGCTCAGCGAATATAACAAAGATAAAGATCCCAAGAAGCACCGTGATGAAGCAAAATAAACCGTAGAAAATCGTTCCCTGATATATCAATGCTGCTGAATAACTCACACGACAGCAAACAAAAAAGGAACCTTTCACCCTTGTGTACACTGTAAGTAAAATACGGAAAGATACGCTAAGGAAAGGAAAATCCGATCAATTTGCCAGAGCAAATTGTTATAAATTTTGACTTAAATCACAAGCTGTGACAAAGTGATGCTAAGTCAGAAAATTTCCCTCCTAATTGAGAAAAGCCCTGCAATTATTGCGCTCTCATTGGCTGCAAGTTCCAACATATGAACCAATCAAACCACTAAGCAAATAACTCCATTGCTGATTGGTTGCCTGCGGATCCACCAAACCAGTATAAATAGCTTCACACACACCAAGACTGCCAGAATGAACTAGCACGTCCAACTGTCAACACCATGACATACAAACACTTAAACGCGGCACCACCGCACGCAACATGGAACGTACATGTAATGTACATGTGTCAGCACAGAATACGGGGGAAATGTGAGTATTGAATGCTGAATATAAAGCATTTGATAATAAAATTGATTTAAAATGAATTATTGTTATTGTTATTGTTATTGTTATTTATTTTATTTATTTTATTTATTTTATTTTTTTGCAGACTTACATCCAAGAAAAAATATTTGTCGGTTTAGAACATGCACATCCCTCTTTCAATGTACGTGACAAGATATTAGGACCAGGGGTAAGTCTTCTACAATATACATGTAACTACAGATGGTCAAAAGACAAATGGTTAAATGTACATTATCCTGACCTAGACAATGGGCTGAATTAATAAAAAGTAGCAATTGCTTGCTAGCAAAAGGTGTAAGCAATAGCAAATGGTTATCAAGTAAAAGCTCTAGGTCAAGCAATTGCTGAAAAATGTATAAATAACCTTCTTTGACTAGCACCTATTGCTTGGCTGGGTTAGCAATTGCTTATGGATATAACAATGATGGGAGGTCAGTTCCGGTTAGCCTAGTGGTTGTATATGAGGCATGTGTTAGTAGTCTGCGAATACATCAGCAACATGGATGCTGCCGAAGAATTGGGGAGTGGTACAAATAGTGAGCAATCTTTGAACGAACTGTTCTAATCGAGAAAAGACATGAAGGCAAATGCACTTAAAAAAGCACAAATGTCAATTGCTACCAACACTGGTAAAGCCATGGATGAGAAGCAAATTTTGAAAAAGATAGCAAACATGAAAGGTCAAGTGAAGAAGAAAACAGATAAATAAACCAGACCTTTTACTAATGACTTGTAGCACTTGCTAGTATTTTTTACAAGATCCTCAATGAGGAGCTTACGCATTTGCTAACACTTGCATGTTGCATTACTCCTGCCATCTTGGCCGAGTTTATGCATGTAAGGGAACATGAAAAAATGTACAATAAAAGACTAAATCGTGATGAAGTCAATCCTACCAGATACCGGAAATTATTTCGGTTCAATTTTGAAAATTTGGAGTGGCTAGCAGCAGTCGAAGTACTTGGTTTGAAACCAGCAGAAATGGCACATGGCATCTTCGTAATAGTCGGGTTTTCATCCCCTTTGAAGATGTTGTACAGATCGTGTTCCCATGGAACCAAAACAATCTTCCTATTTCCTGTTTGCATTCCATCTGTTTTCTTCTTCACTTGACCTTTCATGTTTGCTATCTTTTTCAAAATTTGCTTCTTATCCATGGCTTTACCAGTGTTCGTAGCAATTGACATTTGTGCTTTTTTGCCCCCGGCAACTGACTTTTCTCGATTAGAACAGGGTACTCTTTGATTATACTAATGAACAGTTCGTTCAAAGATTGCTCACTATTTGTACCACTCCCCAATTCTTCGGCAGCATCCATGTTGCTGATGTATTCGCAGACTACTAACACATGCCTCAACCGGAACTGACCTCCCATCATTGTTATACCCATAAACTCAAATCTTGTCATAGTATAACCAGATTCAAGTCGATGCTTAAAACTCATCTTATGTCACAACTCTTCAAAGATGATGTATATTTGTAATTGCATTGTAGGTACATGTATCTCGGTACATAATTTGTTTTCCCTATGCTATCATTGTATATTGTTTGTATTAATGTTTTTTCTTTGTTTCCGCGCCTTGAGCGCCCAGCAGGGTGGATATGTGCGCGCTAAAAATCTTTATTATTATTATTATTATTATTATAAGCAATTGCTAACCCAGCCAAGCAACAGGTGCTAGTCAAAGAAGAAGGTATTTATACATTTTTCAGCAATTGCTCGACCTAGAGCTTTTACTTGGTAACCATTTGCTATTGCTTACACCTTTTGCTAGGAAGCAATTGCTAACTTTTATTAATTCGGCCCAATTACTTGCAAGTAATTGCTCACTTTTATTCATGAAGATTTAAGAAAATTACTAGTAAAAGCAATTGCTACTTTTTATTAATTCGGCCCAATCTCTCAATAATCTCTGCAACAACTTTTTACTTTTGTTACATCTTGTTGCATTGCGCATGGTTAGGGTTACATGTACATGTAGCTACACTGTACATACATGTACTGTACATGTAGCACTAGCCAACAGAACATGTACATGTAGCTATAGTCGCACCTTAATTATGCATTTATAAGCACGATCCAAAGACATACATGTGTATGCCCAGCAAACAGGATGGTATTGGGCCAATGCTGGCTTGTTCTGAAAGGACTGTGTGGTTTAATTGTAGTGAACCTGATCTGTTTGAGGGAAAACTGTACAGCATTATCGGTACAGAACCAAAACCAGGCCTGTAATCTCATATAAGAGTGGCAAACTGTTGGCAAGATGGTACATGACCAGAAACTGGCCATTCTATTACAGAAAATAATCACCTTCATCACCTACAAATGCATTTCCAATGCGCATGCGCACACAAATCTGCTGGGAAAAACAAAGCCAATGACGTTGCTCCATACCCTGCTTGGCCATGAGAAGGAAACCCATAATGTCACGAACGAATTTTAATTAAGGCTAAGTCAATTTTAATCAATAATACACATCCATTGCATGATTTTTATGAGGAAATGAGGTCTGGTAGGAGGCTGAGAAGTCTGAAGTGCAGAACTAGTAGATATTTAAACTCTTTTTTACCACACTCTATTCGTATTTTTAATGATAGTCAGTAACTTGTACAGGGAACAGAGGATACAGGCCGAGGGGGAGGAGGGGCTGCATGAAATAACATGAAATAGTGGTTTCCTGGATACAATGTAGTACATGTATTTGTATTTTTCAATGTGTTTGGTCCAATGATGTCTTCTGTTTTGGGTCAGGTGAGTGGGTAGAGGTTTTTAGGGGTAGAGGTTTGCCGGACAAACCTACCCGAATTTCTCTTGTTTTTATTGAATCTTATTTTGTATGCCCTCTTTTGTATATATGGTTTTTAGTTCTTTTTCTTTTTTTATTAGGTGTAATAATTTGTTTTTGTAAATAAATTTAAATATTTTTAATCTTATATATGAGCAGGTTCGACAATACAAATTTCCATTTTAAGGACAATAAAAGATGAATTGAATGTACAGACCTGAATTGAATTGAATAACTCATGCCTTTTTTCCCAGTGCGTGGTATAGTGCACATGTATAATTGTTTAGCTCTTCACTATGTTGCATAGTAAAGCATTGAGCCTCTATTTCCGACCGTGTCCGTGTTATAAGAGAAAATAGGAATAGTGTCTGACCCAAAACCACTATAAGGAAATCGTTTAGACAGAACATGGAGGAAGGAAAAGAAAGGAGTTCGAACGAGCCAATGATCAAACGTTCAGACTGCCTCGCCGAAGTCGTAAAAACAGCAGGGGCTACACTCTGTAAACACTGGTCTTAATCCAATTAGCGCGATTCCAAGTCGAGGGAGACCATCGGCTGCAAGGACCCGGATGTGATCTTCAGTGTTTGCGCATGCGTAAAATGATTTTTGTGTTGCCTGTCGCGACGCGTGTGTCTTGATGTTCGATCAAGATGGCGGCGTACGGTAAAGACGATTTTTGTGTATGGCTCGGATCTCAGCGATTTTAGTGACATTTCCGAGAATTATTTAGACCCAAATGAGTTATCAGATTGTAGCTTTAGTTCAGAAAACGACGATCGGCAATACTGTATTTGTGGAAATGCTTCAACAATGGAGATGATTGCATGCGAAGGTGAAGAATGCGAGATCATCTGGTGGCATTACAATTGTGCTGGTTTTGCCGTTAACACTATTCCTGGTCCATTAGACTCCTGGATTTGCGATCGTTGTCGCCCAGGAACAAGCGCAGGTGAGCAAGAATAATTTTATTGGTCTCACTAGTTTTTTTTCGGCAATCATTTTTTTTCAGAAAACCTAATAATTTTATAAAACATGAAGATAAACTCGCCAAAGGCAAAGTAAAAAAAAAAAGGAAAGGAAACTTTGAAAGCTCACTTGTCATTCACATCTGCCATGTTGCAACAACAAAATTAGGATCTATGTTAGGCCCCCCACCTTTGGTAGTTGTCTGGGCATCTATGATCTAGGCTACCCAAATAAAATAATGGATAAATAAAATTGATGAGTATTTTTAACAAAAGATTGGTTATGAGTAAAACCCGATTTAAATAAAGCAATTTAATTTGTGTTTTACATTCTTAAATCAGGAAGCTTAAACACTGAAGAGTCGTTCCCATCAGCTTCTCTCCACACAACAGCAGAACCTGCTGCTGCAAGAACATCTACAGAGGAACCTGCTGCTGCAGCTCCAACTACAAAGAAAACTCCAAAAAGCAGGTCTAGGAAAGCCAATAAAAAAGGTACAATGTTTTGAAGATTTTTCCATCAAATCTGGTTTTATTAAAACCTTTTGGTTGGTATTATACAATGAATATTTTACAAGCATGCTTGGATATAGCTGCGATAATCGTAGCTCTTGGTCACGTCCCTTACACCGAAGAGGCACGACAGATCATATGTTCAAATTTGGCAAATTTTGCTGACTTTTTTCAACATTTTAAACATACCAATTGTTTTTATTTTCATTAATTTCTGTTTTTGAAAATTGTTTACCACATGGTCCATTTGAGCACTTGGATCTAAGGGATGTGATCAGGTGCTAAGATTAACACAGCTAGCTTGGATAACAAAACATCCTTATAAACGGTCTGCAATTTTTGCAGAAAATGATTTTTCAAACAGAAAAAACATTGTTTTGTATAAACATTCAAATAGACTTATGTTGTTCCCCAGTGTTTCATTTTAAGAAATACGAGGGGAGCTTTAAATTGCCCTCCTTAAATTATTGAGGAGAGCTATTTACACTGCTCAGAACCACATTTACTTAACACATTAGAGTACAAAGTGGATTAAAAACATGATTTTATAATCTGGATTGGATTGCTATTTTGGCTACATGATGCAAGGAAATAAATGCCACATCAGTAGTTAATTTCTGTTTGTCAATTAAAATGTGTCTTTTCCCATTTTTTTTTACTCATTCTTGGAATTTTAAGAGTGCTATTTTTTGTACTCCACGCACAAGGTTAAGAAGTGCGGAGGAGAGTGATCACTTTCACTCTCCTTACAAATGATGGTCTGGTTCCCCGTGTTTTATTTCCCCTTCAGACCTTATCTTATACATGTCTACAAGTGGTTTTTTTTTCGTCAGAATCCTAACTGAAATTTTAACCATCTGTGTTTTTTTTCGTTTTTTTTCAACAGTTGCCAGAATACCAGAAGCCATTTTTGATGGTGAACTTGCCAAGGAGCAAGCTTCGAAGTATTTCAAGACTAGCCTTCAACAGATGAAGACCCACCCTGTTTTTAGGGCAAGATATCCTGCAGCTCTTTGCGTGATGGCATTGGTAATGCAGCTAATGGAACTTCTTGACAGCCAAGAATTTGAAGTCTTTTGTCAAGGCACGGTTGCTGCTCTTTGGATCGTTGTAACTGCTGGTGATACTAAACATCTGAAGCCAGAGGGTTATGAAATAATATGGCGTTCTTTTCATACTTATAGATTAAGTAGCATTGCTAATTGGAAGAGATTCTTGCATTCAGTACATTTAGATGACAATGGTCAACATGTTTACCTTCTATATCAATATTTATTACAAGCGGTGTTGGATTTATTAATTAAAGACCGAAATAATACAGATAAACCAGAGCAGTCAGTAAAACAGCAACCCAAACCCATAACAACAGAAGAAGAGCAAGTATTAAGATATGTAGCAGGTTATGTCCCCTTCTCATTACATAAGAAATTTTCCAAACAAGCTAATGAAACTGCCCGAACATATTGTAAATTTTTAAAGACATGGAAAACTTGTACATCTGATACTGCAAAAACATTTTTGGAATATACTAATGAGTGGATTGAGGCCCAAAACCGAGGTGGCCTATTTCATGTTTCTGATGGAGTCTACCTACTTTTCCGAAGCATTGAATTTGTCACGAGAGAATATCTCACAACATCAAATATTGAGTCATTTCCAGGGCTTGATGTTCAGACAGAACTCTTTGACAAAATAGTTGCTGACCAGAAAGTACAACGTTACTGGTGTAGCTTAACGCAGGGCAAGATAACAGGGGGAAATTCTACAAAATTGCTAGGTATAATTGCAAAGCAGTGGATTAAAATCAGAACAAAAGCTTTCATCAATGTTTACTTAAATTTAAGAAAGGCATCTGGTAGTGGTATCTCAAAGAAAGCAGAGAAGGCTCTACGTAAGGATTTAAGTGTTTGATCAAAACACTGTAAACTTGAAGTTATAACTCATTCATAAGTCTTAACCAGTTAACATTGGAGGCCGGATTAAATATTTTTATGGATTTTTGCCTTATCCCTTTATCCAAGATTGATTCGTTTGTACGACCAGTTGTTTTTATAAAAGGACGCTATTTGGTCCATTGTTACGAGGTCTTTTGTCCAGGCAAGTTAAGGCTGTGTTTTTTCGAGCCGGGCTGACTGTGATAGCATGCCGTGACAGAACAACAATGCACGGGCCAGGTTTTGGTACAATATACTCGCACAACTCAAATTCTATCCATTGAAAAACTCAAAATGTCAGTGAGCAAACGTTTTTTTTTCTTCGTCCTGAAACATTTTCTTTGACATGAAAAATTGTTAATGACTATAATTTTTATTCTGAGTTTTCACTGAAAGTAATCCCGTACGGGGGACTGGAAAAACTTTTAAACCCGATGGCAACCGGTTAAGAGATTTTGAAAATTATATAACCCCTGTATATTTGTCGAAGAGTAATGAAACATTCTTCTCAAGGTCTGGGCAAGACAGAATCTTGTTATCTTGAACAACCCTGTCAAGCATTGCGACATTAAAACCAGTGGTTGGATCGGCAAAGTGGGTATATGGGTGTAGTGTGCTTGGATGTGGTAACTTCATGAACCCACTTTGCCGAAGTAAATTGTACGAACCGGACGACTTACTCTGGATAGCAATGCACCAGCGAATGATTGCTGGGTGCCAGCGCATCTGTTTTCCTTTTTTGAGTGACTCTTTTTGCTGTTCCCACAACAAATACGATGCTGAGCTCTTCTCAAGGGTGTTAACCAGACCCTCCTCACACTTCTCAAGGGTTTCTTCCAAGTGCCCATTTTGCTCGCTAGAAACACAAATTGCCTCCGTCATCATCAGCTCTGACACTTTATCCTGAAGGACAACCCCACGCCGTTTCAAATTTCGTCTTTCCTTCTGCAGGAGGGAAACCTTTTCCTGAAGTTGTTTTGTTGAGAGGCGGATGTTTGGTATCGTCGATGGAATGGAAATGTCATAACTCCTCTTGGCACGTTCTTGTGTGGCCATGGACATCAAATCGCCACGATGGACCATACACACCTCGCATCTGACTTTTCCATCGGTCATGAGTTGGCAATGCTTGTGTCTTATGGTCTGACCAACAAGACTGTCATGTGTTGTTATCCGGATTGGAATCTGCCCCTCTGGTCCTTCCTTCTTTTCCACAAGCAACTTGAAGTCACTACATTTGTTGCCCTCGCAAACCATAAAAGTTGACAATCTTTGGAAAATGCTGACAACCAAATCGGAGGAAAGATTTTCAGCAACATCTACAAAAACCTTATGGACTGTTGGATCAACTGCCACCCCGTCAACCACAATTTGCCAAGACAAATCACTGGAAATGGTCAGATAAATTATTGGCTTACCCAATGGACCCATCTTCATCACATGCAGCTTATTGAAACCCTGCCAAGTGACAAGATCGTAGTCACTTGCAAGAGAAGCCTACTTTTTAAGTGACTGCAGCAAACTCGTCAGCAGTGACCACTTTACATTTATGGCATTCCCTCTTGTCGAACAATGCCAAATCTATATTGCAGGATGCCTTCTTATTTTTCTGATATTTTCCCCACCACTTCTTGAGCATCACTTCACAAGGCTTGCAGACAAAGGGCGGATGCATGTCGGCTTCATCATCAACCACATCAACAGATAGAGCAGCAAATATCATTCTGGAAAGTGCTTCCTTCATGATAGGATGACGACCTTGCACAATGGTCCGTTCTTTCCCACACAGCCGACAGATGGCCTGAAGACAATCTGAATGCTGCATCTTTGCAGAAATCAGGAATTCTGTGAAATAAACATAATAAAATACACATGTTGTTAGCTTACACAACAATAAATTGAGACCCCCAAAACACTTTGAGTTGAGTATTTCGTCAAAGATGGCAGTATGTTTATTTCTCTTTTGAAAAATTGTTTAATACATGTATTACAGGAAAAGACCCTTTCACGGTAATATGCACCATGTATGCACCATCTTGTTTAAGGGGCAGATTTGTTTATTTCCACTCGGCAATAGAACCTCACCCAGCATACGGCTACAGGGTTGTGTTAAGTTCCAGCGGCGAATCGCAGATGGCAATGCGTATTCCAATTAAACAAATCTACCCCTTAAACAAGATGGCGAATATTACCGAGAAAGGGTCTACCCTTCGTGACATTACTATTCTGGAATTGTTTGTATTAATATGAAAATAGTTGTTTTTATAATCTGTTTTAATTAATTTATCTACATTTTTTGAGGCAAATTAATACTAGTATGTGGTAGAGTAACCATCAGTCATAGTAAAGTAAAGTGATTGCTGAAATTTTATATTATAAAATAAAACTTCAATTTCCTTCATGTTATGATAAGCATGGAGGAAGGAATAAGTGCGAAAATAAATTTTAAAAAGGGCTAGTTTTTTGTTGTTGTCTGTATTGTCATTGTCAAGCTTGAGGCCTAAAATGTATAATTTAAAAAAAATCTTAACCTAATTTTACCATGGTTTAATTTTCTTTCTTTCTTTTTTTCAAATGAGAACCAATCTTTACTGAAAATGTGAAAGAAAACCTTTTATTTGTGTTAAGTATGTGAACATACAGCCCTTGGTGCGTGGCGCACATGAAAAAAAAAGGGCTGTTATTTTGTTGTTGGTTGAAATTTATTTTGCGATTTAAAATAAAGGACCAATGCGGACCATATATCAGCACCCACGAATGAACAAAGAATACTGTTGGCAATCCAAAACCACTCGAACTGTTTTCCGGGTGTCACCGGAACGGGCTAAAAACAGGTAAAATATGATTTCATATTTTCACAAAACACTAGGTTGTTGCTGAGATAAAAGGACTGTTATCTTACCTTCACATCGTTGAAATCTGACGATCAAAAAACGAAAATAACCGGCAAAATCAAAACAAATCGGTTGAAATACACGGCGCATAGAGAAAAGCCATGGAAATGCAACTGCGCATGTGTTATGTGTTTATTGGGTGCTCTCTTACGATGCGTTGTCAAACAATTCATTACTCCAGTGAAGTAGCAGGGGGGGCGAGGTGCATTGTGCACAAAGACACTTGGTGAGATCTTATCGCGCTCGTAAAACAGTCGCGCAACGGGAGGTCTTCGTTCCTTTTGCACAGGGCCATCTAAGTCGCTAATTGGTTCGTAAATACCCAGTGGGGATTAGGCGGGTCGTTCGAACTCCTCTTTTCCTTCCTCCATGGACAGACCAAATGTAGATCTTGTGGAGGATCTCCAGACCCTTTGGACTTTCTACTTGTTTTCGTTGTTGCCTCTGTTCCCGGGAAAACCCTGCAGTGTTTGTTCCCGCTGGACCGCCGACCAATGGAATATTTTCACGGCATGGCAAGACAACCAGACTCAACGTACCAGACAGACTCCAGTATCACTTCCTCCAACTACGATCGCTGTTACCAGTAATTCAGAGGGAATTTCTACCAGTTCTTTCCCCATTTTTCCTACCGGGTCTTCATCGATATCCACCTCGGCCCCGGTGCATCGCAGGATTTTGGGCGGTGATCGAATCTTGACCTGCATCCAAGGAGGAATTTCCACCACTTCGGTGAGTCTTGGCTTACGTCAGAACGAATTACAAATTCCTTATTTTCGCCCTAAACCCTACCATCCACGGAGGTCCTTTTGGCCTTACAATCCTTGCATTTTTCCGGGTCCATCTACTCCGTCACCTAAAGAAGTTACCCGTCCATCTTTTTGCAGAGAGTCTTCACATGATTCTACTTCACAGATGATTAAATTCCCAATTGACAACCACTGCTCAGAAATCATGGATGGCGCTTTCAATAAGGTCCAGAAGAAAAATAAATGTTCTATTCCTCCTTGAGAATCACATCTTTTCATGATTAAAGAGGAAAAATTTAACAAATACTTCACTGTTCTATCCATGTCTTCTGGAGTCAAGGACAAACTCTGGGCAGAACACACTGGCCAAACCTTCAAAAAGATATTTGATCTTTCCAACAAAGGCTCTCTTGAAACATAGATCGTCACTTACGTTATGGGGCAAAAATTTCCAGTTTTTCACTTTTGCTCTGAGATGTACTAGCTTGTTCTGTGGAAGATCATTCCTCCATCGACCCCGACATTCTCCCAGTCATGTTTAAATTCTTGGACGACTGCCTTAGCTTATGTCTTCGAGAATTTTCTGCAGCTTCTGCCTTCAGAACATCACTGCGTTGGTCCCTGGTTCTTGACAACCTCTTTTGGTTGCTAGAGAATGCATGGAAGATCTCCCTCTTTCTGGAAATGATCTTTTCAACACCCATGTTGAAGATTTTATGCTGAAGGAAGCGAAACAACTCAAAACCGAAGACAGAATCGACTTCACGTAAGACTAGCTAGTCCAGAAGAGGATACAGCAGCTTCAAACGGAGTCGAGTCGCTTTTCAACAATCTCAACCAAACCAGCCTGCAAAAGATGCCCTCTACTTGGGCTCCCCATAGTTCTAACAACCCCCACCAGGGCCCTCACGTTCCTCCAAGTCCTAGGGTTCAACGAAGAAGTAGGGGCCTATGACTACCTAGACATGTACATTCTCATCCCACCGACCTTGGGGCCTGTGGGAGCTCATCTTCGGGGGTATTCTCACAGATGGTCTCTGATTACCACAGATCTCTGGGTTCTACAGACGGTTTCTTCTGGTTATTGGTAGGAGTTCACCAGTTTCCCTCCATCTCTGAGTCAATCCCTACAGCAACCCACACTGGTCCCTTCTGATCTTGCTCATTGGAGGTCCCTAGACGAATAAGTTCTTGGTCTACTACACAAAGGAAGCCATTTTTCCCCTTTTCTCGTCAAGCCAAGGATTCTTCTTCCAGTCATCTTCCTGGCTCCAAAGAAAATGGGCGACTTGGCTCAGTTATTCACAAACTGGCCAGAGCTCCCTTTGAACCAGCTGGGTCTTCATCCTCCAATGCTTGCCGTAGAAGTGAACTCCATGCCCTCACAATTGAATCAGGCTACTTATGTTGGGAATCCACTTGATTCCCCACATTCAGTTCCTTACCAAAAACCAATCTCTGAATTTCTCCCCTTCAGACATTTTCGTTCCCAGCTTGACTTTATTTTGAAGTGTCCAAGAGGACAAATTCTGCTGCCCTGTCAGGTCCTTAAAATTCTACTTAGTTCGTACCAAAGCACTTCCGGGGGATGCTGAACAACTTTTCGTCACAACATTTCACCCGCATCACCCAGCCTCTGTGACCACTATTGCCAGATGGATAGTTGAAGCTCCTAGTCAACAACCACAACCTAAAACCAGAGCATTGTCACCTGTAATCAGGACCTAGATAAACCTAAGGGTATGATGGTACTGTCCCAGGATCTCCCAGATAAGCCACAGGGTATGATGGTACTGTCCCAGGCTCTCCAAGATAAGCCACAAGAGGTACCGTCTCAGGCTCAACACCAACAACATGGAACTCTTTCTCCCCTTTAGGTGTAGTCAGACATGCAGCATGGCTACCTCTTGGGCTCAGTTCCAGGGACTCCCCCTCACAGAGATCATGAAAGCAGCATGTTGGAAGAACCCTTCAACCTTCACATCATGCTATCTATGAGATGTCCTGCAAACGGGAGGATCAGTGGGCAGGCAGGTCCTACATGGGGCAACACAAGCATCATCCCAGAAACTCCACAGACCATCCTTATAAGAGTCTTTAGGTACATGTCTTAACAACCCTTTTCTGCTCATACCTTTTCAGATAGGCTTAGTTAAGACATTCATTTATGTAGCTGCACTCTACATGACTTCCCCACCCTATTTGTTTTCTGGTGCTACTCTGCATTTGTAGGTAATGAAGGTGATTATTTTCTGTAATAGAATGTCCCAAATCTGCAGGAAAATACTCACCTTCGTTACCATCCCTCCCTTGCTAATTTGTGTTCTAAGGGAAAGAAGGGGCGAGTTACAGGTTTCCTCCTCCTCAGGGCCATGCAGGGTATGGAGCTACGTCATAGGCTTTGTTTTTCGCAGTGGATTTGTGTGCGCATGCACATTGGAAATGCATTTGTAAGGTAACGAAGGTGTTTTCTTAATAGAACAGAAAATCCCTGCAAATGTGGGAGAATCTGTCCCAATAGTGTCAAACTCATACTGGCATGATGGTACATGTACATGTATATGAGCAGCAAACCAGAATGGCAAGACTGCAAAATACCACAATAAGGACAGTTAAAGTCCAGTTAGAACTTGAAGTTTGTATTCAACCTGCTTACGGTATTTGGTACTTTATACATGTATACATGTACTGTACGTGTTAATGATTTAATACCTTTTTAGAATTTTAAAACTGAATAAAACTCTAAAATTAGTATTTTTTCTAAAGCCCCGTTTTCATGATTCTGAAAAACAAAGGTCACAACGCCCAAGCTGGTGCTTCTCTGTAATGCCATAGTTGGGAGACAATCCCACTGACTTTGTCTGGTGCTTGCACTCACCCCTACACACGCACACAAATCTATGCGTTATCTACATTGTTGACAAAGTGAGACACATTTCGTTTAGACTCGCTCATTAAATATGCCAGAAATCGACAGTTCCAAGATTATTTGGGAGGAAATATTGCCCAACATTGATTCAGATTATTCTTCCTGAGGCGGCACAGCATCGATCATCAGATAAAAATAATATCTAAAATCAGACAAAAAGATGGATGTTGTTCGTGCAGCCGAACCGAACTGGTGAGCCGTTGGCCTCGCATAGTTGCACAAGAACACAGGCCTACGACGACATCAATTTAGAATGTTCCTTCACCGGCAGCCCACGACGATTGCCTCCACACTACAGACTGGTATGTGTAATATATGTGAATTTGTTTGTTACATTTTAGGTTAAATCTCCACTATAGTGTGTAATATAATTGAGTTTGCTGTATGGTTTACATGTATGTACCAACATAATGAAAACAAAATTCGGCCCATGTTTTACAGTACCGGTACATGTTCGTAACATGTACCGTACTGTATATAAATACAATTGTATGATTGATATTAAAATATTTATCGGGTCGTTTAGTCCCAATCCTATTTTAATTATTTACATGGCTGGCAAATTCATAATTGTAAAAATGTTGGTAAACTATTTGTGCACTTTTTTATCATCTTCAAGTGAAAAAAAAAACCCTGATACATAATGAAAAACAGGCCCCAAATTTACATTGAAATGTTTTCTTGTCTTATATTTAATGAAGGTGTTTTGGGGCAATTTAGTTATAATGGAATACTGCTAGTGCTGCATGGATGTTATGGGATGGATCTAGAAACAGTGATCTGATGCCAAACCACAGGAACCCTAGAAACTGCAATATGGAGCCAGGGCTGTTGAGGGCGACATGGTCAGGTAAGCTTATAAAAAATTTATTCAGCAATTTCATTTACATTTTGTGCAGGAAACCACCATTCTATCCCAAACATTGCTGGATTGAGGAACAGAGATAATGATCAACATAAACCAGACAACTTAAAGGTGCACTCTCTTTGTCTTTTTGTGAGAGATAAACACTAGGGCCCTAGTGTACATGTACATACTTGCATGTCCAACATTTTAGCCGATAAATTACCCTGATATTTAACACTGTTGGCATGCACATACATTACATTCTGATGGTAAGAAAATCTCAGCCTTAAGAGCCAATAATAATTGTACTTGAACATAATAGCATGTTTCACAAAACAGATAAATATCAGTTCAAATGTTAAGCTCACAAAGCACTTGAAACGTTTAATGAATTCTCTAATAAATAAATACATGTGCAAGTATAGTTTTAACCAAATTTATTCATGTGTATTTGTTTTCCACAGAAAGTATGGACACATCTCATACAGACAAGTCATCAGATGGTGGTGAGGATTTCTAGAGAGACACAACTGTGACCCCCTTTATTCATGCTTTATATATGCACAAAGCGAGGACAATGTACCCTGACCCCAATGGCAAATATGAGGGCTTCAGATACCCAAACTGTAGTGAAACCTTCTGTTTAAAGGTACACATACATGTAGGAATTTGGAAATGTGCACGTACATGTACATTGATATCAACCATGTAGTTTTTCATAAAATATATCTTAAAACTAACATGTAAATAATTCATAACATTACATGTACATGCTCATGTTTTTGAGGAAACGACTAAAACCTAAGGAGAAAACACTTCAAGACGGAACAATTTCTCAGGATGATTGATAAATGTACATATACCAACTTTATACCGGGTAAGGTCTTAGATAATAATTATTTTGATAATTAGTCAATGGTACTGTGAATATCGGCATCAGTGATCATTTTATCATTTACTGTACTCGAAAGGTACTCCGAGGTGAAATAAATAGTCACAATATAATTAAAATTAGGCCTTTATTCTGATCTGGCTGGTACAAATTTGTCAGAGGAATAATTGTAATGACGTCAATTTAGCTTGGACTAAATTTAAGTCTTTGTTCATCAAAATATTAGATAGGATTGCCCCTATTAAAGAAATTCGACTCAGGGGTAGAACTGAGCCTTGGATGAATACTGAGATCCTAGATAATATTAGACATCGGGACAATCTTCTCTATAGATTTAAGAAAAATACTGCCGATACCGAATTGCACCATAGTTTTTGCAAGATCAGAAACGAGGTTCAAAGGGACATTTAGGCGGGCCAAAGTTGACTATTTCAGCAATAAAATTGACGAAAACAAAAATCAACCTAAAAAACTATGGCAGCAATTTAAAATCTCTTGGATATTGCTATACAATGTCACTTTGACTATTCATGCTCCTGGTTTTCTACACTCTCTGCTCATTTTAAAAACAAACTTCAAATTATGCAAAACAAAATGGTTTGGTTCATCCTGGACAAAAGCCCTAGGGCACATATCGGGCAAAAAGAACTTGACAGTTTGGGCTTTTTAAATGTTAGGGACAGGGTCACTCAACTGAAATTAAACCATGTCTTTGTCTTTCTAATTTGCAAATTGTATTTGTACTTTTTTTTTTATGTTTCGATGTAAGGATCTCAATGGAAATAAGCCTATATATGTTATTGGCTTTTTGGGTTATCCTTGGATAAGTTTGGTATGTTTTTCTCGTATCTTTGTAATGTGTTTTGTATTTTTGTCATCTTTTTATCCGAATAAATTCAATCAATTCAATCAATCAAACAATGTTGTACAGGACTTATAAATTGCAGTACCTTTAAACCCTCTGATGTTATTAATACATTACACTGTTTACAAGAGCTAGGGTTTGGTGAGAGACCAGGTTTGGCAGCTGTAGGTTAGCCGGCCCCTTACCATGCTGGTAAAATAGGTCTAATAGTTCATGCCGATGTTGTGTTTGGAGAGTTCTCCAAATTTTGCTTCCGCTAAGGCAATTCTTAGTTCTATTACAGAAAACAATCACCTTCGTTACCTACAAATGCATTTCCAATGCGCAATGTGCACACAAACCCGCTGGGAAAAACAAAGCCTATTATGTAGCTCCATAACCTGCGTGGCCCTGAGAAGGAGGAAACCTGTAAATCGCCCCTTTTTTCCAGCGTGCGGTACAGCACACACGTATAATTTTTGAGTTCTTCACTACGTTGGATAGTAAACCATCATTTTTCTGACAGTCTCCACATTTTCAGAGAAAATAGGAATAATGTCCGACCCAAAACCTCCTAAAAGGAAATCGTTTAATAGACGGACCAAATGCAGATCTTGTGGAGGATCTCCAGACCCTTTGGACTTTGATGAACATTCTATTTGCTTTCGTTGTCGCCTCTGTTCACGGGAAAAACCTTGCAACATTTGTTCCCGCTGGACCGCCGATCAATGGAATATTTTCACGGCATGGCAAGACAACCAGAGTCAACATACCGGACACACTCCGTTTTCACTTCCTTCAACTACGATAGCTGTCACCAGTAAATCGGAGGGAATTTCTACCAGTTCTTCCCCCTTTTTCCTATCGGTTCTTCTTCTACCTCGGCCCCGACGCATCGCGGGTCTTTGAGCTACGGGCAGATTTTTACCTGCAACCAAGGAGAAATTCCCATCACTTCGGTGAGTCCTGGCTTACGTCAGAACGAATCACAAATTCCTTATTTTCGTCCTGCTTCCTACCATCCATCTTGGTCCTTTTGGCCTCACGATCCTCGCAATTTTGCTGAGTATCCACATTATGACCCTTTGCCTTTTCCGTGTCCATCTAGAGAGCACGATCTTTACTCCCATCACCGATCGGTAGATGCCGGAAAACACACTCACGATTCCCGTCGGAGTTCCCGTTCTCCTCGAAATAGGGACTCGTACGACATTACTACCACAGGGAATTTTCATAATTCCTCACGACGTGTACCACACTGCTCCCGAAGCAGGCAACTCTCCCGTTCCAGCTCTCGTTTTCGACAACGATCTGGGTCTCCTTCACGTAGCCGTTCTGATTCTCCGATACGCTCATCCTGGCTCCTTTTCTCCGGACTCTGGCCCTTCAGAACAGAACTATGGCCCTTCAGAACAGGACTATGAGGATTCTTTCCACACCTCCATGACCCAGCAAGGTAAACTAGTCATCCTTGAAGTGGGAAAAATTTTACAGTTTTCCCCCTCTGTCACCTAAAGAAGTTAGCCGTACGTCTTTCTGCAGACAGTCTTCACATGATTCTTCCTCACAGATTATTAAATTCCCAATTGACAACCTCTGTGCAGAAATAATGGAGGAAGCTTTCAATAAGGTCCAGAAGAAAAAGAAATCTGCTATTCTACCTCGAGAATTGCATCTTTTCACGAACAAAGAGGACTTCACTGTTCCTTCCATGTCTTCGGGAGTCAAGGACAAACTCCGGGCAGAACACACTAGCCAAACCTTCAAAAAGAAATTTAATCTTTCCGACAAAAGCTCTCTCGAACTTAACAAGTTATTGGAAAACATAGACCGTCACTTACGTCATGGTGCACAAATTTCCAGTTTTTCACTTTTGCTCTCTGATGTATTAGCTCGTTCTGCGGAAGATCATTCCTCCATCGACCCCGACGTTCTCCCGGTCATGTTTAAATTCTTGGACGACTGCCTTAGCTCATGGCTTCGAGAATTTTCTTCAGCCTCTGCCTTTACCACATCACTGCATCGGTCTCTGGTTCTCAATAACCTCTTTTGGCCCTCTAAAAGTGCTAGAGAACGTTTAGAAGATCTCCCTCTTACCGGAAATGATCTTTTCAACAACCAGTTTGAAGATTCTATGCTGAAGGAAGTGAAACGACTCAAAACTGAAGACAGTATCGACTTACGATGTTGCTCTGATTATTCTACACGTAAGAATAGCTCGTCCAGAAGAGGGTACAGCAGCTACAAACAGAGTCGAGTCTCTTTACAACCAAACCAGTCATGCCTACTAAAGACTATCTCTACTTGGACCCCCCGTAGTTCTAACTACTCCCGACAAGGCCCTCTTCCATCAAGTAGAGCTCCGCCCCCCAGATCCACGCGTTCCTTCAAGTCCCAGGGTTCGCGAGGAAGCAGGGGCCTAGCTATGATTACCCGGACATGAATATTCTCATCCCACCGACATTGGGGCCTGTGGGGGTTCGTCTTCAGCGGTTTTCTCACAGATGGTCTCTGATTACAACAGATCTCTGGGTTCTACAGACGGTTTCTTGTGGGTACCGGTTGGAGTTCACCAGTTCCCCTCCATCTCTGAGTCAATACCTACAACAACCCACACCGGTCCCTCCCGATCTCTCTCATCGGAGGTCCCTAGAGGAAGAAATTTTTGCTCTACTACATAAGGAAACCATTTTTCCCCTTCCTCGCTCGTCAGGCCAAGGTTTCTCTTTGATCTTCTTCCTGGCTCCAAAGAAATCGGGCGACTGGTGCACAATCATCAACCTTCACCCACTCAACGCCTTTATTCGGCCAAAACATTTTCGCATGGAAACCTTAGCAGTTGTTCTCCAGACACTCAACCAGGGTTGGTGGGCCACCTTCTTGGACCTGAAAGATGCTTACCTCCATATTCCAGTTTACAGAGATCACCAGAAATTTCTACAATTCATTTGTCTAGGCAATACTTTCCCTGATACCTTCCCAATCACCTACCTTCCTCGGAGCCTCTCTCAACACCATTACTGGCAGAGCCTCACCTACTCTCGAAAGATGTATAATACTGGAGGAATGTGTTCATCTCTTCCTCTCATCTACATGTACGTCTCTCCCAGCCCGAGGTTGGCTTTGTCTGTTGGGTTTCATGGCCAGCCTGGTGGACATCGTTCCTTGGTGCAGGATGCGTATGCGTCCACTTCAACTCCATCTTCTCCATCATTACCGCCCACGTTTGGACCCTGTTACCAAACAAGTCCTAGTGTCCTCCTTCATCCAATCACATCTGAGATGGTGGCTTTCTCGCGAAAACCAACTCATGGGCACAGCGTTTCCACGACCATCACCGTCAGTGACTCTTACATCAGATGCCTCCGAGACGGGTTGGGGTGCTCATCTGGACGATCAGACGTTAGCAGAAACATGGTCCCCATCAGAAAGTCTTCTTCACATCAATCACTTAGAACTACTAGCTGTCTTCATAGCCCTCCAATCAGCACCGTATCTGGTGGAGGGTCGTCTAGTTCTGGTCAGGACAGACAATTCTACAGTGGTGTCCTACTTGAATCGTCAGGGAGGCACTCATTCCCCTCCCTCTGTCTTCTAACTTGGAAGCTCCTCAGTTGGTGCATTCCTCTACATATCTCCCTACAAGCCATCCATCTAGCGGGGAACCAGAATGTCATCGCAGACGCCCTTTCACGGGGATGATCAGTCCCTACAGAATGGACTCTCCATCGCCCAACATTACAACAAGTCTTCAATATCCTGGACACCCCCCACAAAGATCTCTTCGCATCTCAACAATTACCTCAACAATCAGCTGCCAGTCTTTTGCACACGCTACGCCCATCCCCTAGCCTTTGCGACGGATGCCCTCAACATTGACTGGACGAACATCTTAGGTTACGCCTTCCCCCAATATCTCTGCTGATAAGAGTTTTAACAAAGATAGAGAGAGAAAGATGCAAAATCATCCTCATCGCTCCTCTGTGGCCTCACCAGGCTTGGTTCACCAGACTTATTGACCTCATCAGCGCTCCGATAATTCTCCCAAAATGACCAGACCTCCTTTTCCAACCTACGTCAGGGCTGTTCCACCCAGACCCGGAGAGTCTTCATCTGTCAGCCTGGATGTTATCAAACTCAACCTACGACAGGCAGGCCTTTTTGAGGATGCTGCAGCCTTGGCGGCCAAGAGCAGACGACCATCTACAAGACGAACTTACGATAACCGACTACAACACTACATTAAATGGTGCACCGACAAAACTGTTGATCCCCACTCTGCATCTCTAATGGACATTGGGGATTTCTTCCTCCATCTTTTTCACTCTGGTCTCCAAATCTCTACGATACGGGGTTACAGATTGGCGATTACCATTATCCATGGTGGCTTTGAAGATGGATCTAACCTATCAAACAACCCGGCTTTTTCACACCTGATTAGAGGAATGATCATAGAGAGACCTCCTTTGAAGAAACTTATCCCCCTCCTGGGACCCTGGTTTAGTTCTTCCCAAATTGGCCAGAGCTCCGTTCTATCCAGCTGGGTCTTCATCCGTCCACAACTTGACCATTAAAACAGTCTTTTTGCTAGCAGCAGCCACTGCTCACCGGAGAAGTGAACTCCATGCCCTCACAATTGAATCGGGCCACTTTAGGATAAACTCTGGTGCCCTGTCAGGTCCTTAAAGTTCTACTTAGCTCGAACCAAAACACTCCGGGGGGATGTTAAACAGCTTTTCATCACAACAGTTTGCCCGCATCACCCAGCCTCTGGGACCACTATTGCTAGGTGGATAGTTGAAGCAATCTTGACCTCGGCTCCTAACCATCAACCACAACCACAACCTAAAACCTCAACAATGTCACATGAGAGTCGACCCTGTAATCAGCACCAAGATAAGCCAAGATTGTACCATCTCAGGCTCTCCCAGATAAGGCACAGGGGATGATGGTACCGTCCCAGGCTCTCCAATATAAGCCACAGGAGACGATGGTACCGTCTCAGGCTCAACACCAACGACATGGAATACTCTCTCCCCCTTTAGGTGCAGTCCAAGCTCATCAGACATGCCACTTCACTACCTCCTGGGCTCACTTGAAAGCGGCATGTTGGAAGAACCATTCAACCTTCACCTCGTGCTATCTTCGGGACGTCCTGCAAATAGAAGGATCAGTGGGCAAACAGGTCCTACAGGGGGCAGCACGAGCATCATCCCAGAAAGGCCACAGACCATCCTTATAGGAGTCTTTATAGGGCTTCTCATGGGTATGTCTTAACAACCCCTTTCTGCTCATACTTTCAGATAGGCCTAGTTAAGACATTCACTTACGTAGCTCAGCTCTGCATGACCTCCCCACCCTGCTTGTTTCTGGTGCTACTCTGCATTTGTAGGTAACGAAGGTGATTATTTTCTGTAATAGAAATCTCCCAAATCTGCAGGGATTTTCTATTCTATTAAGAAAATACTCACCTTCGTTACCATCCCTCCTTTTCTATTTTGTGTTCTAAGGGGAAAAAAGGGGCGAGTTACTGGTTTCCTCCTCAGTGCCATGCAGGGTATGGAGCTACATAATAGGTTTTGTTTTTCCCAGCGGGTTTGTGTGCGCATGCGCATTGGAAATGCATTTGTAGGTAATGAAGGTAAGCATTTTCTTCATAGAAGAGAAAATCCCTGCAGATTTGGAAGAATTGACTTCAGCATCCCAGGTCGCTGGTTGTTTGTAATGTATATTGTCACCTAAGTAGCGAAAGACTTATACTTTTTTTTACGGGTGTGTTGTTGAGGCTAACGATACTCTTGGGATAAGCGATGTTGTGGCTAGAATTGTTGGTATACTTGTAGTTGAAGATCATTGTTTCTGTCTTCCCCACATTGATTTTCAAGAAGTACTGACAAAACGTTTCATCCAAGGGTTCTATACACTGTAGGTACATGTAGTTGCAGATGTTGTGTGCTGGTGGTAAATAGCTCCAGATCGTCAGCATACCCATAGTCCATGTAAAGGTTGTAAAGGTCGGGGAGATTCAGGCCCTCCTTGCCTAACACCAGAGGTAAGTTGGAAAATATCATCTGGTGTATTGGCTTATGCAATCGTAGTGTAGCGGTAAAGCTCCAGTTGAAGAGCCATGGCCTTACGACGTGATCAAAGGCCGCGCTGAGGTCGACGAAGAGGACAAAGACCGGAGTCTTCATCTTGTTGGCAATTTGCTGGACTCGCTTGGTGATATAAATGCCGTCCGCTGTACCACAACCAGATCCAGACCTGCCAACTAGTACGATTTTGCCGTATTTCGTACGGGAATTTGTTGAAAATACGACCGTACGTTTTTTCCCCATAAAATACGGGTTTTGACCATTTTTGACACGCCCGAAAAAATCCGAGTTCAAAGCGGCTGTGAGTGTAGATTATGCTAGATAAAAAAAACGGCTGCGAGTGACTATAGAGGGCGCTAGATATGACACGAGGCTGGACACTACTCTACATCGCGATCTCGTAAGCAAGGGCGTCCGTGGCTGGTGCATGGGATGTAAACAAATGCATTTGGGACCGGGCGTATTAACCAATCGGAACGTTGTATACAAAAGCGCTAGGCATTACGATAGATGAATGGCCGTCATTTGAGTAGCGCAGACCATGCATGCAGACAATAATTTTATGATCTAGTTTGAGCGTGAAATGAATGTTTAAATATGGCTTCGACCTCCAAAAAAGATAAAAGGAAGCAATCGTACAAAACAGAATACTCGGAGAAATGGGATTTCACACAGCCATCTCAGAAAGGAGAAAATCATGCACGATGTACATTCTGTAGTTGGGATTTCAGCATCGCTCACAGTGGATCGTATGACATTACGCACCACATTGAAACCGCCAAGCACCGAAGTATTGCCGAGACTAAGAGCGCTAATCGCCATGCCATCTACATCCAATTTTAGGTGGAATAATTAAGCTTACTTTGATAGATCATAGAGGCAGTATTAGGTCTGATTACCAGCTCTGAAGCTGTATGACTAGTATGATTATGAATAAATCCGAATCGGACCTAGAGGCTATGGCATTTTCTGTGTTGTATGTAATCTGGGAACCTTATTCCAGAGAAATAATCTTCCGATTCTGACACACACCTTATAATATTATTATAACATCAACATGCTAATATTTAGGCCCTACATGTATATAATGAAAATATATTATGTTACCTGTTACCTTTTGACTTAGTTTCTGCGGGCACTTTTCTTAAAATTCCCCGCATATGACGAAGCTCTGTTAAAATTTTTTTTTAATTAATTATTTTTAATCCTCACACCATGTGCTTTTTATAGAAAACTATAATGTACACCTGTAAGTATTAAAGTTGGAGCATTGTAGCCACATTAAACCTTTGTTCTTAAGCTCGTCTACAGTGGTGTATGTATATTTTTGAAAAATACAGTTTTTTATGAAAAATACAACTTTTGGAGTTTCAGAATACAGTTTTGTGATCCCAAAGGTTGGCAGGTCTGCAGATCTAAAGCCTTGCTGCTGATCAGTAAGTTGTTCATACCAGCAAGTGATCCGATTGATAATGATAACAGTTAGGATTTTGCAGAGAGTGCCTCCAACCTGCTATCCTCTATAGGCCTTTGGATCTTTTATGCTCCCTTTTGCTGCCCCTTTCCAGAGTGTTACTAGTTTAATTTGCCCCAATCTGGTGAAATTTGATGAGATTGCCAAACTTTAACAAGAATACCTTGGATCTCGGACACGAGCAGTTCCGAGTGTGAAGTGTATTTTAGATATTCTCCAGGGATATCTGATGCAGCTTTGCCATTTTTAAGTTTGTTCAGGACGTCTTTTATTTCAGCTGCGTCAGGAGCGCCCGTTTTAATGGAGTCAGTTGAGATTTGCCGAAGTTCCTGGATGTAATTTGGTGGTTCAACTATCTCGACCGGTACTGAATCAGGGATTTCTGGGTTGAAGTGCTGGGCGAAATGATCTTTCGCCGGATCGCAGCCGTTAGATGAGTTGACAGACCCGAAAGTGTGTCCATCAGCGTTGATTGCTCTGAAAAGCTCTTCAACCTCTGTTCTTGCATCATGTTCGTTAATTTGTTTCGCTTCTTCACGGAGCCATTCCTTCTGAAGGAAAAGCACTTGTTTCCTTATAGCTCTGCTTACCGGTCTTTAAGTTCATTCAAGGCCATATCGTGGTCAAACCCAGTTTGATTGGCTAATTTGCTTTTCTGAGGTAGTACTTCCCTCGCTGTGTCTGAATCTGTACAAAGCTTTTCATTCAGAGTGGTGGTAAATCTGGTCGAGAAAGCTGGATCTTGAATGGCCTTGACATAAAGTTTGGGCACGGGTTTCCTTTTGCAGAATTTGCATCTGGCCAGTTTCGTGCAAGGGGTTCGGAGACAAGCTACCAGTGCTCGGTGGTCGCTGTCGATGTCGATGCTGTACCAAACCCTGTAGTCCAAGATGTAGCGTTGGAGAAACTTTTTGACTAGAACGTAGTCAAGGAATTTTTGGGTTTTGCCATCATTACTGTATCAGGTGTAGGGATGCCGGCACCGATGTTTGGAGAATGTTGCCGACAGCTGATGGCTTCTACAAAAGGATTTCAACCTGTTTCCATTGTCATTACTTTCGTCGTGGATGACCTTGATGCCGTCGTAATAACAACGTTGAAGACTGCAGCTCGTAGTTGCATTGAAGTCTCTGACTACGGCCAACTTAAGTCCGGTTCATACTTGACGCGAAAGCGAATGCGAAGCGAATTTTTCATCAACAAATTCGAAGTTGAAATGTGTTCAACTTTTGCAAACCTTCGCTGTGAATATTTGCCATGAACCATTGTCGACGTCACGAATTTCGCTTCGCATTCATATTTGTGTCGCATTCACTTTCGCGTATGAACAGGCCTATATGGTGTTTAAAATTGGTCTTGTCTATCGCTTTCCGGAGATTACGATAGAATAGCTGTTTTTGGTTGTCCGAACTAGCATCAGTGGGTGCATACGCCACAATTAGCCTAAGCTGAAATTCATGGATGTTGATGTTTGCCGCCATAACCCGTGAATCGGTGAAGTCTGGATGTTCTACGACAACGCCGTCCTGCACTTTTACTAGTATACCGAAGCCTGTTTCACGTTTGTGCTGGTGACCATGCTATTAAAACCTTTACTTGAAACCATTATCTAAGACTATTTCCCTGCAGCCCTCACCTTTCCATTTGACTTCCTGCAGACCGACTAAGGTGAGACCTGCTCTTTCCCATTCCTTGACCACTGCGTACATTTTTGCGCCCTGATCTTTTTTGGAACCCGTTCCTAGCTTCCAACAATGATGTTGAGAATTGGCTTGTTCTTTTCACTGCTTGTTGGATTTTGGGGGCTTTTTTTGATTTTTACAGTTTTTTGATTTTTACAGTGTTTGGATTTTTACTTAGTGTTAAAATGGTTTTTAAAAATTTACCCTCAAGTCCTATTTTCATGGAATCGAGTATCGCACTGGCATAAGGATTCTTGATAATCCAATGAATGACTTTTAATAATACAATCCAAACATGTGGAGTTACATGTACCCTCAGTAATATGCAGGAATAAACCTGGTCACATGTTCATGACTTTTAAGTATATCCATCGTGATAAGTGTTCGCATGTCATGCATGTTTTCACGTGGAACTCGAATCACGTGAACTCATGCTGTATGATTTGAATGCAGAAATTACCCTCTCACTTTATATGACCCCTCCTGGTAGAAAAGACCAACAGAAGTAGGCTTTCATATACACTGTACACACGATGCAAATGAATTTGCCAGTGTCCATGGTGCACGCACGTACAATGCAATTGCACATGTCTCTCACATAAGCGCTGGTGATTTGGGTACATACATGTACATGTGGTTATCAACACTAAAGCAAGCATGCGTGATATGTTTGACGATATATTGTGGATGAAACATTGTCCGAGACTGAGACATTTACATGTACATGTACATGTACATTAATGTCAGAGACCGAGACCTCAAGACCTCCTCATGTGTAACTTACATAATAAAAAAGTAAAGTAAAATGAATCAAAATTACATTTTAAGCAAACTTGATTTTAAACAACTTTAAACCTTTTTGTATTTTTTTTAATTATACTGTTAACGTGATATTTTAACGCAATCTTTATTATAGAGATTACCCCACTTTTCAATAGATAAGGTCCTCAGGAATCTGAATAAAATAGTCATGTTTACTTAAACTCATGCTGAAATACTGTAAAAAGCCATTTTCTCCAAACCCCTTTTTTTCTTGAAGCCGGAAAAATATTAACCAAGATTTTGTGTACGTGTTCAATTGTACATTGCCTGTAGATGTACAATGCTCATTGGACCAATACACACGAATCAAGCTTTCATGATTTTCAATCAATACAGCGGTGAATTTGACTTTCATTTGATGGCTTATCATGTCAGATAACCAGGAAGGCAATTTTCAAAGTTGTTTTGTTACCTTTGTTTGCTATTTCGTTCAGAGTTACATGTAGTTTTTTCAGGACAGCTTTTATTTGGGGGTGAAGTGGTCAGGCGGCATGATACTGTCCAGCAAGCATAAAACTTGTGACATGACCCAGCGGCCCGAACCAGACTCACACAAGGCATGCACCACATACATTCGATCATTATGACAGCGTCAGACTGTTGGTTGTATTCATGTTCAACTACGTTGAAAAGCAAGACCAAGGAATTAATCAGAGGATTTTGGAATTTCAAGCGACATCTCAAACTACAGTAACTTTGATTGCAGTGAAGCCAGCCAGGAAGATTGTAGAAATTGACTGAGCAGCCTGTCGTCCGGCCCGCAGTGGTTGTCCATGGAGCTAACTGAGCCTTACACCTTATGAGCCAATTGCACCAGTGGTTGTGGCTGGTGCTGAAGAGGAATACGATGACGAAACGTTGCCTCCCCACGTAAACGGTCTCCTAAACAATGACCTGTAAATTATCGCTTTATACCAAACTCGGCTTGTAGTCTGGCTGTATGTAACTACATGTATATATTCTATAAGTACGTATTCTAGACCAATATGTCAGCTTGAAGTTAGACCCAGTTGTATACGAAGTGAACACACTCTCGTCAGATCGCTCCATTTTTTTGATGGAAATCCGTGAAAATTTACTTCAGAATTCCTGCATACATTCCTCAAACAGCCTCTGACAACACCCAGTATGAGTATGGTTCTGGTCTGTCTGTGTATCACACATCATGACCAAAATCCAAAACATAATTTCAGATAACAAAATGTTCCTCATGAACAAGCCTGCATCTGCTACATGTATATGAAATGTGTACAACACATTATGCATCTACCCACAGATGTGATTTTATTTCCTCCAATGATGTGTCAAATGTTGTTTTAAAAAGTAAATTTAGTCCTTGACAAAGATTGCGTTAGAATATCTCTTTAATAATATTGAGGACAAAGTTAGATACAACAATATGAACCAATTTCAAGTGATAACCAATATTTTTGTTCGGTTTTAGGTAATGCGATGCTTACTCGGAATTTTCTTACAAAACACCATTTCCAGGGGCACATTAGTAAATCTACATACATGTATGTACAATGTACATTGCACGTGAATACAATCTACATGTACATGTATGTATATTAAATGTATGTATGTATGTATATTAAATAGTTTAACTTTCAGACAGTTCCTATTAAAGAAAAAAATACAGCATGCAGCATCTGTTCTGTTAGAATGGATGCAAGGTGTGTTCGGGATGAAGGCATTACCTCTGGGGACTCCCACCCCTGGGGACCCCCCCCCTGGAGACATCATCAATCACCAACCAATTTTTGAATAGTCTGACCTCACTCAGTTTACACACTGTGATTTTTTCCTTGATTACCCTACCAAATATATATATGTAAGAATTTTGGGAATTTAAACATCCTGTTTCGACCATGTGAAGTAAATTTTAACTTAACTTAATTTCTTTACGATTATGAACAGTTATGAAAAAACTTTGATTTAGTGTAATTCGATGCCTGATGACATAATTATGATGTCATACCAATGAATTGATGCACATTTGTATGATAAGGTCTTTGACGTTGCTAAGTATTAATTCAATTTGAAGTTCGTACAATGTAAGTAGGGTAAAAATTCTGGAAAAGAGTTGGGAACAAGGAGAATAAAGATAAAATAATAAAAACAATTTCAATAGGTGTTCAGTGTAGCCGAACACCTACATGTAATAATTTCAAACAATTTCAAGAGGTGTTCTGCATGGATGTTTGTTGACTATAACGTGTGTGGTTTGCAGTTTATTTCAAAAGAAATTATCATTGCATTTTAAACATTGATGATTGATATTGATGATTGCCATCTTTTGCCAACTAATTTGGCCACATCGGTACGCAATATCAAATGGAATTGTCACATTAAATATTGTAAGATTTAATTCATATGTACATCCTAATTCCAAAAACAAAACTCTCCGGTTTCTGGTCTCTGTGTATGTCACCTCAGACCCGTGTGTCTGCATTTTTAATTTAATTTTTTATTTTGCTATGAAACGATGACCAGTTGCAGCCAAAATTGCTGGATGGAGTTGAATTCTGCTGTGCTGTGTTTTAAATGACTTTTTCACATTGGGGTATATATATTTGCCCGATTTGTGAGAACTCTCTCATCTACATGTACAATACTTTGTATGGGACATTTGGTCGCCGCGTATACCTGTATCATGTATTTCCCTGTTGGAAAAAAAGTGTGTCACCACACCGATATTGAAGCTGACCGATGACCAGAAACCGGAGACTTTCGTTTTTTGGCCTAAGCATTGATTGGTGAAGTTCTTCATTGGGATAAATTCAGTAGTAGTTTGCAAAAGAACTATTATATTTGTCATACTACTGTGTTTATGAAAATGATCACTGGATTTATATAAATGATGGAATTTTTTGTAGAGGTCTCATGACTGAAAATTCAAAAATTATTTTAAATATTGCAAATATTGCTAATATTCCATATACATGTATTGTTCTACTGCACAGGGCAATACACAGCTCATTTGTACAATTGTAAACATTCTAATGGCAAAACGCTGATGATATCATTTGACTATGTAAACATAACTGAAAAAATGGCAAAAGTGATTTTATTGGTTAAGCCATGTTGCCAAGATTCTGTTCAATAATTCTGTTTAATCCTTTTACAGTTATGTAATAACTTTAGTCTTCAAGTGAATTCATTACTTTTTGGATAAATACATGTCAGAATAAAATCTGATTTTTAACTTTTTTTGCATTCAGTTTTGCTATTTGGTATGATGATTAAAACCAAATACGTAGCATCATAGAACTCATGTTCTGTTTATTTTTGTTTATGTAGGGATCATTTCTGCAGCATATACGCACAGAGACCGGTGCAAATATTTATTTAAGAGGACGTGGATCAGGATATTTAGAACCAACGTCTGGTCGTGAAGCATTTGAGAATTTATACATCTATATCACCCACCCAAAGCTTGAGGGAGTACTTGCTGCAAAAAAACTTTGTGAAAACCTTATACAAACAGTAAGTATTCCTGAATTCCTTTCTTTTATAGCATGCATTTTTATTATAGTGTAGGTTAATAGATAGACACAATGTTTTGCAAAAAGAAATAATACATAATAGTTATTTTGTTTTAATTTTTGTGACCATATTATTGTACATAATCACATTCTCAAAGCCCTTAAAGAATTATTATCTTGTTGTGATACAATATACACATATTCATTTCTAATGTATACACAGCAAATATTTAAAAAGTTCAGTTACATTTTCTGTAATACATGTGTACAATTTTTTTGATGTGTTTATCTACCAGGTTGCTTAAATCTACGGTGATTAATGTACAGTGGTCTTGTTTTTCCTTGTTGTTGATGTCAAACAGTTTATCAAATTTGTAGGTGGTTGTTTAGCACCCATTCATTTGTCTCTGCATCCAGATAAACTGAGGTGGACAGTAGAGGGGGCAGTTGTATAACATGTGGTCTGCAGTTTGGTCTGGGGCAATCATAACACACCACACTTTTGCAGAGGCCCCATAGAGGCCTTACAGCTTCCTTGAAGTGTCCTGCACCTGCTCTTATTCAGTTAAGTTTTGTCCAGGCACGCCTTGGCAGATCAAAGCCATTAATGCGGGCAGTTGGATCCTGTATTAAACAGTTCGCATGGGATTGTTTAGGCGTGTGTCTACCAGACAAGCATGACTGTTCCAGTGCGCCTGCACCACACAGGAACGCATTATTCTGTGGGAGCATACACCAGAGCTAGGGCAGAAAGACGTGGCTGGTGGTGCTGGATCCCCATCCAGTTCCATCCATGGAGCGTATAAGAGTGCTACGAACCATAACCTTGTCACATAGACCGGCAAGGTGTTGGTAGTATGAAAGAGACGTATCCAGCTCCACTTCGAGGTAGATTAGTACAGTGGAAACAGCTAGATGTTTGCTGTTTATGTGAACATGTAGCTCATGTCTAGCCACCCTGTTATTTAGATGGAAGGCAGGTGCAGACCTCCCAACATTTCCGAATTTGGCAGAAAATTTCTGCTTTTCTTGTTATTTTCCGCTTTTCCGCTTTTATGCATTTATTTTCCGAAAAAAGGAAAACCCAAGGTTTGAAAAATACGTGTCACAAACGTATTCATGCGACACGACAACGTTTCCAAAAATTCACAGGCTCAGTCTTCGCTACAATAAAGGTAAGAAACGTTGAACGCTTGAGGGCGCTTTCAGAATAATGCGATTGAATGGGAGAATACGCCCTCTATTGGTGGAATACACTAACGCATTTCGCGATAAACGCTGCTACTATGTACAAAGACTACATGCACTCATCGCTGGTGTGCGCCAGCTGAAGCCTTTACAACATCGTCGTCGTTGGTGCGCACGCGAAAGCCGTCGACAGCATGGTCGTCAGTGGAGCACTTGTGCATGACAAATCGTGATAATCGTGACGATGTTTCACGGGGCTTGAGGATTTGGAATTAATACAGGGAGCGGAAAATGCCAAAATCAATGGGAAAGAAACAATACCAGCGATAAACGGTATTTACCGAAATATCAGGAGGAATGACCATGCATCGGACCATCTCCATCGGGTGAGTGCTATGCTCATTGCAGTGTGTGTTCAGTGGACTTCATGATTAGTCATGGTGGACGCGGAGACTGTGTAAAGCATGTGAACTCACAGAAACACCGTTCTGCTGACTCTGTTCGAAATGTACCAAAATTATCAACATTCAGTAAATTTTCAAATAAATTAGATGTGATAAATGCCGAGGTGTATGTGACAGAATTCTTAGTAGAACACAATCTGCCACTTACTGTAGCAGATCACATTGCACCACTGCTACGCAAAATGTTTCCAAACAATAATGTAGCCAAGCAGTATCACTGTGGTCAAACAAAAACAAGATCTGTTGTCCGAGCATTAGCCAGAAATGCGGAAAGTGAAATAACAACTGTGTTGAAAACTAATCCGTATAGCCTTGCAACAGATGGTAGCAGTGACATCGAAGACTTCAAACTATACCCTCTAGTTGTGAAGTATTTTGATGATGCTCTTGGCTGTGTGTGTACCACGTTGCTGGCGATGACAGAGGCCAAAGAGTCGACTGCCATTAAAATTTTTGAAGTACTGGATCATGAACTTACTAGAAGAGGTCTAAAGTGGACCAACTGTTTGTCATTTGGCGCTGATAATGCCAATGTCATGCAAGGTACAAAGTCTGGACTTGCTCATCATCTGCGACAAGCAAATGACAACATTTACATTGTTGGATGTGCATGCCATCTGATGCACTTGGCTGCTGAAAAGGCTGCAAAGACGCTTCCAGTGAACATTGAAGATCTACTTGTTGATATCTACTTCTATCTTGAGAAAAGTAGCAAGAGGAAGGCAACATTGAAAGAATTCCAGTGTCTTTACAGTGTGGAGGTGCGGAAAATCATCAAGCATGTGAGCACTCGATGGCTTTCATTAGGCTTGTGCATAGATCGACTTCTGCAACAATGGCCTGCTTTGCTGGCATATTTCACAGATGAAGTACAAGGGACTGGAAAGCAAACAACAAGAAAGAGAAGTGCTGCTGTGTGTCCATCTTCTGCAAAGAGAAGCAAGCCAGAAAAACTTAATGAGCAGTCCTCTACTTCACTACCAGGAAAGAAAATACATGTACCAAGAGTTACTTGTACTGGTGAGAAGGGCAAAGATACTACAAAGAGAAGTGTTGCTGTGTGTCCATCTTCTGCAAAGAGAAGCATGCCAGACAAACTTAATGAGCAGTCCTCTACTTCACCACCAGGAAAGAAAATACCAAGAGTTACTTGTATTGGTGAGAAGGGCAAAGATACTACAGACCCCTCAAAAACTGCATCCACAAGCAGGTCTAGTGCAGTTAGTGATGTTAAGACTTGTCCATCAAAGACATTTGATCTTGGTGCATACCTCTTTGACCAAAAAAAATGGCTGAGAAGAAGAAAATGAGAGAAAGTGCAAAGCACAAACATACAAACACAGACAGAAGGGAAAATAGTAAAGAAACTGTTGGAAAGAAAACCGACTCGCAGCCCTTTTCAAGACCAGAACGAGCTCATAAATCACTACATGATCCAAGCATTAAGTTGTACTGCATGTTCTTGAGTGCAGCTCTGCCAATCTTTGACAAAGCAAATGTTACTTTGCAGAAGGATGAACCCTATGGAGTGTCGTGGCCGAGCGGTCTAGCTTACCGGACTCAAGTTCTGGTGTTAGCAGCAGAATGTGGGTTCAAATCCCGGCCGTGACACTTGTGTCCTTGAGCAAGACACTTAACCATAATTGCTTCTCTCCACCCAGGGGTTAAATGGGTACCTGTGAGGGCAGAGTTGGTTGATTAGCCCTATATGCGCTGTAATGGCAGCAATTGAGCTGTATACTCCCCAGGGAGCTGAGATGGTTTCAGGAATGATTTATGAGCCTTATGAGCAGGGGTAATAATATGCGCCTTGAGCACCACTCAGTTGGTGGACACGTGCGCTTTATAAGTCCACACATTATTATTATTATTATTATTACATTCATGTCATGAGGGGTGTATTATTGGAGCAACTCAAGACACTAATGATTCGTTTCATTAGACCTACATGTACTTCTCTAAGAGAGTACAAGGATTCCTTGTTTGAAATGCTCATTGACCAACCACAGCATCAAAAAGCTGATGAGGACTTGTTCATTATCACTGCTACCAGAGACTTCATGAGAGAAAATAAAGAAAGCATTGACACTGCCTCTTTCTTTGCCTCAGTCAGAGGGTACTACACTAGGGCTACTCAGTACATGGTAGCAAAGTTTCCCTATGCAGATCCATTGATCATCAATGCAGAGGTTGCAGACTTAAGAAGAAGGGAGGAGATGAATTTCAAGTCTGTCAGGTATTTTGCAGAAAGATTTGGATGTCTGGGCCTAGATTCAAGTGAGCAATTGGACAAGTTGGAAGAGGAGTTTTTAGCATATCAGGTGGAAGATCTTCCACAAGCAGTGACTGACTGCACAAGAGCTGACAGACAGTGGCATTTGATTGGACAACTAACGGATATGAACATGCAGCTGAATACCCCTTACTATCAAAACTCATGAAAGCTGTGTTAGTGGTTTTTCCATAGCAATGCAGGTTGCGAGAGAGTTTTTAGTTTTGTCACAAAAGCCAAGACCAAATTCCGTGCCAGTATGTCAACTGACACACTGGGGGACTTGCTGGTTCAGAAGCATTACATGCTGGCCAAGGGTAAAATGTGCTATGAGCAGACACATTCAAGTAAATTAATTCAGCAGTGCAAAAGTACAACATACAGGGATGATCAGTAGACTAAGGGAAGAGGAGGTTGCTGGTACCAGTTCAAACTAGTCTCTGTAAGTATTGCAAAGTAGGCCTAGTAATGCATTATTTCTTCATTTTTTAAATGCATATTTGCATAGATTGCATGGGCCGCACGACTGATTAGGAAAATTGGAATTCAAATGTTGGGAGGTCTGCAGGTGACAGTTTTTCCTGTTTTCACAATCGCCACTGCCTCAGATTACACATGTACATGTAGTGCCAAGACTGACATATCCTAGCTTAAGGTCCACTGCCTCAGATATTGTGCCAAGACTGACATTTATATCCTTGCTGATGGTGCTCCCAACGTGTTCCCACTTATTGTATGCCATCAGGATGCCAGGCCGTCTGCGTGGCCATACTTTTTTGAGTAAGTCACCAGCAGGTTAGAGATGTAGATATTGAAGAAGAGTGGGTAGAGGACAGATCCCTGGGATACTCCAATGTTGAGGGGGTGTAGTCTTCTTAATAGCTGGCCGTCGCTTGTCTTGAACACAAAGCTTAGATTTGATAAAGTTACATGTTAAGGTGCACTATACATTTATCAGGCAGCAATTGTAACAGCTTCTGTTCCACAGTGTCGTAAGCAGCTTTTTGGTCTTCAGGTGGAGAGAAACAAACATAGTTAACTCATTACAGCCTTTCCTGCATGGATGAGGAATTCTGGGTACATGTATGTTATCTAGCCTTGGAGCTTTGCCTGGTCTCAACAATTTCATTGCTGCATCCAGGCTTTGCTGCTGGAGTGAGTGAAGTCAATCAACTGAATGGTTTTAACCCATCAAGCTTGGCGCTTCTAATTGAGTCAATTGAGCAGTATGGTAGCTGAGCTGCATTTGAGATGGTTGCTGTGCGGTGGTCATATAGCTGTCCCCTTTCATTATCCAAGCAAGGGCTGTAGTGTTTGTTGTAGCCATGCAGAATGGATTGTTTGGCTGCATTGGTGAGCATCTCACAGTATGCCTTGTACACCAGATCACACTCGGTGTTTGGGGGATGCACTTTCAGGACAGATTTGTTTGTGATTATGCAAAAATGTTCCCAGTTTGCATTACAAAAATTCCAGCGCCTTGCAGGTTTGCTTGAAGTTGGCGTCACAAACAGGAGTGGAGTGATTAGATATGGTCAGTGTTGTGATCTAAAAAAATTCTCGAGTTCTCTTTGTACAAGTTGGTGGTATCCTTGATTTGAGTCTGTATTCCGTTGTGCCAGGCCCCTTACCCCAGCCTTCCAACATGGGAATGGTAAGGCCAGTCATGCCAGTAAGGCCGATAATTTCCAAAAGGCAAGGTCTTAGGGGAAAAAATGCAAAAGTAGTGGCTCTGCAGTTAAGTATTTGTTTGTTCCCCCAGCCGAGGTCTGTGCTCCCATTCAGAATTTTGAAAAAATAGGTCCCCATTTGAGGCTGCATTGCCCATCACTGTACCCATATGCAGGATGAAGGCCTTGAGCTTTACCAATATTGAGAAATAAATCGAACGTTGTATAACATCCGCAATAAATGTATTTAAAGAACATGTGCATTCAATTCAAGTTTAAACATGTACAATGTATGCACAAATGAAACGAAAACATTAGAAAGCAAAGCTCCTCAATCGTCGAGAGTTCCACATGCACGTAGGTAGGTTGTCAGATGTGGTCATCATAATAAGTACAGTGGGCTGTTATTGCAGCACTGCACACAGATCACAACAACGTACTAGAACACTCTTGGGACTCCATGTGAGCACCAGCCTTACCCGGATGAGTGGTCTTAACATCACATAATTTCAAGATAAGGGGCTACTCAGAATTATCAATGTTTTAAAATTTAGATTTTTTTTTTTAAATGTGGGTGGGTGGGTCAAAGAAAATAATTTAAAATAGATATTTAATTTTCAATTTAAAAACAAAAAACAAAACAAAACAAAAAACAGAGAAAAAAGTATCTGGTGTGGCGATCTCTTTCCAATCGTCGGTGCCGTTCCGTTGTCAGTCAACTTTGTCCCAATAGTCTACCTCGTTCCAATGGTAGATAGATGGGGAGATCGATCACATGGGGATGACGTTGGTTATTAACCAGTGAAGTAGACTTGATTTCAAGTCGGTTGGGATTTGTCAAGGGTGCAACCAATCATTTTCAACATCTTATCAGCTGATGAAACACAAACAATCGTCTGGGCACATGTGCAAGTAGGGGAAGACCCATGGTTTTCACACGCCGTCATTGAACGAGACATTTGTGGATTGTTTGGCAACTTTGCAAAGGTTTTTTTCTTTTTAATCCTAGTTTATTGGCCCATAGATTCTTGCGGCGTTTCCTTAACTTTCCTTGCATGAGGAAGCCCTGCCAGGGGAAAAAAATGGAATTTCAGGGAATTTTTTTCAAGTTCTGTCAGGACTGAGCTAGAAGAGCAGTGATCTAAAGGTTCTGCTTTATTTAGGGCAGCACTTTGTCCTTCACTATGTAGAATATATTGAATAGCCAGTCAATATTTTTAAAATCGAAAATTGGGGTGGGTGGTTAAAAAACAATTTGTTGGGATATAAACGCAAGGTGTTTGGGTTTGGTTTTGGTAAAAAGTCGGAAAGTAAAACATTTTAAAGTCGTTGATGTAAAATTTTCAGGCATTTTAGTGGAACTGATTTCATTGTCCATGGATGATATCCATGAACAGATAAAGAAGAAAATAAAACAAAGCAATCAAATTAGTGCGGTCATGTTCATGGCGTATCTCGAACTCAGAACCTTCGGATTAGCAGTGAGAGGAATTCACCACTGGACCACCGAGCTTCCATAATGTGTAGTAGTAAATCCAGTTGATAACTATGCAATATTACAAGAAGAGCAACAAAATTGCTGCGGATGAGAGCCGTGAACGGATAAAAAAGAATATAAAGAAGAGCAATCAAATTAATGTGGTCATGTTTACGGCGGATCTTGAACTCATGACATTCTAATTAGCAGTCAGACGCTTTTTATGAATTTTAAAATCATAATAAATTGTTGTGCCAAGTTACAAGTCTGAACCTCATTTCGTTAGGGATTTATAGGGCTGTTTCATTAGGTGTTCGTGCGACAGCGAGAACACCTTGAAATTGTTTGATTTTGTTTTTCTTTTTCTTCTTCTTCTCGATGAGTCTTATCGATGAGTCTTATCGAACATAAAAAACATAGTTTCAAAGTTCACAGGGCCTTCAAACTTAACACATAACATGAAGTTGTCAATAAATTTATGACATAGTTTTAGGTAAACTTGTAACGTCATGGTCACGTCATCAGATATCCAAATACACTAAAATCCAATTTTAATATTTCAAAAAATCATATCTCATGAACCACAAAAGATATTTACACAATCTTTGCATCATCTTACTGATCGTAAGAAACCATAGGAAATTTGAATATGACTTCTGTGAATAAAGTGACTAGTGACATCTTATCTTTTCAAAAAATATGTTTGATGACGTTGTCAATGTTCAGAGCGCCCCCTAGTGGCAGTTTTACAAAAGGGATTATTTTCCAATCTCAGAAATTGAACCAAAGGAGGTTATTAACATTATTTTTTCATGATCATGACGAGGTCATATACATGTATGACCTTCAAATCACCTTTACTTCAACACATTTTAAAGCAAAATTGATAGGTCTTTCGAATATTGAACCGGAAGTTGACACGAACACTGTGTTTGTTCTAACAAACACTTGAGCTCCAGTTTTCATTGTTTTTGTCCATATTAATGGAACCGATGAAGTTTGTATGGATTTTGTGATTTTTAGATAATTATATCTACATATCGGGACAAATATTTATGCAAAAGTACAAGTCTCTAAATCATTTTGTTCGGGACTTATAGGGCTTTTAAATTGTTTCCATTGTTTTAGCCCATGATAGCGGAACCGGTCATATTTCAGTGATTGTTTATGACTTAAGATACGTTAACAGGATTGATTTTTTTTTTTAAATGAATTTTGGGTACATCTACATACATGTACATGTATCATAAAAATGTGTGTACCAAGTTTCAAGTCTGAACATCATTTTGTTAGGGAGTTATAGGTTTTTTTAATGTTTCCATTGTTTTAGCCCATTAGCTGAACCGGTCACGTTTCAATTATTTTTTATGATTTAAGATACATCATCATATCATAGTGCAAGTCTGTAAATCCATTTGTTTGGGAGCTACATGTATTGGGCTTTGAATTTTGCCATTGTTTTAGCCCATTAAACCGGAACCGATGGATTTTTTTTTCAGTTTAAGGTGTATATATACATATCATAATTAATGTTTTTACCAAGTTACAAGTCTGAACATCATTTCGTTAGGAGTTATAGGGCTTTTTAATTTTCATTGTTTTTAGGCCATAATAGCGGAACTGATTAAGTTTGTATGGATTTTATGATATATCTACACATCGGAAAAATGTTTGTGGAAAATTACAAGTCTCTACTCCATTCCATTGTGGTTTTTACATTTCCATTGTTTTAGCCCATTAAACCGGAACGGATTGAATTTTTATGAATTTTGGTACATCTACATATCTAATAAATGTTTGTAGCAAGTGACAAGTCTGCACATCATTTCTTTAGGGAGTTATATGGCTTTTTAAATTTCATTGTTTTACCCCATAATGGCGTAGTGTATGGATTTTATGATTTTTATATATTTCTACATATCGGGACAAATGTTTTTTGCAAAATTGCAATTCTCTACGCCATTCCATTTAAATGTTATTATGTTTTTTTACATTTCCATTGTTTTAGCCCATTAAACCGGAACGGATTGATTTTTTTATGAATTTTGGGTACATCTACATATCATAAAAATATTTGTACCAAGTTACAAATCTGCACATCATTTCATTACGGAGTTATAGGGCTTTTTAATGTTTCCATTGTTTTAGCCCCATTATAGCGGAACCAGTCACGTTTCAATGATTTTTTATGATTTAAGATGTACATGTACACCATCATATCGGGACCAATGTTTTTGCTCCATAATGCAAGTCTGTAAATCCATTCGTTTGGGTGTTATTGTGCTTTGAATTTTCCATTGTTTTAGCCCATAATAGCGGATTTTATGATTTTTAGATATAAATCTACATATCGGGACAAATATTTATACAAAATTACAAGTCTCTAATGCCATTCCATTTGGGAGTTATGGTGGTTTTTACATTTTATTGTTTTAGCCCATTAAACCGGAACGGGTAGGATCAATTTTATTATTTTTTTAAATTTTAGGTAATCTACATATCGTAATAAAATGTTTGTACCAAGTTAGAAGTCTGTACATGTACATTGTTTCGTTCAGGAGTTATTGACCTGTCAACTTTCCACTGTTTTAGCCCATAGAGCCAGAACTGATGATGTTGTTTTATCATTTTTAAGGTTTTAGAGTCATCTACATATTAAGACCAATGTTTGTGCCAATTTTCAAGTTGATACATTAATCCGATCAATGAGTAAATTCCCCGAGAAATTTAGGGAGGAAAAAAAATAAATAACTAGAGCTCAAGGTGTATTATCTTTTATTATAACAATATCAATTTAATATTAAAAAGACCTGTCAATTTTGCGTTAGAATGTGTTGAATTTGAACTTCCTGTTTAGACCGGAAGTAAAGGTCATGTCAGCTGATTTGAAGGTCATATATGACACAATAAAACTTCCTCATGATCATGAAAAAATAACGTTAGTACCTGCTTTGGTTCAATATCTGAGATGGGGGCGCTCTGAACGTTGATGACATCATCAAACATTTTTTGAAAAGATAAGAGGTCACTAATCACTTTATTCACAGAAGTCATATTCAAATTTCCTATGGCTTTTGAGATACAAAATTATTGTTTTTCTAAACCTGCCACTAGAGGGCGCTGTGACAGGTGACGACATCATCAGGTCACATGTCAATAGTAATTTCGTCCACGGAAGGCACACCCAAATACCGTATCATGGACTTCAGAATATTTTTTCACTGGGTCATGTCTGTGTACGAAATGTCACATAATTCAAGATATGTCATAACTTTATTGATAACTACATTTTATGTTCTAGTACATGTATGTGTCAAGCCTCATCGAAAAGAACAAAAAAAAACAAAAACAAAAAACAATTTCAAGAGTTTTTATTATTAGGTGTTCGTGCGACAGTGCGAACACCTAATAATAAAAACTCGAACAAAAACAAGGTGTTTGGATTGTACCCAAACACCTAAAAATCCAGGCCTGATGCCTTGTATATCCCATTAAGGGTACCCCACTAAAACAACTATACCAAATGGTAATCTCTCAGATTAGTAGAACTTTTATCTGCAATCAAACATTACCTATAAAAGGGCATGAATCAAATGCTGTTTGTAAACTGTTTTTGAATTTCTCGCAAATAATTAAAGTCTCGGTGAAGTAGCCCCTGGCAAATTTTTACCAGAAAAGATGTTGATTGAGGTCACAGAACATCAACTCCCCCCCCCCCCATCTTTTTAAGGGTTAAAATGGGGGTGAAATATTTGGCTGTGGAATATTTTCCTTTTTTTATAAAAATACCGGGGGTGACTGCCCCTCGCCACCCCCTTGTCATTTTTTATTAGACTGTTACATTCATACGAGTGGATCAATTGTTATTATTTCCTCTTTTTGACATCCCCCCTCGAAAAAGTGGTGCACCTCTACTTTCCCCCTGAAAATTGGATCCTAGTTACACGACTGTTCTGTGGGGGAAGATTACTATTTCGTTAACATTTACTCTTATTTGTGATTATTTACTAAGGGAATAAAAGTTTGTCACATGGTCTTTACTGCATGTTAATGACTGGTTTTGGCATGGTCATGGGTGATAAGGACTGAGCCGAAGGCCAGGTTCTTATCGACCATGACCACGCACAAAACAGGTATCGATATGGTTTTCAAATGGGCAAAGTCATGTTTTGGGTCAGTGTGATGCGAAGCAATCTTTGTCACTCTGATTGGTTCAAATCTGTGTTGCACATCACAGGCCGGCTAAATACATGTAGAACAGCTGGCACATACATGTACATGTATATACGCGCTGCTCTGATTTTGATAACCTGTGGTCTTTATCATTCATTAATACACCCATGTGATTACGTTTTGTCCAATCAGATTGTCTAAACTGTCTTGGGCATTTATGAATATTATTTCATTGATTATTTTATTGATGTTTTTGTAGCAAAACAAATATAGGTTATGACAGATTTATTTTATTTATTACACTTCATTTCACAATTGATTCAATTGTATTCAAATGTAAAGTGTTCATCTCATAAAGTGGTCATCTCATAATAATAATAATAATAATAATAATAATAATAATAATAATACAGAAGATTTATAATGCGCACATATCCACCAAGAAGTGCTCAAGGTGCTTTACAGTGAACAAGAAATTATACAATAGCATAACAATACAATAGCAAATGCAATATAATACTAAACAAAAGATTTTTTTTTAAATGCATAAATGAATGTTAGTAGTCCTTATAGGCAATACACATAAGATGAGTTTTTAAGTTTTTCTTGAAGGAGTAAACAGTTTAAGATTCACAAATGTACAGAGGCAAATCATTCCAAAGGCGTGGAGCCACAACTTCAAAAGATGTCACCCCAAGAATGTTTAGACTTTTGTTCAGCCAGCAGAAATTTTGCACTAGAACGTAACTTGCAAGAGGGGGCATAACATGTCAACAAGTCAGATATATATAATGGTGCACAATCATTAACAGATTTGAAAACGATAAGCAATATTTTATAAACAATGCGATATGATATTGGCAGCCAATGCAGATCTTTCAGGATGGGGGTGATACATGTATGACATGATTTTTTAGAGAGTCACAATATGTGCAGCAGTGTTTTGAATATTTTGAAGTCATCGTAGTTGATCCTGAGGAAGTCCATAAAGCAGTGAATTTGCCATATCAAGACGAGATGTTATGAAGGAATGAACAATTTGTTCTGTTGCATCATAATTAAGATATTTGCGTAACTTTCCAATGTTCTTAAGGTGAAATGCTGCGGTGCGAGTAACATTTGAAATATGAGATATGTGTCATGTTTGCATCAAAAATAACTCCAAGGTTCCTTGCTTGAGAAGAAGATTGCACATGAGAGTCACCAATAACAATATTTGGAATAGAAATCTTAGATAGTTGTTGACGAAAAACCAAATAGCACAAATTCAGTTTTATCATTGAGTTTTAAGAAATTTTCCTTCATTCAAATGCGAATATCATGAATACAGTTTTCAAGGCGATTAATTATAGAGGCACTCTGTTGTGATGGTTTGAAAGCTAGATAAATCTGAGTGTCATCTGCGTAGACGTGATAAGATAGGTCATATTTCATGAATAAGGCTCATTTTAAGATAAAGATTGATCTCATTATGATTCATTTGATTGCAAGTCAAAATGATGGTTTATTCAGTAATTGAATAATTCTGTTCTTATTATTTATACTTCACTATTTTTGTTTAATTTGTTAATCTACACACAGTTTTCTGTTGAAGACTCACAAAGCAGAATGCTTTTTTTTCTTGCCTCTATTCTGAGTTAATTAAGGGTCACACATACATTGAATTAGCCATTTAATTGAGATAAAAGCCACATAGTTACATAAAGTTGGGCTGTGTGAAATAACCGGATATTCGATTATTCGATTATTCGATTATTCGATCAATGCATCCAGTGTAAATTTTAAAAATGCAGCTTCCACAGAAAGTAAAGTTTTGTTATTTTTTTTTCTTCTAATTGGAGTTTCCATAATTGTTTTCCCTGATCATCCTCTCACCTACATGTAGCAAGCCTAACCTATTCGCGATGTTACATGTATTTGTGTGATGTGCATGTATATTAGGGTGTAGTGAATTTTGGAAAAGTTGGAATTTGAAGTTCTGAATGTCCTTAAATGATGTTCTGGCAACATCTAAGATATTCCACTAAAACCTCTCAGTGTATTGGAATTAACTTAAAATTCTTGGAAATGCTGATTTGTGAGGTTTTGGGAGCCTTGAGAATATATTTGAAAAAATAAATTTAAAAAATGTATATGCATTTGCAAGAGAAGTGATTGAGACTGCGAACGATTGAGTTCGCCAACAATTTTGGACCAATCAAAAAATGTTGATCTCCTGGATACATATACATGTACGTCTGAATTTTTTCATTGGTCGAAAGCCAACATGGATTGAACCATTGATATTCATGGGGATAAAAATGATAAACATGATAAACATATTTCATGGTTTTAACAAATCGAAATATAGATTATGGAAAAGGAAACCATCGGCCGTATGTTAAAAAATCAGTATCTACCTCAGGTTTTCTTTAACACTGACATATCTGCATTAAAATACATGATGCATATGTACATGTATGCCTCAGTCGTGGGCATGAAATGCTGATTGCATGCGCAGCATGAATTGTTCAGGTGCTGCGACAATGAAGCCATACACAGTAACTGACTTAAAACGAATCCAGTTCACCTTGCTCAGATGCAAAATGTCCGATGTTTTGAACTTTGAAATATCCAAATCTCAGATTGTTGTATTTTTACGTGGCACAATTACAAATAAGTGGCCTTCGCATATCGAACATTTGGTCGAATTCAAAATTTAAATAGTGTCCGGATGCCAAATGATTTGGTACACAGCCCTAATAGTTAAAAACAATCCATAATGTTATCCATTGCTATTGAAAGCAATTTCCTTGCTGATGAAGACATTTGCTTTTCCACTAATTGGAGACTTAATCTTGATTCTATATTTATGTATGATTGTGTATGATTTTTTATTTTTTTTATTCACAGATTCATACTGAGTATAATAAATATCAAAGCCAACCAATGACACCCCCCACACCAGTTGTCCGAATGGTGATCCCTGCAAGTGTTACACACCAAGGTACATGTAGGTCCTGAACATCAAAGTTTTCTAAATCTTACATTTGTTTCTGTGTGTTGGCACAGGTTTGCAACATCGTCATTGGCAGGTGTTGGAAAAGTACAATATTGAATTTCTGTGTTGCACGTATGGCTTAATACAAATAAATTTGTATGATAAAAACATTAATGGGGGGGGGGAGGGGGGGGGTTCATTTGGTTCCTCTTTATATTCCCAATAAAGTTGTCCTGCTGTATGCTCATTATTTTGGGGGATTTATTTATTGTATGAATTTTACTATACTTATTGTGTGCCCATTATTTTAGCCATGTACCACTTTTTGCCACCCTTGATCTGCTGCTGATATTCTTTAACACTGCTCTCATGGATCTTTGCTAGGTGCTGGATCGGTCAGTTTTAACCTCTAAATGAAGAATACATGTAGATCATACAACATGAGTTGTTGAAGTGACTTTTTGTTATAATAAAAAGTCACATAAAATGTTTTCTTGACTGAAACAGGGCAGCCAATAATGGCACACAGTTCAACTACAGCATTGATCCAACAACCTGTCTCTGGAACCATTCAACGCATCCAAGTACCAGCTGTTATACAACAGACACCTACAGGTTCCCAGCCACCTACCCATACCCTCACCATTAACCAACTAGGGACACCACAACCAGCAGTTCCAGCACAACCAGCAGTTCCAGCACAACAAGTAGGATTGGCACAAGTTGGAAATACAGTGGTTGGAGTTGTGAGTTCAGCATTGGGATCAAGTATTGCTCAAGGGAGTGAGTAAACACATGTACTTCAAAGTCAAAGAGGCGTTGTTTCCTTTTGCATGTCTATCTGTCTGGTTTCAATGTGAAGGTTTGAATACAAGTTTTCTCCCTACACTTCAAAAAGATGGGGTTACCGTGGAATAAAAAATATTGAAGATTAAGGTTATTATGCAGAAATGACAACAGGCATGTCACAGGAACCAGTAATAAATCCTGAAATACCACAGCATTACGTACACACATACACCAGTGCAAAAACATGCCCTTTTCAAAATTGTTTTTTAAATACAAGAATACATTTTTTTTTTCAATTATGGTTACAGATTTGAAGAGAGGAAGACTTCTCAATATAAACCAAGTTTCCTTACGAAGAAAAAAAACGTGGAACGTGCTAGTAGTACTGCTTGAAAATGGTTCAATTGTTAACACTTGCCGCGCAGCTCTTGTTGAAATCGAGGGAAAGTGCACGCGGCACCAAACTGAATCAGCTGTTTTGCAAGCTCAGGCGATGACAAATGAATCAAAAGGTGATCCTGGACTCCTACATTGCCCATATTTAGAAGTCCCATTCATACCAAATACAGTTACATGTACCCAAACAAGCCACATTTTTGGGTGTACGGATCCGTTGAAATTACATGTATGCCTATGATACAGGCCTAATCTTTCAAGTTTTCGCAATATATTTCAAACTGATCGTGCTACACAAATACTTAATTGGAATCATAATTAATCGGGATCACCTTTTAAGTGACGCATTTTTGTGGGGCCCCGTTTTAATTTTGCCGGTGCGTGGCCGAAGAAATTTTGAAGCTTGTGACAGATTTTGAAGTTCCAAATAAAAATTATTTGCTTAAATATCGGAATAATAAAATATCGGAATAATAAAATGAGAAATAACATGTTTAAATAGGAATGTTTTGTGATTTAAAAAAAAACTGTGTACAGGGAGTAAGTTTTGCATGGAATAGCAGGAAATGCATCACGTGATCCGTAACAAACTCATCTTCTTGGTCCTTTGGCTGTTCCGCCTGTTGAACTTACTGTGACGGGCTCGTGAAATAAGAATATCAACAACAAAAATAACTGAAGAGCAATATTTTATGTACTCTTACAGGACAAAACATATACATGTACACATTTGTGAAAGATGTTCAGCCTTTAAAATTTCAGTGTTGTATTAATTGGGGATATAACATTAAAATAGACACAGAGTACACAAGAATCAGTTTGGACAGTTTCACTCACGGTGCCACGCTTATACATGTACAGTAAAGTTCCATTGCATTTTTTCAGGAAGGACCCTGAATATTAATTACTTAAAAATCTGTAATATTTGAACCGTTTCATCAATTTGTAAAATTAAGTTTGATATTTGTTGCCCTTTCAATCAATAAGAGTTTTGTACAGAAACAAGGAATTTGAATTTTGGGTCTAACATCCCTAATGATAAGAAACCGAGTGATAGCAGAGTTATACTTGATGCAGACTCGGTATACACTTCATTGGTATTGAACTTGGGGTCTAAGCAGTGGCATAATTTAAATATAATGCCCAATTATTTTTTGTGAACTTTCCATCGGATTTGGTTCAAAATTAGTGCAACTACAGTGTATGTATTCACAGGTGGACGATAAAATCCGTTTTGTACATTACCGATGGTAATAACGACTCTCCGTATTCCCGATATTTTATTTCAATGAACAATATTATAGCATCTTCTCTTGACTTAATTTGTCGAGTGCTAATTTATTTTTCATTGTGTTAGTCAGTTGAGGGTGCTATACTATTTTTGAGAGAGTAAATACAGGAAATTTGGGGAGTCCTTCTGAATGATGACCGGCTTCATGGGTTTTTCTCACAGAATAGACTTCATTGTTGATATTTTGTTTTGAATTCGGTGGGCTAAATATAAAGTAAGATTTTTTTTTATTTGTGAACCATATTTGGTGTGTATTATTATGCTGATGAAATTCTGTAGAATTTTGGACTGAACATTTTACACATTATTGAACTTCTGTGTGTATATTTTCCTATTCTTAAGAAGCAGCCGCTCGACAAGGATGTACTTAAGAACTATCGACCCCCTGTGGGTTCGGGGATAGAATAGAACCACTGTATCCTCCTGCATGTCGTAAGAGGCGACTAAAAGGGGGCAGCTTGTTTGCCGTGAGCTGCGACCTGTGTCGGAGGAAGAGAGGATCCTGGCAGTTGAGTAGGATGTATTGTGCGCAGTGCATTCCTGCAACACATTGCTTTGGCCTTATCAATCGGCTGGTGGTGGATGTCCTAGGGATCCTATTGATTCTGCTTTTTATACCGATTTCTCATTTCCTCAATTCCAATTTTCTTGTTCTTTGCTCACTCATTTAAAGGATCCCTAGTAGGCAGCTGCTTAATCAAGTCAATTGTTGCTAAGTTTTTAATGCTCAAGGAACTCTTACCCTCTACCAGTTAAGGTTTAGGGGAAATTGAGTTGTGAAAACTTGGAGACAAGTATACCACTGATGTATCCTTGGTATCAGAGGGCTGGTTCTCCCTCTTTTTGATATCCCCTTGTTGGGCTCCACGGTGGGTGGGGACCATCGGTGGTGAATTTTAATAAATTATTATGGCTTCCACAAAAAATACAACTGGTACAACTAAAAAACGACTTCGAATCAATCTCGATTCGGATTCGGAAACTGAATTGATTCCAAATTGGCCGCATTTCCTCGTTATAGAGGGAACCGACCAAACTAAACCACTATCTAAACTATCCCCCTTCGCCATTTCACGGGGCCTGCAAGGTATTGCCGGCACCCTGAAAGAGGTGAAGAGATTACGCAATGGCAACATCCTTGTAGAGGTAGACAGACATCAACAATCTAAAAATCTCCTCACCTCTTTGAACCTTGTTGACACACCAATCACAGTGACACCACATAAATGTCAAAAGGCGGCAAACTGTGCCAAATGTGCCAAATCTGATCATGACGAGGCTGGGTGTAAGAACCCTTTACATTGTTCAAACTGCGAAGGCAAACATGCGGCTTTCTCTAGAGACTGCCCAAAATGGACTCAGGAGAGAGAGATTCAGCGTATCAAGTATACCCTTGGGATTTCCTTCCCCGAGGCCAGGAAGCATGTTTGCACCCCAACACAAAAATCATACGTCGTAGCCACTAAGTCCGTAAATGAAACTGTGACAAAATCAATCTCGGTACAGACAGAGATCACTTGGCCTCTGTCTATTGCTAATCCCAAACGCATTGACTAGTTTATTCAGCCTAAACCGAAATACACTGCGCAGACGCAGACCTTGACAAATATGAAATTTACCACCCTCAAACAAATACAGAGCACCTCCAAACAAACACCGAGCACCTCCAAACAAACACCTCCAAAGAAACGCCAACCACTTCCAAAGAAACTCTAAAAATAAAACAAAACAAAAAACTTTCCCCACCACGAAAATTTTTTCGATCTCGATCACATTCTAGGGACTCTACAAAGGCATCCAGGGAATATGTCGTCACCTCGAATCGATATGACCATATTGAAGTAGAGGATGACGATAAAGATTCTATGGAAACCGATGCAGTGCCCACACCAAAGCCGTGTCCTCTTTCTAAGAAAAAGGACGCGGAAAATCCACCCCAACTTAAATGACTACTCTAAACCAAGCAAATATTATTTAGTGGAATTGCAGAGGCCTTCGGGCCAGGTATGATGAGATTAAAGGCCTAATTGCCAAAAAGATAACTAACAGTAATCCATGAATAAACCAGCAGGCATAATACAGTGGAACTGTAGAGGTTTTAAAGCCAATTACGAAGAAATTAAACATTTGGTCGTAGATAATAATCCTATGGTAGTTTGTTTACAGGAAACACATCTTGGCGATTCTAGTGGTAATTTCAAAGGCTATGACAGTTATAGTAAAACTACCATTTCTCATATAGATGGCAGAGCAATCAGGGGTTCATCTATATTAGTTAAAGGAGGAATCCCTCACGATGTCATTCAACTAAATACTAATCTTCAGGCCGTTGCTGTTAAGGTTACTCTTCACCGTACAGTAACTATATGCTCTGTTTATATTCCTCCGAGATATAAATTAAGTCGACTTGAAATGGACCAATTGATTGATCAACTGCCTTCACCATTTTTGTTATTGGGCGACTTCAATGGCCACAGTGATCTTTGGGGTTGTATTGATTCCAATCATCTCGGCAAGATAATGGAGTCTGTGATTGAGAAATTTGAATTATGTCTTCTTAATGATACATATCTTCATCCACCTTCTGGTTAGTTTTCTGCAATAGATCTTTCCATTTGTTCTCCAACTGTATATATGGATTTCGGGTGGAGAGTCGCTGATGACCAGTGTGGAAGTGATCACTTTCCCATCTTCATTGACATTGATAAACCACTACCGGAAGAAAGGACTCCTAAATGGCAACTACACAAAGCTAACTGGGCTGAATACAATAACGTCTGTTTACAATCTATCACTAAACAAGCATTTCAATATGTGCAGGATCCAGTTTTTGCACTGGAGAATATATTAATGGATATAGCATAAAAAACTATACCAAAGTCTTCTGCGAACCCACATAACAAACATAAACCATGGTTCAATGAAGATTGCAAAAATGCTATCAAATTACGTAAAAATGCACTACACAAATTTAAAAACCAACCAACACCAACTAATTTAAATAATTATCATAAGGCTCGTGCAAAAGCACGGCATATTGTCAAAGAAAGTAAACGAAATTCATGGAAAAGATACGTCTCTAAATTAAACAGCAAAACACCTGCTAAAAAAGCATGGGACATAGTTAGAAAAATAAGTGGAAAACAATTAAACTCTACCATTACCCACTTAATTAAACCTGACAATAGTAAATTTATTAGCAGATGAATTTCAAAAAAATTCATCTAGTAATTACTATTCTCCAAAATTCCAAGCTTTCAAAAATACTGCAGAAAAACAAAAATTCAATTTCAAATCTGATAATGGAGAAGAATACAACATTACATTTAATATTACAGAACTAAATGATGCCCTTGACAAATGTCATGATACTGCTACTGGACCAGATGAAATACATTACCAATTTTTAAAACATCTACCAAAACAATCTCTCCTAGTGATATTAGACATTTTCAACTCAATATGGGAATCTGGTGATTTGCCAGACTCTTGGCGAGAGGCCATAATTATTCCAATATCAAAACCGCAGAAAGATACCACAAATCCAACCAATTATCGCCCCATTTCTTTAACCAGCTGTCTGTGCAAAACAATGGAAAGAATGATTAATGCTCGTTTGGTTTGGTTTCTTGAAAAAAATCATCTTATATCTAAATATCAGAGTGGCTTTCGACATGGTCGTAGTACAACTGATCAACTTGTTTGTCTCGAATCAATTATTCGTGATGCCTTTGTCTGTGGTAATCATGCGGTGTCGGTTTTCTTTGATCTGGAAAAGGCCTATGATACCACATGGAAGTACGGAATTATGAAAGACCTGCATAAGGCGGGATTAAGAGGTAGAATGACAGCTTTTATTAAGAGTTTTTTAACGAATCGTGTTTTCAGGGTTCGTTTAGGCTCTGTACTTTCTGAACTTCATGACCAAGAGATGGGTGTTCCTCAGGGTAGCATCTTGTCGGTGACTCTATTTATTCTGAAAATTAATAGTATTGCCGAGTTGGTTAAAACAGGGATGGGTAAATCTCTGTTTGTGGATGACTTTGCTATCACTTGTTCGGCAAAAAGTATGGTGACTATTGAAAGACAAATGCAAAATTGTCTGAGTAAAATAGAACAATGGGCAGATGAAAATGGTTTCCGTTTTTCCAAAACTAAAACTGTCTGCATGCATTTTTGCAACAAAAGAAAATTACATCTAGATCCTGAACTTAAAATATATGGTTCCCGTATCCCTGTTGTGCTACAGACAAAATTCTTGGGCTTAATTTTTGACAGCAAGTTAAATTTTAAAGCTTATATTGACTATGTTAGGAAAAAATGCCAAAGTGCCTTAAATCTTTTGAAAGTAGTATAACAAATGGACTAGGATGCAGATCGTACCACCCTACTTAGACTTTATAGGTCTATTATCAGGTCAAAATTAGATTATGGTTGTGTTGTTTACAGTGCAGCTCGAAAGTCATATCTTAAAAAACTTGAACCAGTTCAGAACCAAGGTCTAAGGCTTTTCGGACTTCTCCTATGCAGAGTCTATATGTTGAAGCTAATGAGCCTCCTCTACATTTGAGGTGGGAAAAGCTGTCTCTTCAATATACACTTAAACTCAGAAGTAACCCTGATAATCCAGCATATGAGAGCACTTTTATGCCACAGTATGCTCACTTTTATATCAGTAAACCAAGGGATATACCACCCTTGGGAATTCGAATTAAGGAAGCGTTTCATCAAGTCTGCCAAACTCCAGATCGCATAGCGCTGGTTACAGTTCCTCAAACACCACCTTGGAAAGTTGATAGACCAGAAGTGGATCTATCTTTAAAGCAACTTAAGAAGAGATCGACTAGTGACCTCGTCTTCCAAAGTAAATTTGGAGAACTTAAAGACAAATACAAACACTGTAAAGCTTTTTATACTGATGGATCTAAAGCCGTGGACAGGGTCGCAGCAGCCGCTGTAGGTCGCGGTAAACAATATCAAAGCAGATTACCTGATAGTGCTTCAATTTATACCGCAGAATTGCAAGCCATTAAACTGGCATTCGGCCTTATTGATCATTCTACAGGACATCATTTTATTATATACACTGATTCATTGTCTAGTCTTATGGCTTTGAAAGGGAACCAATTTGATCATCCTTACACTTTTGAGATACTCGAGGCTTATTCTGAGCTGGTGGAAATGCAAAAATCTGTTGTATTGGCTTGGGTGCCAAGCCATGTTGGTATTAAGGGGAATGAGAAAGTTGATGCCTTAGCAAAAGAAGCTCTTGACTTGAATATAACCTACATACAGATCCCTCATACAGACTTCAAAGTCAACATCAACAAGTACATTAAACTTAAGTGGCAGTCAATATGGGACACATTCCCTAACAATAAACTACATATAATTCAGCCAAATGCTGGACTTGATACGAATAAATTCTTTGGAAAACGTAGAGAAGAAATAGTGTTGGCACGGGCCCGTATTGGGCACACATATATCACACACAAATATTTGCTAAAATCTGAAAAGATTCCACAATGTATCCCTTGTAATTGCTTATTTACTGTCAAACATATCCTTATAGAATGTATTGACTACATGCCTGTACGACACAAGTACTTTAATGTTAGAGACTTAAGTACTCTATTTGAAGAAGTAAACCCAACCCGAATCTTTGAATTCCTAAAGGAAATCGGTCTTTTTAAGAAATTTTAAAGTTTGAAGTTTGTACTATTGTGAGTGTTATTGAATTTGACATTGATCTAGCCATCATTGAATATATTTTTTAAATTGTAAATAGTTAATCTTTATGACACGAATATGACACAATAGTGTTGGTGTGTCGTTAAACCCTTACCTTACCTTACCTTACCTTACCTTAAGAACTATCGCCCAGTATCCAACTTGCGCTATCTGGGTAAACTCATCGAATCAGCGGTCTCATCGCAATTAACACGGTATCTTGACAATCACAAACTGCTCGATCCCTTACAGTCAGCCTACAGAACCGGCCATAGTACCGAGTCTGCTCTGCTGAGAGTGCACAATGATATCCTTCGTGCAGTGGACAAAAACATGGCCATCTTCGTCATAATGCTTGATCTTTCTGCCGCTTTCGATACACTAGACCACGACATCATGCTCCAACGTTTCCGCGACCGATTTGGAATCACCGGGATTGCCCTGAAATGGTTATTATCATATTTTTCTGGACGACGCAATCGAATCTATATTGCCGGTGCTGCCTCCGATTGCAAAAATGAGAACTTTTGAGTTCCTCAAGGATCACTCATTGGGCCACGGGCTTTCACTATGTATATAACTCCTGTAGGCGACATCCTCCGCAGCCATGGCGTCAATTTCCATATGTACGCCGACGACATCCAGATTTATCTTGAATTCAATCCAACTATTCCAGGCGATGCCGAGTGTTGTCTCTTCAGACTTTCTAGTTGCATCAAAGATGTCCAATCCTGGATGCTCACCAACAAACTCATGCTTAACAAGAACAAAACAGAATTCTTCATTGCATCCTCACCTTAACGTCTTGAACAACTTACTATCTCCATCAATAACACTAGCATCAACCCCGTGAAATCCGTTCGTAATCTAGGCGTAACATTCAACAGCTCCATGTCAATGAGTGATAATGTGACTGGGATTTGTAGGTCCATAAACTATCACATCCGCAACATCTCATTGATTCGTAAGTACCTCGACTTCGACACCTGTCACACTGTTGTACGAGCACTGGTATTTTCTCGCCTAGACTACTGTAACTCCCTTCTCACCGGAATCAAGAAACAAGATCTCAATCGTCTCCAAACACTCCAAAACGAAGCTGCTCGCCTGATTCACCAGAGGCCAAAGCACTCTCATGCCACACCTTTACTTGCTGAACTTCACTGGCTCCCAATTAACCAACGAATCGTCTTTAAGACAGCACTCAACATGTACAAAACCGTGTCCAACTATTTCCCATCATACATTTATGATGTTCTCGACCTCAGCAAACCTAAACGACAAGGTCTCCGCTCTGAATCCAATTTGGTCATCCCTCGCACTACCAGGAGTACAGGGACCGAGCTTTTTCCGTTGCGGGTCCCCGAATATGGAATGCTCTACCCATCTCAATCCGGAATGCTTCATCTGTTGAACAGTTTAAAGGACTCTTAAAAACCTATTTGTTTTGACTTCATTTGTTTAGTTTTCTGTTGTTTTGTTCACAGCACTTTGAATCCTTTGGCAAAAGCGCTTTATAAATTCCTGTTATTATTATTATTATATTGCCAAAATTTAGTTTATACAATCCTTGAATATAAAACACAACATCATAACACATTAAAAAAATAATTAAAAATAGGGACAAACGTTTGTTCCAAGCCTAATTTATAGGAGGCCATAACATTTTTCAGGGGAAGGGGAAATAAAATAACAACATGAAACTGTGTATAAGTGCTGTTTTTATTGTGTCTAAGTCTGTACAACATTGGGTAATTCACAACATTGCTTACACTTCTTTTTTAGCATTTTTAGTATTCATGATACGTATCGTGATTCCATAGGGAATCTCTCTCAAAGAAAACTACCTTCTCAGTTGACAACGTCTGAATGGAGGAAGCTTTGCAAAAAACCAGAAGAAATATTTATTAATATTTCTTCTTGGGAGGCTCCTTTGTTGAAAACTAAAACTGAAGACAACAATCCCTTTCTTTAAGGTTCCCTCAGTCTCAGTGGAAGTTAAAGATAACCTTCGTTCAGATTCATTATAATATGCCAAACCTACCACAAGACAAAGCAGTTTCCTAAAAGATGCATCAGATATTTGGAGAAAAAAAATATTGTAAATCTTAATGGATATGTACATTGTACACATGGAACCAATGTTTCAAGTTTTTCTCTCTTACTTTCAGATACATGTATGGTAGCCCAGGCTTCTGAATATCCTTCCTTTCATAGTTGATTATAACTGTTATACAATCTTGTTCAAATTTCTTCATAATTGCTTGGGCTTTTGTCTTCAGGAATTTGCATCTTCATTGGCTAACACAACCACCCTACATCTGTCTCTGGTTCTTGATAACCTGTTCTAGCCTTCCAGATAATCCATAAAAATGCATGATATCCTTCCAGATAATGCATGTGAGATCTAGATAATGCATGGAAGAGCTCCCTAACTTCCTCTTTGATGAAGTGATGCTGAAGGTGTTTATGTGCCTTAAAACAGAAGAGAGAAATGACATGTGCTGTCAGCACACACATACAGCTTTCTTCTAAACTATCCTGATCACAGAGGATGAACATCGTCTGGGATGGTTTTTTTCTCGTTTACAAGCTACCTTCTAGCCAATCCAAGACTAACTTATCCTTGGCCCCCAGGATCAATATGATTCTCCAAGCACCAAGGACTGTGAGGAAACGTGAACCATTGACAACATGTACCATAAGATTTACATACTGCTCATCACAGGACAGGTTGGGGTTCACTTCTTGGGATTTTCTCACAGGTTTATTAGACAGTGTCCACAGGCTAGCGTCTAAAGTTCACAATTTCTCCTCTTTGTCCAAGACCTTTATTTGAAGGAAAAAATTATGTCCTTGAAAAAGAAAAAAGCCATTGGCCCCTTTGGTCCCCCTTCATCTGACCAAAACAATTTTGAATAGAAATCTGGGCCATGGTTTTTCAAACCTCAACCGTTCTTTGGACCTGAAAGATGCCTATCTTCACATCCTTATCTGTGCATAACACCCCTCGTGTCTCCACCAGAATTAGGAAGGCTCTAGCCGCAGCCCTATGTTAACATTTGCATACATGTACATGTATATGCATTTACCAAGACGACTGGCTGATTGTTTGCTCATGTGGCAACCCATTACACAATGTTAAAAAAAGTACCACGCACGCATGTGGCAACCCCCTGGTTTTAAGTTTGCCCTGTTAGAGCGGTGAAATTCTACATTTGTAGGGATGTTAAACAACTTTTCATCACAACTCTTCATCCACACAACCCAGCCTCTGGAACCACTTTTTCTCATTAGACTGTGGAAGCCATTCAACTTTTAGACTCAGACCAACCATAAAAATAAATCCAGAAATCAGAGCCACTTCATGAGACACATTCAGCTTCTCTGGTTCCAGAAATAGGCACTTTGGATGTGTGTAGCATCTCGGGCACTAAATAAGCACATGGGATGTGTAGCATCTCAGTATGACATACAATTACACTGGTAACTTTCTATGCACAAAGGTCAACTCATTTGCATAACTTCTTGTAAAGTATTACATGTGTGCTCACATGTAAACACTACACCCATATGTGACATTGCTTAGGCAGTTACTATGGTGGGCGGGGTTTAATGGATCAATTGATTTAATTTGCCCTACACCGACGTGTGTATAGCACTGTATACTCAGTGCTTTCCGAGTGTCTGTGGAAAAAAATTCACAGGTGACTCGGGCGGGATTCGAACCCACGACCTCCTGCTTACTAGTGCAGACATATTAACCTCTCGACCACCGAGCTTGCCCGATGACGATTGGCTGGCTAGAATCCTATATAGCTGCGGGTACTGCGACATTTATAGTTTGATGTAATTCTTGCATCGTGTGATAAACAATTAATTTAATTTTGCCCTACACCGACATGTGTATAGCACTGCATACTCGGTGCTTTCCGAGTGTCTGTGGAAAAAACTTCACAGGCGACTCGGGCAGGATTCGAACCCATGACCTCCTGCTTACTAGTGCAGACGTCTTAACCTTTCGACCACTGAGCTTGCCCGATGACGATTGGCTGGCTAGAATCCTGGGTTCGAATTTCACCTGAGTCGCTTGTGAAGTTTTTTCCACAGACACTCGGAAAGCACTGAGTATACAGTGCTATACACACGTATATTAAATAAATTTGTTATCACCCGAATCAAGAATTTCATCAAACTATAAATGTCACGGCACCAGCTGCTACATGTACATGTATATAGGATTCTAGCCAGCCAATTGTCATCGGGCAAGCTCAGTGGTCGAGAGGTTAAGACATCTGCACTAGTAAGCAGGAGGTCGTGGGTTCGAATCCCACCTGAGTCGCCTGTGAAGTTTTTTCCACAGACACTCGGAAAGCACTGAGTATACAATGTACACTGCTATACACATGTCGGTGTAGGGCAAAATTAAATCAATTGACGCAAGAATTTCATCAAACTGTAAAAGCTTATTGGATCAGTCTATTGAATAATTGTATTTTAATTTCTCCATCAAACCATTAGGATGCACATACAATATGGCAGGTCTCACTGTAAAGTTGCTTCCTTGAGTATTTGTTTACCATTAGTAAAGAAAGAACACAAGTTAACAGAAGCTTTTCTGCCTATTTTGCTGATTATACTGATTTATTTGTTTGCTAGATATTCAACATGTAACAACAACACAATCAGGTCAGCTAGTATATACTGTACCAGTATCAGCAGGAGTTGTGTACCCACATCTGCAGCAAGTAGTCCCACAACAAGTAGCACACCAGCCACAGGCTCAGCAGGTGAATTTGCCTTAATATAATTTTGTAATTTTTGTGTATAGATATGATAAATTGTGATGTGTTCAACTGAAATCGGACAGAATTGGACAGAGCTCAGAACTGAGGAATAGTATAAAAAAAAATAATAATAATAATGTATATAAAACCCTTAATAAAGTAATATAAGGCAATATTATTCTTCTTTAATGCCCGCATTGCTAGGGGAAATGAAATATCTTTGTTAAGAAATTAATTACTTAAATTATACCAAGTGAAACTTTAAAGGGCAATAACACCATTTTGACTTTTTCGTAGAGACAAACTTAAAAATAATTATATTTCCACGTTTGCATGTCCAATTAAAATAAGAAAGCTATCATTGTAAAGCTGAAGATCTCTACTTTCATAACTTTTGCTACGAGATCGTAAAGTTCTGACACGTTGTAATAGGACGATAAGAAAGCATCTGTTTAACTGTCTATGTGCTTCTCATTTAATATGCTATACTGTTCACTGTAGTATTGAAGTACACATATCGTAGTAGTAGTCAAAAACAATTCAACAACTGTGTGTGATTCCTGAAAACAAGAAAATAAAATAAACCCTGTCTAAGTACGGATTCACACGTAAGTCATGCCATTTGCTGAATCATGAAAAAACAATTAAACTTAAAACAGAGAAAAAGTTATATTAAGGAACTCTATCCCAGTCATCATTGACTCAATCTCTGAATCATTTATCCAAACTGAGGCAAAGTTTTTCTTAAACTTATTTCTAACTCGCTTATATTTTGATATTGAGCAATACTCATGTTACTTTGTTTGCACAAGTGTGTTTATCTATGTAGAAATTAATAAACTTAAAATGCATCAAGACAGCCTAATTCTAATGTGGCCTATGTCATTACTTCATGACGACTGACGACGCGCCTACGACTGGGCGGCGGATCACTAAGACTTTCATGAAAATATCAATCCGCGGGTCTGAATGAGCATACATTGTAGGTCCGTGACACTACTACATCAATACATTACAAAAAATAGTGCGTACCTAAATTGACTTGTATATCGAAGAACAACAATGAGATGCAATCAAAACATGGATACTAGAAAACACCTAAATATCAATAAAATCTGAACATCTCCAAAAACATTGGTCCTTCGGTGATAAGAAATCTTAGAACAGTTCGCGAGAGCAAGCGACCTAAAAAAAACATGGTGCAGGCTCTGCACCAAGTAAATAGAACAAGGCGAGCACTGTGGAAGATTTTGAACAAACAATCTCAACAAAAGTCTCTTCAAAGAAATATTTAAGAGCAATGCAATACACAGACTGTAACTGCCAATTCCCGATAAAATCTACGATTGGTTGATGCAAGTTGTAACGTACCTTGAAAAGCAAAGAACGGGAAAAGGCAAGGAAATCTGGTGATCAAACTTAGTACGTTGCTGTGACTTTACAAAACTCGTGTAAATGATGCCTAGTCTTCGCACAAGGCGCAAGTAGAAAAATCCCCACGCTACCTTATTGGAAGAAAGAAAAACCATGTCATGTCATGACAACTTTCAATAACCAACTAAATTTTGTTTTCATGCCAAAATGTGTCTTATTACGATAGTACACATCACAAGTGAGTCAGTGCTTGATATGCTTGTTTGTAATTCCATGTGAAAGGCTTACAGTGTTTACATGTATGTACATGTACATGTACATGCATAAATGTTTACACTGGTGACAAACAGAAATGTAGAGCATGTGTGTTTCTCAAAGATGACTTTTAGAAACCCATATAGGTATGAATCTACTTGTACACTGTATGTAGCTAAACAATACTGGCAATAAATGTAAATATGCATTTTTGTCACATGCCATGTACACAGATCTCATAAATTAGGTAATTAGGTGTTCAGATTAACACAGAGTTCCTCCAGAGCTCTATTTAATTAATACTTGGCACCATCAAAGACCTTATTATGAAGATGTAGGGAATTGTAATAATGTCATAATGACATCAACAGGTATCTAATAACACTGAAATCAAAGGTTAATATCCCCTCAACCAAGGGGAAAATTTTTTTAATTCACAACCGTAAAGAACTTGAATTTTTCAGCATTTTTTGCACAGTGAAAGTTAAATTGTTATAATAATAACCTTTTCAAAAATAATGTTTGATGATGTCATCAGTGCTACATGTAACAGCGCCCCCAGCTTCAGGTTATTAACGTTACCTTTTTGCTATCTCGAAAAATATGAGTCAGAATTTCACCAAACTGAATGCAGTGAACAGTTTCATCTCCAGAACCAAAGAAAGATAAATTCTAAAAGGTTTTCACAGACATGCAGCTCAGTGATCTGACCGGCAAACCTTTCTGTGACCATTTTGTGACAAAAACTTTAGAATGATGGCGAACTCACAATTACAATATGTATCCCTTGTTCTTAAAAATGCATAAAAAGGTTATTTATCCAGAGCATGTTGTCTGATCTAACTTCACTGTGAATATTAACTGTGAAGTTAAAGGTACACACCGCCTTTGTCACGCGAAATTGGGCGATAAAAAACGCCTCTCATACATGGTTTTTCATACATGGTTGGAAAGATCTTTCAAAAGTAGAATATAATTGTCCACACAAATACCCCTGAAAAATGCGTTGTTTTTCTGTCATTGTACAAAAAACAATGTCATGTGACTTTTTTGAACCAAAATTTGTCCAGAAAACTCACGAGGACAAAAGTGATAGTCGCAATTTCAGACATTTAAAAAGTTTATTACTGATATACAAGAATAATTATTTTTTATAATTCATTGATACTTGATAAAAGTGAAATGATTTTGAAATAATGGGTGAAAAAGGTGAAAATCTTGGCACTTTCCTGAGACACCGGGAACCAAACCGAGACTCCGCTAGTACAGCCATGGGCGCCAGTTAGGCAAAGCGTACGAGGCATGCGTGAGCCCGCCGGTGAGGCCATAAATATGTGAACACTTTTCACGTGGAAGCAGGGTCTCGACCACTGTGGGGGCTTTCCGTGTCGGGTGTTTTGAATTATGATACTGCCAGCGAGTTTAGTTTTGGAAACAATAATGACGTACATGTAGTCATTCGGAACATTGTCACAGCCCCTTCATCCCAAACTGTTCAGTTTGGGAAGCCAACCGAGCGGGCTTGGCAAAGAAAGGCTCACCATCTATGGCCAAAAACGAGGCATGCCTGGCGACCATTGATGGCCCAGCCAACCTCAGGGATTTGACTGTTGAACGTGATGATGGCCATGATGACACCATGAATAATGTCGCATTTGTAGGATTATTGTTGGACAGGTAAGAGTAATAAAAGAGAAATATTGTTTGATAATATAATACCCGTACGGCTTTTTGTGTGGCTGTGTGCTGAACTCTTATGATGAATTATTTTTGATATAGCCAAAGCACAATGATATTATGATGATGATACAGATGTGATAATTATGAGATTAGAAAGCTGAACAATTTCCAGCGAATTAGTTGTAATTTCCACCATGCTCATCAATGCCCAGGTATTTTATGGGGAAGATGGTCAAGGGGTCATGGTGAAATTTCAAACATGGACTGGAGGAAACAAGCATCAGGTACCATTTTACCATGCCCTGTTGATCATGACCATTGTAGTCTTAAAGGGAAGTACAACATTGTTTATAATATGTTGGCAAAACAGCTGTTATCGGTAATATTTACTTACTTTGAATCAAGATCGTTTAATAATGAATATGTTAAAGTTTGAGCTCAACGGGGAGTCTAAGTCATGAGAAAAGTGTGAAAAAACCTCAATAATTCTTTAGGAAAACATTAGTAAATGTGTATAGTTTTGTTTGTTCAGTTTTCTTTAAAATAAGAACACAATAAGCAGAATAATTGTTTGACAGCATCGATCAAGTTAGCTTGCTGGTAATAATTTGGTAGTTTTGCAATCAACTAATAACCAGTGATGTTCCTTCCCTTTAACATCATGTTCAAACATTCCTGTGAAGATGTTTTTTGTTTTTTTTCCTACAGTTCCCTAACATCTCTTGGTCAACTCTCAGGTATACAGGAGCTCCATCATCATCAACATCAAAGTCAGTTGCACAACAAGTGGAGTCAGCAACATATGGACACGACATCACATGAGCCTGTATGAGTAAGTGAACTACTATTTGGCTGTCAACACATCACATTTCACAAAAGGTTACTTAATTTGAATTGTACAGATATTACTGTAAACACCTCTACATGTATATGTACACTTGTCTCGTCCTTAAAAAAATTTAATACAATGTTTATATCAAAATTTAGTTTTTTCTCGAGACCGAACTTGCTGATTTCATGTAACCTAAGCAATATTAAGAAATTATACTTTGTGTATTCAGTAACTCTTGTGCAATTTAAAGCAAGGAAAAAAATTAATCCTCTTTCTGGGAGTTGGTCATTTGCAGTGTGTGTGTGAATGATAAGTGTACTGTAGCACTAATAATTAGCCAAAGTAGTATGTTATTCATGGCTGGCTATTGTGTTATTTATGTTTTTGTGGTCAGTCTCATTTCTCAATTGCTGGAGTACTATCATTTCAATGTAATCTTTTGTAAGATTGTATACATAATTTTTGTTCGTGGTCCATAGATGAGATGGAGAGAGATGGAGACAGAGACGAATGCTCAGTTCATCATGTCACCTACGTATGTGAATGGGTGTCAGCAAACGGAAGCCTACCACACCCGAGTTACTAGCAGACATTCCACTGAGTAAGAGTTTTCTCAAGAAGATTACCTAGTACTTCAGGTTTGTTACAGGTGCCATATAAAATTATCAAAATTTTAAAGAAAGTACAGAGGACATGTCCTACATTCAAGACCCTCTCTCTTCCAACAACTGCAGGTATAACATGAACATTTTTCAAGACAAATGCAACTGACAGCCCTCAACCTCCCCCCCCCCCCCCGCCCACCCACACCCAAACAAATTACTCTATTAGTATTTTGTACTACCTTGAAAATGTTGAGATTTTGAAGCTTTACATGGTTGAAGAACAGTAGGAGTAAGAGTAATTATCTTTCAAGAGTAGCTACCACAAACCTTACTCCTACTGTATACAAACATGTATTCTTAGCCTAACACATGCTTTTCAAAAACCATGCTACATGTAGATGATAAATCAACATGTAAAAATACTTTGCCAGGGTTGTAGGTAGCCAGATCAACTAATTCAGCGGTATTATGGGTATAAGTCGGAAAGTTAATTTAGGGTACAAGGGGATTACATGTTTAGTAACTAGATTAGATTTGGCTGCAAATTCAAAGAGCAGGAAGTGAGGGTTAAGTTGATTGGGAGGGGGGAGCTGGGGTTTCTGAAGACACTGGAGTATGGAGGGGCATATAAACATTTCCCTCTTTCCTTTTTTCCAACTTTACCAAGGAAAAGTTACCCTGTGGGAGAACAGTCTATACACGCCTGATATTTCCATTTCTAGGTTGTAAATAATGTTTTCCTACATGAAACATAATAAGAAAGTTGGGTAATAATTGTGCATTTCATCCATGTTCATGTATCAGGTTTCAAAGAGTCTACTCAAAGCACAGCCATAGTAGTTGGGTGGAGAAGAAACAATACAGCTTATGTGAAATAGCTAATGTCTGCAGTCTTCAAAGCTTGTATGGATGTCAGCTAATTAGCCTTTCATTAGAAACTACCAGATGATGCAGTTGGAAGAAAGCTTGCATTCGTGCTTTCCCCTGCCCTCAGCAGAAGAATTGTCAAAAAATTAATAATTCCCAAAAGTAAGGCCACAAGTTGTAATTAGCCAATTGACAATTCCAACAAAATTACATGTAATTACATCCATTTGATCAAATCTGATAATTGCTTTCCCTCTTCATTTTGTTTTTGGAAAAACCTTTAAATTCTAGATTTAGATGAAGCCAACATTTGGCATTTTTGTCTTGGTATCAAGTCTTGTACAAAAATAAATTTATTTGATGGACTGCATGTTTACATGTATATACCGAGAATGATCTTTATTTATAATGTACTTCACTCTCAACTTAAGTTTATAATGAACAAAAATGTGATGATAAATTGACAATGATAGTGACACTGTAATCAAGAATCTCCTTATTGTGACATGCTTATAAATTGTCTTTGTTTTCACTTATACTGCAAATAATTAAAAATCATTTATAAAATTTGAAAACATATTCTGCATTGATTTTTACATTTTCAAGGTTGAACACATATTTGGCAAATGTTTGTAGTTGCATGGTACTTGTAAATTGCTAATAATGAAATACATATTTATTTTAACTGTCCATTTCGTTTCATGACTTGACTTTTGTGGTTCCACTCCCTTCCCCCCCCCCCCCACAATCAATTGAAACCACTTTGCTGACCTATTATAAACAATCTAAAAATTAGTGTACATGTGACAAGTGAAATTACTTCAGTGTAAATGAACCCAACCATGATCCTCTGTTGACAAGAAAGCATAATAAATGTACGCTCTATATGTATGATTTAGTGACAGTTCAGAATGGGTGACATTCAGGGGCTGTCATTGGAATCGGTAATTTCTTTATTTTCTAAAATTCTTTGGACTATCATTGCAGCACTATAGAATCCAATAACTAGGGAGGGGGAGGGGCAAACAAGCAATAAAAGTAAAGGGCCCAGACATGTTTGATTCCAAATTACCAATTCCATTGACCGAAGACTGGTGCTTCATTATGTTGAGAATCACACCCAGCATCAATTCTGCATAGCTGGAGTAGCAAGATGTTTCTGTCCTCTTTCTGAAAAAGATTTAAGAGGGAAAAATTGGGGTAATGGCTTAGATTTGAATAAATTCAACATGATGAACAATCACTGTGAAATACGGTGTTTAACTGACAGGGATTGGTAAGGTGGTTATCAGATCGACCCCTTCTCTTGGACTGAAATGCCAATACTGCTATAGACACAAACAAAAATTACGAATTATACTAAACCTTAATTATTTTTTGTAATAAACAACCATTAAAACTAAATAAAATGATCATCATTGGTTTTTTATAAGGAACATTAACTTCAACTCTGTAACACGTTGTTAGATCTCCTGAAAAATACATGTAGCATAAAAACTAACCTGTGAAAAAATAGGTGCTCCTCGTGTTTCACAAAGTTATATCTGGTAACTTAAGTTTACAAAACACCTTAAAAACACCTAGAAAAATGAGGACTGAAAAAGTAACAGTTCATTCAAAAAGAAATGTACTTTGAGGGGCCTACATTATTTTTTAATAAAAACAAATTCATTGCTGATTTATTTATATTGCATTCCTTTTTCCAAGTTTTGTTATATCATGATACGTTTTAACCCTCCTACACATGGAGGCCACTCCGATCCACAAAATTCTGCTCTTGAGCAACCTTCAGTACATACATGTTCTTCTGCCCTCACTATGTGTTAGTATAAACTAGTGTACACAGCTATGCAGAGGTTAAACACTTATCCAAAAGTAGGCAGACAGAATTTGACTTGAGCCGTTTTAATGGAAGCAGTGTGAAACTGTAAACAAACAATACAGAACACATTGTGAGTTATAAGAAATAAACCACTACACTGAATAGCAATAATATGCAAGAAGCCTTAGGACTAAGACAAGTCTATCCTAACTTAAATATAGGTGGGCACAGAATATGGCCCCACACAGGGACAAATGAACAAGAATTCTCTACAGTCACATGCACGGAACTAGATACAATTGGGAAGCAATATCCAGAAAAGGCAGTAACAATAAAGACATGAACTTGTAAATTATTCCTAAGAAACTATGCATTGATGTGCCCAATAACCCATTCATAATACTGAACGTTTATACAATGCAGGCATGTATTATACAAGTACGTGTACATGTGGTCATACGACATGACAAACACTAATTTTAGCAATAAACTAGCCTTATAAAAGTAGTAAATGAGCTAGCAAAACTATACACTATAAAATGCAGTATAAGGAACATACAGATCGTGCTTGTCAAGGGCAAGGATATAAGATGCAACTGCATAACTTGAGCAAGGTTGTTCTAACGTTAATCACATGGATTGCAAAAACGCTAAGATGTATAAAAATCAATAACACGAGAGGGCGCTAAACAGTCTCGAGAGCGGAACACTCCCCGCCTGGCATCTGAATGATGTCAAATCTAGAAAAACACAACATAATAGTGGGAACACTTAATACGTGGAGACTACATTTACTTAACAGAGTCTGGTAAGCAGGAGAACGACTTCAGTCACAGGTCTCAAGAACAGTTTCTGTTCTCCACTTAAGATGATTTTCACCTCGATTTTCCTGACTTTGCCGTCTTCGCTAGGAAAGGTCTTGGTGATCAACCCCATGGGCCAGTCATTTCTCTTGGCTTGAGAGTCTTTCAGGAGGACAACATCTCCTTCTTGCAGGTTTGGTTTCTCAGTTGTCCACTTGCTACGCGTCTGAAGATTGCTGAAGCACTCTTGCTTCCACCTTTTCCAGAACATGTCGGCCAATCTCTGAACGCGTCGCCATTGACATCTGAAGAGATCCTTATCGTCAAATTCACCAGGAGGGATGGAGGGCATACCAACCTTCTGTGTGAGGAGTGTCACTGGGGTCAGAATGGACGGGTGATCAGGATCTGTAGAGAATGGGGAAAGTGGCCTGGTATTTATGATCGCAGTCACCTCCGCCATAAGCGTTGTCAGCACTTCATGAGTTAGCTTGCCTGGTCCAAGCTGAAGCAGCAATGGCGTTGAGAATGCGGCGCGCAATGCCAATCATCCTTTCCCAGCTGCCGCCCATGTGCGAAGCGTGAGGAGGGTTGAACTGCCACTCACATTTATTATCAGCAAGGACCCACTCGACCTGCTCCTTCTGGCATCCTGATGAGTTGATGCCTAGCTCTTTGCAGGCTCCTACAAAGTTAGTGCCGCAATCAGACCTCAACAGCTTTGCAGGTCCTCTCAAGGCAAAGAAGCATCTGAGAGCGTTCACGAAGTTAGAGGTGTCCATCGACTCAATCACTTCAATGTGTACAGCGCGTGTAGCCATGCATGTAAAAATTACGGCCGACCGCTTGTTGTTGGCTTGGCCTCCTCTTGTTCTACGGGCTGTGACGGACCATGGGCCAAAAACGTCCAAGCCTACATAAGTGAAGGGTGGGTCAACGCTTAGGCGGTCTGCAGGTAAGTCTGCCATAATCTGCTCTTGCTGCTTGCCTCGCAGTCTACGACAGGTTACACAGTGGTAGATCATACTGCTGATAACTCATTTGCCACCAATGACCCAGAAACCAGCTGCTCTTACAGCGCCTTCAGTGAAGTGTCTGCCCTGATGGCGTACTTCTTCGTGGAAGTGTCTGATGAGAAGCGTGGTGACGTGGCATTTCCCAGGGATTATTATTGGGTGTGCCTCATCAGTAGAGAGTTTGGCTTTCTCCAGCCGACCTCCAACCCTGAGAAGACCGTCTTTGCTGAGAAAGGGGCGAAACTTGTTGAGTGGGCTAGACTTGGGAACGGGCTGACCATTTTCAAGGGATCTGATCTCATCAGCATAGGCCTCCATCTGAACAAAACGGAGAATTGCTGCCTTGTCTTGATTCAGTTGGTCTGGCTTTAGGTGCTCCTTGCACAGGTGCCATCCACGACATGGGCTGCCATCATCTACCTGAGAAAAGGAGTGAGCAATGTGGGAGAGTCTCAAAGTGGCATTCTGAAGAGACCTCCAAGTAGAGAAATGTTTGAAGTGCCCACTACCAAGACCCGCATCAGACACAACCGTGGCACAGCTAGTCGCTTGGGGTCTCACTTCCGCGTCACTGTCAGGATCAATCAAGTTGTAGGTATCTTCACCTAGGTGACTGTGTCTGGAATCACAGAGGAATGTAGGTCCACTGAGCCAGGATGAAGAAGATAGCTGAGCCGCTGGAAGCGCCCTGGTAGCATGGTCAGCAGGATTAAGATCTGTTCGGACATAGTTCCACTGGCTCGCTTCAGTGGAGCGTTTGATGCGTTGCACACGGTTATGGATGTATACATAGAATCGTCTGGATTCGTTGTAGATATAGCCAAGCACGACTTTGCTGTCAGTGAAGAACTTGACTGCATCCAAATGCACATCTAGTTCGTCTTGGATTACCTCTGCGACTTCTACAGCCATGACAGCTGCCCCAAGTTCCAGACGAGGGAACGTGGGCTCAGGCTTTGGAGCGAGCTTTGCCTTGCCGCAGATGAATCCTACTTTGCAATGTCCCTCAGTATCTGTAACTCTAAGGTAAGAGACAGCACCAATTGCTTTGGTTGACGCATCACAGAAGATGTATAACTCTCGCTTCTGTGCTTGAGAGAGTGGGATGGTAGTGTACATCCTCGGGATCTTCAGCTCCTGGAGATCTTGGAGGGAGTCCTTCCATCTCACCCATTCCTCATACTTCTCTTTGGGAAGAGGTGTGTCCCAGTCACAGGAATCACGGTTGAGTTCTCTGAGGATGGAGCGACCTTGGATGCTTACTGGTGCAGCAAATCCTAGCGGGTCAAATAGGCTGTTGATGGTGGACAATACCCCACGTCTGGTGAATGGCTTGTCTCTGGTTGTCACTTGGAACGTGAATGTATCTGCAGCCAAGTCCCACTGAAGGCCCAAGCTTCGCTGCGCTTGAGGGGGATCTTGTCCGAGGTCGAGGTTCTGAAGCCCTTTGGCGAGGTCTTCTCTGGGGAAAGCTTTCATGACGTCTGAGCTGTTGGATGCAATTTTGTGGAGACGAAGATTAGACTGAGCCAGCATGTCTTGTGTTTTCTCAAGCACATCGACAGCTTTGCCTACGCTGGAAAACGACTTTAGCCCATCATCGACGTAGAAATGACGGTCGATAAAAAGTCTCGCTTCATCTCCGTACTCCTCTTGTCCCTCTGCAGCAGTTCTCTTGAGCCCATAGATTGCTACAGCTGGTGAAGGGCAGTTACCAAAAACATGGACCCTCATGCGAAAGTCAAGGACTTCTCCATCAAGGTTGTGGTTATCAAACCAAAGGAAGCGGAGGTAGTCCCTGTGTTCCTCCTTGACGAGAAAGCTATTGAACATCTGCTGGATGTCGGCCACAATGGCTATGGGTTCAGACCTGAAGCGGATGAGGACGCCCAACAGGCTATTGTTGAGATCCGGACCTCTGAGCAGTACATTATTCAGGGATACGTTGTCATGCTGAGAGCTGGAGTCAAACACGATCCTGATTTGCAAACACCGAAGCTTGGTAGGTACCAGCATTCTTGGTCTGGCTGGAGTACAGGAGCTAATTCTGCATGACCATTGCTGAAGATCTTCTCCATGAAGTCTATATAGTGAACCCTCATATCGGGTTTCTTGAGTAATTGCGTCGAAGAGACAAGTCGGTTCAAGACTTGTTGTCTGTTGTTGGGTAGACGCTGTCGAGGAGAACGAAAAGGGAGTGGGGCCATCCAACTGTTAGCATCGTCTTTGACAAATTCTTCATTCATAATAGAGAGGAAGATGTCATCTTCAACGGATGCTGCCCTTTTGTAGTCTTCGGGAGACTCGATGAAAATGTCAGAGCCAATACCATCTAACTGCTGCCTCTCGTGCCTGGGAATCTTGTTTATGAATGTTTCCTTCACACAGATTCTGCTTTCGCATGGCGTCAAGTAACTGGGACGGCCATTGTCGAGAATGCTGGTTTTGTAGGTATTAACGGCTGGCTTGTGAGCTCCTCCGATGCACACATCACCGACTATAACCCACCCCAAGTCCAAGCGTTGAGCGTAAGGCGTGTTGTGAGGTCCGTTGCGCTGACTGCGGACCTTGTGGGCCTGTATGACATCTCTACCTAATAATAGGAGGATCTCAGCTGATGGATCAAGCGGAGGGATCATGTGGGCGATGGCCTTCAGATGAGGATGATGATTTGCAGCTTCAGGAGTTGGAATTTCGTCTCGATTGTTCGGGATAGAATCGCACTCGATGAGTCGTGGCAACGGCAGATGGACTTCATCTGCTGATTGTATTATGAAGCCGCTGGCTCTTCCTTGAGCGCCTGCTGTGCCAGAACATGTGCGGAGTACGTAAGGGGAGGTGTCTCCGTGGATGTTGAACATGTCGAAGAAGGTGGACCTGGCAAGTGAGTGGTTGCTTTGGTCGTCTAACATCACATACACCTTCATAATCTTTTCAGGTTGCCTTTGTGGATACACGCTGACAAGACATATCTTGGAGCATGATTTTCCTAGCAGACCGTCTCCGCAAACCTCTGTGCAACTTGTGGTAGCTACAATGTATAGGAGGCTCTGTACCGGCTTGCTCCCCGCCATGGTTCTCCACAAGTGAAGGGTTGTTTTTTGTCCAAGGTGGTGGGCCATTATGGAGGGCAGACACATGACGATCACTATCACACTCAGTGCAGCAGGTGCGAACATTGCAATCTTTAGCTATGTGGGTAGTAGAAGCACAGCACCTGTAGCATATGGCGTGCTCTTTCAGAAAGGCCTTCCTCTCATCCAGTGGCTTTCCTCTGAACCCTCGACACCTTTTCAGGGAGTGTGGTTTCTTGTGGATGGGGCATTGCTTATCTGGGTCCAGCTGTTTATTTGAGTCAGACGAAGAAGCTGTGGGTTTCCCCACCTCGGTCTTATGGACAGAGATTGACGGCTTGAACTGGTTTAGTGAGGGCTTCTGGCGTGCAGATGTCATCATACTGGACGCTTGGAATGTGAAGCTTGGATCAGTCCTCATGTCAGCCTGTGAGTACACAAAGTCAACGAAGAACGTAAAGGGGGGAAGGGGACACTATGTGCCTTCTTGTACATCGAGCCCTGAGTCAACCACTTATCCTGTGGATAGTGAGGGAGCTTTTCCACAATTGGGTTTGTCCCTCTGGCAGTGTCCAAGAAGGTAAGCCCTGGTAGGTTGCCTTCGAGTGTCGTGTTGTGACCGAGCGGTCTAGCTTACCGGACTCAAGTTCTGGTGTTAGCAGCAGAATGTGGGTTCGAATCCCGGCCGTGACACTTGTGTCCTTGAGCGAGACACTTAACCATAATTGCTTCTCTCCACCCAGGGGTTAAATGGGTACCTGTGAGGGTAGAGTTGGTTGATTAGCCCTATATGCGCTGTAATGGCAGCAATTGAGCTGTATACTCCTCAGGGAGCTGAGATGGTTTCAGGAATGATTTATGAGCCTTATGAGCAGGGGTAATAATATAATGCGCCTTGAGCATCACTCAGTTGGTGGATACGTGCGCTATATACATGTAAGTCCACACATTATTATTATTATTACTCGAGCTTTGCTGCATTCACTTCTGTGAGAAGATCTGCTAGCTCCTGCAGTTTTGGATAATCTTTATTTCCTATCTTAGGAAAGTTCTCCAAACGTGAGAAGAGAGACACTTCGATGGCTTCTGGAGACCCATATTTCTTGTCCAACCTTTGCCACACTCTGTTCAGGCCATCCAATGGGTTGTTTATGTTGACCGCTCTGATTCTCATAGCATGCTGAAGTGACTCTCCGCCAAGCAACCTGGTAAGTAGGTCTAGCTCCTCACTCGGTTTAAGGTTCAATCCTTGCATGACATTGCGGAAACTGGCCTTCCATGACAGATAGTTCTCTGGCCGGTTATCGAAAACCTTGAGTCCAGCTGTGAGAAGGTCTCGATGAGCGAGGTGGGCTGTGAGGTCAGAGATATCCGAATGGCTGGGTGAAAATCGGTTCGACCTGCCGTTGTCTTCATATCGACGGTCAGCCACACTAGTACAGTGCGAGGTGTGTGATAAAGGGGTAGGAACGGCACCTTGAGGGGGCGGAGCATAGCAGTCAGGAGAATTTTGGGGAAGTCGAGGAGGTAAGAGGATTTGAGCCTCAACAGCAGCGTTTTGAGGATGCGAGTGTTCGTTAGGGTCATCTTTGGAGTCATCCTGTGCAGGCTGATTGACGGGGTGATCTTGGTGATGATCAAAATGTGCCTTAACATACTCTTCTGTGCGTTGTACAGGTTCAGCTGACAGCGCAATGCTTGCTCTGTCCTTAGTTGCTTCGGTATCTGCGGCTGCCTCCAGTGCCTTGGCAGCAGCTAATGCAGATTCAGCTTCACCCTCTTCCTGCATGGCGGTCAGCATAGCGTCAAGCTGTGCGCGTTCCACCTTCATCTCGATCTGACGCCTGGTGTAGTCAGCTCTCGTGCGTGCGGCCTCTGCTTTAGCACGTGCCTCTGCTTTAGCACGTGCCTCTGCTGTAGCCAAGCTGACGTTGGACCTGATTGAGCATCGTGAAGATGAGGATGAGGGTCCACACTCTGAACGCATCTCCCAGTTTTGTGAAACACCAGATATCGGGGGAGACGAAATTTTTGTTGTGCAGTGTTGCAGTGCGATACCAGTTGAAGAAGATGCTCTTGGGTGTGGTGCTGATCTTTTCACTCTTCTGCCCTCACTATGTGTTAGTATAAACTAGTGTACACAGCTATGCAGAGGTTAAACACTTATCCAAAAGTAGGCAGACAGAATTTGACTTGAGCCGTTTTAATGGAAGCAGTGTGAAACTGTAAACAAACAATACAGAACACATTGTGAGTTATAAGAAATAAACCACTACACTGAATAGCAATAATATGCAAGAAGCCTTAGGACTAAGACAAGTCTATCCTAACTTAAATATAGGTGGGCACAGAATATGGCCCCACACAGGGACAAATGAACAAGAATTCTCTACAGTTACATGCACGGAACTAGATAAAATTGGGAAGCAATATCCAGAAAAGGCAGTAACAATAAAGACATGAACTTGTAAATTATTCCTAAGAAACTATGCATTGATGTGCCCAATAACTCATTCATAATACTGAACGTTTATACAATGCAGGCATGTATTATACAAGTACGTGTACATGTGGTCATACGACATGACAAACACTAATTTTAGCAATAAACTAGCCTTATAAAAGTAGTAAATGAGCTAGCAAAACTATACATTATAAAATGCAGTATAAGGAACTTACAGATCGTGCTTGTCATGGGCAAGAATCAAGGATATAAGATGCAACTGCATAACTTGAGCAAGGTTGTTCTAACGTTAATCACATGGATTGCAAAAACGTTGAGATGTATAAAAATCAATAACACGAGAGGGCGCTAAACAGTCTCGAGAGCGGAACACATGTACAAGCCTACTGTCCTTTCCAAGTAATCTTACAAAATCAACTGTGTGTCACCCAAGGCCACTGTAAATGTTTGAATATATTAGTATGGCGTGCAATGTATCAATGGGAGACCACCTTACCCTGCAATCTCAGTGGTGTGACAGTGCACAGAAGGGTAACCATATGAGGCCACTGGCAACAGCTAGTGGCATGGAGTGGCCTGAATGGGTTGTTTCAAAAATTGCACTGATTGTAGGAGGGTTAATGTTTGATTTACGGTGAGTGGTATAACGTTGCACAGCATGCAACCATATTCATGCAACATACAAAATCATACAGTACTTACAGGTTAATGGGATAAAAAAATGTGCAGCCACGTAGATGGGATGATGCATCACGCCCTGTTATTAAGGCCAGTGTGTGTGCATGTGTTATTATTTTCATCTAAACTTGGACACTTGTCCATGCCCTGTCGAAAGTCTGCTCTAATAATGACAAGACTAAAACTTAAATGTATATTCTAACAAAATTAGTTACCGTCTTCGTAGAAGCAGTTCTGTCAACATTATCAATACTGTATCTTCCCTTTATAAACATGATGATCATCTAGATTGGCTTATGTTGTGAATGCTTTGTTTGCATATTCTTTCAAACAGCAGTCAGTTAATTACTTACTACTGTCTGTTGTGTACCTTCAGCTGGCAATTCTTGTCCTGTCTGGATCTAGAAGTCGAAAATGTTAGATTGTTTACAAATTATATTTTTTTATTAAAATTTATGACTTTTCACCACAAAAATGGGAGTAAACTTGGAAAGTAATACTTACGTACAATTATCAAAGTCTGTAATTGTAAAAAAAAAAAGTGAAAATATTTAACTGACTTTTCTTCAGCAGAGAGTTTTAGTGCAGCAAGTTGCCATGCCAAGATCTGTAGCGCCACCAGCTCAAGCAACATCACAAGGGCTCATTCAGCAACAGGTCCATCAACAGTTGCAGCAACATCAGCAGCAGCAAATTTTAAATGCTCAGGTAAGACAAGTATTATCAATGGTAACATGTCTGTAAATGCACCCATACTTCATGAAGAAGTATTAAGAAAAAACAACCTTAGAAAATATCAGCTTATTTCATTGTGTTGTTCACAAGAATATAGTGAAAATGCATTCATATTGTTCATATTAATTCCAATGTGGGATTACTGTCTTCGGATTACAGAAATTAATTTAGGAAATTATTTAACTAATTTTACTGAGACAGAAATATTAAAGGGATGTTTCAAACCATCATCAACATTACACTAAATGCCACAGATAGTTTAGACATTCTGACTGGTTGAGAAACAGTGATCATGTGGGTAAGTTTTACCAGAAAATGATTGTTTATGACTGCTAGGTGTTGTTTAAGACCAGTTTAGGCTGGACCTATCACACGCTAGCTGTCCCATCTTGCTGGATTATTTGAGCCAATCACAGTATAGAAATTGGTAGTAGTTACATACATGTATCTGTCATGCATATACGCGCGCTTAGTGTTCCATATTTGGAACAGTTTGTTTGACATTTTGGCAATAAAACAAAAGGCACTATAATGAGTTGGAATAAAAACTTGACGTTTAGTCTGTACTACGGGAATAAAAGTTGTGTGGTCTTTACAGCCTTCAGTTCAGTCCTTTGTTGCCTGTGGCGACCAAACTATAGCATCAAACTTTTATTCCCATTCATAAATGCATGTAACGTTTGAGAATGGATGATATTCCAACATGGACCATGGGTCTGCGTGATAGAAATACAATATTCTACACTCTGATTGGTTTATTCCTGAGTGGCGCATACTTGCATACTTGCTGGTTGATTATTATTGCTGGTTATTAAACATGATCACATTTCATCCAATCAGATGTTTTAACTGTCTTGGGCATGTATAAATGTAGCATAAAGACCTCTGGGATGGAGCCCATGGCTCTGTCCTTAATCACCATTGGCTATAACCCCATCAGTCTTTATCTTGTGGTAAAGATTGTGCTTCATAATTTTATTCCCATTAAGCTTATTACATTGTGTAATAAGAACATAGAACATAGTAAAAATGATTTAAGACATTGTGATTAGCAAACTTCACTTTCATTCTAGTTTAGAATTTTGTTACAGTTAATTATCAATATTCTGACTTACATGTACATGATTGGGGAATAACATTTTACTTATCTTAAAATTATAGCACTTTGGACAGAAAGATTATAAGGGATGCATGATACCATTATCAACTTTACACCAAGTAACTTTAACTGTGATCATTTACCAAAGTATACACTGACTTTAATTATATATTATATTGTAGCTTTCTGCTGCCCAAACTGTTGGCCTAATACAAGCACCAACTGTTACCGTTACCTCACAACATTCGGTTATTCAAGGAACATCTACAGTGTTGGTACAACATCAGACACAGCAACAGCAGCAGCAACAAATCCATGAACAAATTCAACAACAAATTCAGCAACAAAACTTCCAGCAAGAGCAGCAGCAAGTTCATCAAATTCAGAAACAGCAACAAATGCAACAACAGCAGCAGTCTCAAACTCAACAAACATCTCTTCATGGTCCAAGTCTTACAGACACTTCAACTGGTCACCCAGATCAGCATCAGAAAAGACGTTTCAGAGAAGAAGCACCAGAAGATAAAGAGGCCCTTCTTGGTTATCAAGTAAGATCAGTGTGGGCAACATCGTAACAAATGCAACTTTCATTTTTGTTTGATCATACTAGATCTAGTGGTCTTTTACATGCATAAATGTGTACCATAAGGGCTAATCGGGTGCCAGAATGTGGTTTCAAATCATGGTCAGATTGAAATGAGGTGCTTGTGTCAGCAAGAAACTTCATTATAATTGCTTCGCGCCACCAAGGAGTGCAAACATGTATGTGTAGGTGAGGACACAGATAAACAACTGCCGTTGGTTAGTCTAGCAGTGGCAGATCTACATACATGTATGAGCTCATGCAGCAACAGCACCCCCAATATTTTAGATCTTGTATACATACTCTTTAATACATTAAATTTAATTTAGTTTTTATTTAAAAGGGAGCAGCTTTGTGTTGCCAGCCAGCATTCATCGGCAAGTACAGAATGCATCTTTAAAGGATATTTCAACTATCCCCACCCCAGTCAACATGTATACTATATATGTACATGTAGCTGTGAGAATTCCTAATTAAATACAGCTGAACTATTTATGGAATGCTTATCTGTTGCTTGATTTTCTTTATAGATACGATGAGCGCCTCTTTCTTGACAAAATAATTACACAGATCCAACATACATGTACGTGTGCAGGCCAGCAATGGGCACAATGGCGTACCCCATGTCTTTATAACTGCTGGTTTGCATTATTGGTTACTTGGAAGTTGTGAGGATAGCCACAGGATGGCATGAAAATCTACCAACATGATGACCTGTGTACCGTCATTTTTCATAAAGACATTGATGCAAAAATTTTTAATATATATATATACGAAAGTAAATATATACTAAGATTCCTGGAATTTTGCCCTCTTGGGTTGACTATCCCGTTAAGTATTGTTTTGATCAAACTTATAGGTGTCCACATGATGACATGCCTGAGTCAAATGCATGCTGTAGATGAGACAAAGCAGTTTTATGTTTGAACAAGTTAAATTGTACAGTAGAGTCCATTTCTAACTCTTTTCTTATCTTCCTACTTATTTGCATAGCATGGCACTCCCCATTTGACTAATCTAGGTGCAGGCAGACCAGTTGTATCTGTAACACAGACTATGACAGGACCAAGTGATCCTCATCAAGAAGGGCCAACACTTAGACAGGGGATGACTTCTGCATCAGATGACAGAATGTGAGTTCTTTCTTTTACAATTAATCTTTTTTCTTTTCTTTTTTGCAATTACAGTTGTGGTGTAAGCCAAATGATGTGGACATTTGGGGATTAATAACATTGTTCCACCCCAAAGGGACCTAGTTTCGATCACCATCCTTAGGGTATTTATTAAAAGATTTTGTAAAAAGGACAAATGTTGTATTACAGTTTTTACTCGCAGTCATCCTGTGTATGAAATAATAAAATACAAAATTAACTTCTGCCATCATATCTTAGAGAACTGAAGAAATAAACTTAAATGCCAAAATATCTTTGGACCAATAGCTCAATTATCATGTATCAATTATGTACACTCAAAGAATTGGCTAGTCTATTATAAGATCTGTAAGAGTCACAACAATAAAACAGGGGTGTGATTTGTCTGGATTTTTCAGGATTTACAGAATTTTTACAAATTACAATGTTGTCTTCCGGATTTCAAAGATTTAACCAATAAAGAAAAGCAAAGCATGCAGGACTAAGTCAAGTCTAAGGAAAAATTCTTGCTAGCTTCTCTCAAGCACTGAATAGGCCGTGGGACGAAGCCTCAAATTCGTTAGTTCTGTGGTCTCCATCAAGAAGCTATTCAGTTTTAGGCTTAAAATTCGTAGAAAAATCTCCTTAATACGATTACAAATTTCAACAAGCCGAAAAGTTGCACATTATTTGATTAATCACGAAATTGTTAAATAAATTTGTTTTTTATAACGTGATGACTTGAGCAACATAAAACGATAACTATACAGTCGACCAATCACGGCACGTTGACCAATGAGACGGCTTGTTACTGCGAGCTTCGGTGTGACGGATTATAGCAAGATGGCGTCTTCTCAGCGGCGTAGCCAGGACTTTTTCAGTGGGGGGGGGCACTGCTTTTCAGTGGGGGGGCCCAGGGGGTATGGGTTTTTTCCCTTTTCTTTATCTTTTCTGTTTTTTGGGGCACTATGAGGATTTTTCGTGGGGGGGGGGGGCACTGGAAATTTGTGGGGGGGAACGTGCCCCCCCCCTCCCCCGTGGCTACGCCGCTGCGTCTTCTCCGGACACGTCGGCTTGTGAAGGTGAAGAAAGTGGTGAGGAGGGCCCTATTTATTGTTGTATGCACATTTCAGAAACTAAATCTAAGTTAGTTAAGTTCAGTGATAAAAGTTATGCCAAATTTAGGCAGTGTAGTGATCGTTGGAGAGAGTTAAAATGCCCTGAAAGTTCAATCACAACAGCGTCAGCGAATATTGTCATTGAAACTCATTGAGCATATTGAGGATTCACCGCAACGTGAAGAGGGGTTACCTGAAGAGGATATCCCCAGCACAAGCACATGTGCAGATCCTAGCACAAGTAGGCCTGCGACTCCTGGTGCAAGACGAAGGTGAATTTTTAAAAACAATTACTTGCATTTTCATACTCATTAGAAACTTAAAAGATACATTAACATTAGTCTTTTGAAAATGTTGGATAAATTATAACAATTCGTGTAACGTTAGGACATTTCATCTGTCTCCACAGTTACTGATTTCATTTATTTATTTTTATTTATTTATTTAATTATTTATTAATAACCCATCCCATCTGGCATAGTTAATCATTTGGGGCCCTTCATATAAATGCATCAAGATAGAATTTAAAATACAATAACGTTACATACAGCGACAAGACTTAAAAAAATGTACCGCCAAAAAATGAGTACAAAATGTCAAAAATAAAAGCCAGGAGTTGAGGAATTATCTTTTCATGGAATACAGCCAATATAATTTTTTTTTTAAATATGAAATTTGAAATTATTGTGTTGGTCTTGGATCCTTGACCAAATTTCTCTTGATCACAGTGGATGATTTAGGATGGATTTTCAAAGAGCATTGATTTGCAATTTCTGTTAGAGATTTCATGCTTGCATCATTTTATCAGGAATATATGAATGGGTCAATGACAAATTATTGTAAACGTAACTGTTCATGCAAATAAAAATATTTATATTTTATTGTTATTGTTTAATAGAAGACAGAGTGGCCAGCCTGGATATCATTTAGAGTGTTATCGCCACTATTGCAACACAACTAAAATTAAGCGGGCAGAGGATAGACAGAAGAAAGCAGAGGAAGAACAAGGTAAAGAAGAAAGAACAAGGTAAAGAATTGATTAATTAAAGTCAACATTGAATAAAATAATTCCATAAGCTTTTTCTGCCTGTTTGGATGTTAAATATAAATTTTCATCAAATTATTTTTCACATTTGGAGATTTTTTCCCCACTTTTGATTAGAAAAATTTTGATTCACTTGAATAAATATTAATGGAAATTATTGGCATTTATGCACAATTTCCATGCTAGTACTAGTAGACTCTGAACTATAAAATTACAAAATATATTTTGTTTGGTTTTATTTATTGTTTTAAATAGGTTGTCTTGCATATTGGTAGCCCCGTTAATAGGGCCAGTCGCTGGATTTCCATTTGTATCCTTGGTCCTTTTTCACAACATGCAAATTTTCCAACTCTTATTTTCCAGCAATGCCTCAGTGAACTCTTATTTCCATTAACTTACAGAAAGCCAGAAGATTGCTGCACTTGACACCGAAGAGAGTAATGATGAGCCTCCACCCAAGCGGATGCTACGCTCAAGTACTGGGGGTCAAGAAACACAGCAACTACCGGGTAGAGAACATGTACTCCCTGTTCAGTGCATCATGTGCCAAAGAAGAAAGTACACCAGGGAAAAGGGTACACAAAGGAGAAAGGTTGAGCAGGGGGGTCAACTTGTAAAAGCAGCAAAGATCAGACAGGATGAACATTCAGGATAGACATTCAGGATACGGATCTTGTAGCCATAGAAGCTAGATGGATACAATTGTATAAGAAATGCATTTTACACAAAGTATTTTTTGGTAATTTCTGACAATCTAGTTATAATTATGTTAACTGATATAAGGTGTGAACAGTTGATTGACATAGTTTACAATCATGTGATAACCATTTCATTTCTTATAATTTTACTTTTAATAACTACAGGACAGACTGTGAAGTTGTATTTTTACATACATTCTTAAAAATATAAGTGTTTTGAAATCTTTGTCTTTCATCAGAATATTTCTTTATACTTTTTTTTGTAACGGTACCAGTGTCTAGTCACACGTGTGTTATTGTTTGATGGTACATGTATATTGCACTTTTTAAAACATTTTAATCAAATATAACATTGTCACACTGTAAACATTATTTTAAAGGGACAGTATCGTCATGATCAAAGCAGACATTCAACAGGGCATGGAATTGGTGTCATAGTTTAAGATGAACACAGTGACTAAAAATTACTGGCTCATTTATGCAGCAGCAACAGTAATCATGTGGGGTATTATTTTCAGTCACAGAGTTAATCTAAAACTAGCACTCCGATTCAATGCCCTGTTGATCGTGACGATATAAGTAGAACTTTTAATACCTGTGAAGTTGTATTTTTTACATACATGTAAATTCTTATTTATAATAATTATGTACAGTGTACACACAAATTTATATTTTACACATGTATTTGCAAGTAGAAACAAATTGTATTTTGTGATGGAACATACACTAAGTATTTTTTGGAACAATTACACTGCTGATTTTAATGAATAAATTAGAAACTGTTTCACAGCATAATATAATTTTCATGGCCATATTCAGGGTAGGAAAAATGGTGTGTTTATGGGGGGGGGGGGGGGGGAGAACATTACCAAAAAAGTGGCTCATGGAAATATTAGAACAGAACATCATTCATAAGGCCTCAATTTCTCAACCTAGTTTGGCTCATGCTTTTTGTTTCTCATTATAAAATTCATTTTATGTCACAGATTAAGTTTAAAAATTAACTTAATAACAAAGAAAAATGTATCCCAGTTAAGATGTAATGCAAGTATTATGTTACATGCACCTTAAAAATAATGTTTGTAAACTACTTAATTTACTTGCTAGAACAAAAAAGAATAAACCATTCCATTGTAATCATGAAACTTTGCAGCCCTTGTCAGATTAAATATACTTTATTTTAGATTTATGTCTCAAATTACTCAAATATAATAAAATACAATTGGTAAGGGACAAAGGGAGTTCCAGTAAATTAGTTACTGTTAGAAGCAATTATAAAACATTTAATATATATATATTAAATATCAGTTTTGAGGGAAATAATTTACTTACAAAAATACATAATGATTGCACGTGCACGTGCTACATTATGTGCGTGCACGTGCACGTGCTACATTATGTGCGTGCACGTGCACGTGCACGCACACGCACACGCACATAATGTAGCAACGCATGCGTGCAGCCATTTGAGCCATATACCATGCCTTTTGCATTGCTGCACCACAGATCCGTGACCCACACGCATGGTATAGTATCAGAACCGTGAGTGATATGCAACAGAGCTGTTCATTGGTCCAACTGTTGCAGAATTTCAGCTTACAACCAATCAGCGATGTTTTTTCAGAGGACGCCATCTTGAATAAACATCATCAAAAGTGCTGAATGTAAATAAAGGGACACCCTTTCTGAGTGTAATTTTATCTTTTTGGTTTTCTTTTTGCTTCAAGCAACAAATAATATACAATGTACTACCAAGTGATTTACACAGAGAGATCCTACAGTGGACAAAGGTATTAAAAATCCCTGGAAGTTTTCATGGTTAGAGATGGAAGTTTTAAATGATAACGTTAAAGACCTGACAATACCAAAGGGAAAAGGATTGGCAGAGCAAGATAGTTGAAATGATGTTGGCTACAAAAGTAGCCAGAAGAAAAAGTAAAGTACTATACTGTAATTGTGCATGCAAGCTTACAAATAAACTTTAAAAAATGTATATAATTTTAAAAGACACATTGTCAATATTTATATAACACTTTATGCCTTATTAGGCTTCATTTGATGTGTCAAATTTAATTTTTAAAAATTAAAAAGCCTACAGCTTATAGGGGACCCCATACCCCCGCAGAATTTATGTGGATTTTTCAAAACTGCCCAATCACACCCCTGATATTTAAAGGACCCCTTTTGTGTCAAATGCACAGTGCAACAAAATAAAGAAACGCATTAACATTGATAAAGAAATGAATCTTATAAACAAAAAGTCAACTTGGCCTAAATCATTTGATGAGGCCCATGCTAGCCTAGCTTGCACTTGCATCTCAAACTGGGAACCAATGGAAATTTTATGCTAAATGTGTCAAATAGCCCATCCAGGCTCTCGAATTACATAAGCCTAAAACCAGAATCAAGCCATGGCTTGATGTTAATTATGTGCACACAGTGGTCTCATTGTTTCAGACCATATCTGATGAGTGCCCTATATACACATGCACATTGGCAAAGGCACCATTGAAATCTTGCAAAATTATAATCTAGATGTATGCTGGCTTTTCCTACTTAAATAACTTCTATGTAAAATCTTAACTTTCAAAACAAATTAGTTAATCAAAATATAATCAAAATAGTAGTTTTGAACCTAGCAGGTTCTTTCTCAGAGGTAAAAAAACAAACATGTGAGCACATACATAAACACTAGAGAGCAGAATTTAGTCAGGTTGTGAAAAGAACAAGAAAGAATAAGAAAGAAAAAGGTACAAAAAGCAGAGTCATGTACTGGTCCTGGGACTGGGCAAAGGAAGGGTTAAACATGAATAGATAAAGGTAGTGGAGAGCAGGAGTTTTTGGCTGGATGAAAAAAGTAGAGGATTCATGAAAAGGAAAGTGTCAGACAAGGAGAGTATAACAAGCAAGCAAATGTTAAAATACGGATATTGTCTGTAGAGAAAGAAAAATAGAACACTGGTTGAAAGTTTGATTTGGTAACAAACACATGGTGTTCGGGTTGAAGGCAATATAAGTAGTCAGTAAAGGTTAGTTCAGATCAGGTAATTTGAAGGTCATGTATCTGACACAATAATTCTTCCTCATAATCATGACAAAATACACTGAAACAGAGTCCAATCAGCCACAGGGATTGTTCAAATCTTACCTGTGTGGGAGGCTGAAACTCGGCACTAAAATTCCATGAAAAACTATAATGACAAGCGCCAAGGTACGAATTTCAAAATATCATTTTTGCTAAGTCATTTTATTGAAAGAAAATCCAGATGTAATGTTTAAGAAATCCTGTGGTTGTGCATCATTTCATAGTCCATTTAGGATACACACGTATAGCGTTAAAACGGCGATGTATGTGCAGTATTCGTAAAATATTCTATGCAGCGGGTTTTATGTGTGCTCATCACGCTCGCAGGTACTCTGATGCACCCGTGCCCGGCCGACACTGGCATATTTTTTGTTGTAACGCTTAAGTGACGAGTACCCATAAAATCTATAGTAATTCTTCAACGTTAAATCCCCATTTGTTGGCAAAATAGTGTCTGTCGGTAAGTTCACAATTGTTGGTATTTCTGAACTTATTTAACAGTGTCGTATAAAACAAAATTTAAAAAATAAATAACTAGAGCTCCAGTGTTTGTTGGAACAAACACTAGGTGTTTGGGTTAACTTCTGGTTCAATGAAATGATCACTGATGACGTCACAATAATTTATATCATACATTACATGTGTGTAGCCTTTGGTCAAGGCCCACACAGCAACCCGGATAGCATGAATTACATACACTGATAGATAGTAAACACCATGCATGGAATAACACCCTGATTAAAGGCTAAACTTGCATTATGTAAGAGCAAGGTTGACCTCTATGCATGCCAGTACACACATGGTCTGTATGGTCTATACAAACTGAGTTATGTATTGCCTTCCATTTGACTATGCGTTACTGGTAGATAGATAAAACTGGCCTTTCCAGACAAGCTCTATATGGAAAGAAATTCCAGATTGCTGTACCAGAATTTGACTTTATATTTTGACTTACATGTAGTATTCAGTGGATGAACTATACAAAGAAATATCAAACTTGCTGAATGGTGACTGACACCAAAGACCAACATGCCATTGTGCTAGGCGACTTTAATGCAAAAGTGGGAAAGAAAAGTGATGAAAATGAAACTTCAATGGGCATGTTTGGCATCAGAGAATGCAACACCCGTGGCGATAGACCCGTAGAGTTTGCTGAGCTACACAACGTGAAGATAACTAACACCTTCAAACACAAAAATGAAATTGATTTTGTCCTTGCGGATAGCCGCCAAAATGTGTCAGACCTCTCCGTTCTCAACAAATTTGACATGGGCTCAGACCACACACTCATAAGGTGCAAAACCAAATTCAATATCTCACAGGAATGAAAAAACAAAATGAGGGCACCCACAAACCTACACACAAAAAACATAATAGATAACGTGAAAGAATTCCGGATCAAGCTAGACAACAAATTTGAGAGCTTAGACACGGAAGATGAAGAAATCGAGAATCAATTCAGCAAAATCAGCACAACAATAGTTGACACTGCAGTCGAAGTCGGCGGTAAGAAAACATGCAACAAAAACAGCAAAATATCCGTGGAAACCTACTCAAAAGAAGAGAACTGAAGAAAGACTCAACAAGAAAAATTGAATATGCTGAGCTGTGCAAGACTATCAGCAAGAAAATGAAAGCAAAAACATAACATTATCCAACTGAAAGATGAAAATGGCGCACTGATATCCGACAAGAACGATATCCTCAAGTGAATCCGTGACTTCTATCAGGACGTCTATAACAGCAAAGAAATAATACCAGACATCCAAACCAATGGGAATGACGAACAAATAGAAGACATTCACAGAACAAGAAGTCTGCCACACACTGAAGAATATGAAAAATGGCAAAACACCCGGACCTGACAACCTAACAGCTGAAATCATCAAATACACTGGTGACAAAGCTGTACAAGAACTAACCAAACTGTTCATCAGATGCATCATACAGAATAGCATACCATTAAGCTGGGAGAGTGCAGATATCATCATTCTCCACAAAAAAGGAGACGCAAAAGATCTCAAAAACTACAGACCAATCAGCCTTTTGTTTCTCTCATACAAACTCTTCACAAAAGTTAACACAAACAGAATAACAAAGAAACTGGACGAAAACCAACCAGTAGAACAGGCAGGCTTCAGGAACCATTTCTCCACAACTGACCATCTACACAAAATGAATCAAGAGAATACCAACTACCACACTGTCTGGCATTCATAGATTACGAAAAAGGCATTTGACTCTGGAGACAACAGCAGTGATTCAGGCCCTTCAACAACAAGGAATTGAAAACACCTACATCGATCTGATCAATGAAATCTACTCTGAAGCTTAAGCAACTATCCGACTCGACGACGAGACTGAAACGAAACCAGTCATTATTCACAGAGGAGTAAGACAAGGTGATACCATATCACCAAAGCTATTCACAACTGCATTAGAAAACATCTGAAGAAAAGTTGACTGGTACGACTATGGAATAAACGTCAATGGAAAAGATAAACCACCTTCGGTTTCCGGATGGCATAGTTCTGATATCAGAGTGTAGTAAAGAAATTGAAGAAACGTTGAAGACCCTAAACAGAGAAAGCCAAAAATTTGGACTCAAAATGAATCTGACAAAAACAAAGTTGATGTATAACGAAACAACCAATAAGAAAGATATCTGCATAGACAATGAGAAAATAGAAAAAGTAGAAAAAGACATCTACTTAGGACAAGAGATCTGGCCAGATGGTGACCAAATGAAGGAAATCAAAAGAAGAACTCAAGCTGGCAGCATTAAAAAACCACTCCCAGGCCCTAACAAACCCTCATTTATCCCCATAAGCCTGAAAAGGAAACTTCAATAAATGGATCCTACCAGCAATGACCTATGGTTGTGAAACCTGGACACTAACGAAAACCATGGAAAACAAGTTGCTTCACTACACAAAGAAGTATGGAGAGACTGATGATTGGTGTAACAAGAATAGATCGAAAAAGAAACACCTGGTTGAGAAAAAAAATGGGAGTCAAAGACATCATTAGAACAGTCAAAGAATACAAATGTAGGTGGGCAGGTCACATTGGGCGATTAGACGATGAAAGATGGACAAGACTGACAACCGATTGGCAACCACTCTATGGTAAAAGAAAAGGCAGATCAATGGTAAGATGGCGGGACGAAATTACTGAGGCACTGGGGACAACTGGATGGACGAGGCATGCAAGGGATAGAAACGAATGGAAGGAGCGTGGAAAGGCCTTCGCCCAGCAGTGGGACACACAACAGGCTACCATTGATGATGATGATGATGACGGTTCAGTGTGAAGCTAGATCAGACAATGTGCTCTGGATAAATAATGTTTTTATGCATTTTTAAGAACAAGCAATACATATTGTAGTTATGAGTTTGCTATCATTCACAGTTTTTTGTCGCAAGATGGTTAGGTTTTCCTGAATGAACTTGAACTTCCTGTTTGGAACAGAAGTAAAGATCAGATGTCTGTGAAAGAAATGTTAGCTATTTCATCTTTTCGATCATGAAACAAAATCTGTTTTGGTTCCGGAGATAAGACTTTTCATAATATTTGATTGATTTACATGTATTTTCAAATTCTTCCGACCATAACTTCCGTTTAAATTATGTGATAATGTTGTTTGTAATGTGGTTGTTCTCTGTGCCAAATTTTGTGATATTCCAACTCATGTTTTTTGGAGATAGCAAAAAGTTTCTTTTTAAACTTGCCACTAGAGGGCTGTCAGAGCTGCGATGACGTCAACAATCATATTTTTGAAAAAGTCTCACCTAGCTTAGTGTACCATGGCCACCTGGATTTTATTTATTTATGTTTTTGTACACCCTACCACACATGTATGTATGTTAGAATTTGTAGATTTTGAACTTCCTGTTTCGACTGGAAACAAAGGTCACGTTAAGTATACGTCTGTGTGAACAATGTCACAATTCAAGTTCGTTATGACTGCAAAAATTTAGATTTTTCCATTATTGGTTTAAGAGATATGATTTTTGAAATATTAATCTTTGATTTAGTGTAATTCAACACACGATGACGCCAATATGATGTCATAATGTTTTCCTACACCTTCCTGATAAGGTCTCTGATATTGCCAGGAAGTATTAATTCGATTTGAGTTTTCAAAAAAGGCTAAACGTAAGATCACACTAGACAAATGTGGAGGCTAACTAAAGTTCCAAGGTTGCGTGATGCACCACAGGAAGTCACTGGCAGCCATGTCTTCAGCAGTAATCGTACGGTGTAATTTCAGTCAGTTTTTTCCACTAAATAAATGTACATATACATGTACATGTCTTAATTGAAATTTCCCAGCTGGCATTATATTAATGTGCAATTTTGTGAGGATATCTCCAGGTTAAAATGTCATATCAGCTTCCTGTTGGGTTTGTCAATGTGGTGAGATTGGTAACTCCTGGACTCAAGAGTTGTGCAACATGTAATATAGGAGTCAATGGGCTAATGCATTTGCTACATTTGAATGCATGAAAGTAATGCAATGCATGTATGAATCTATCATTATGAGTGCCGGTCACTCCGGCACCTGGCAAACGCGGCACATGACCTCACTGCCCATTGAAATATTTCTGTCTGAGGTAATGTTCTATTCAGATTAAATCCAGTAAGAATTGACAATCATATATGGGGTGCCTCATAGAGGCCAATGGGAGCATTTACATGTATTATATCATGAGGTAACTGTTCCATTTTCACAACGCAAATGCTCTCATAACTGAAACACAGGTCCTTATAATTTGATGTCTAAAATTCAAAGTTAATAATAATAATAATAATAATAATAATATAATAATGTGGCCTTATATAGCGCACGTATCCACCAAACTGGTGCTCAAGGCGCATTATATTATTACCCATGCTCATCAGGCTCATAAATCATTCCTGAAACCATCTCAGCTCCCTGGGGAGTATACAGCACAATTGCTGCCATTACAGCGCATATAAGGCTAATCAAACACAACAACCAACTCTGCCCTCACAGGTACCCATTTACTCCCGGGTGGAGAGAAGCATTATGGTAAAGTGTCTTGCTCAAGGACACAAGCACCATGGTCGCGGTTGGGATTCGAACCCACATTCTGACGACTCAGCTATCAGAACACAAATCTTATGCACTAAACCGCTCGACCATGGCACTCCAAAGTTAAACATGAGCACCATACATATATGTGCATAGCGCCATTCCATTCAATAACAAATGGCTATTACACAATGTTACAACTAGCGGTGTTTTGTGTCACCTACATTCTTAAATAAAGTCCTTTTAAATGAGAACCGTAAGTGCTTTTGGCTTCATAACAGTCTCTCACTCACCTCCTTCTGAATAACATGTCATTCTTGATGTAACTTATGAGTGGCTGGCCACTCTTACCAAAGAGTAATAGGAGTTTTTCAACCTGAAAAATTAGGTTTTGGACCACCAATTTGTTGACAAGTTTTTTGCTAAGTTTGTTTATATGCGCATTGTATCCAATGATCCATAGTATGCATACGAGAGTCCCTCCGCACCAGGCCCTATGCATGTTCCGTGTGTAAGATAGTAGTTTACTAAATAACACTCTCTGCCTTGTACTATTGGACAATCTTTTTGAGTGAAGGTGCAATGGACAAAACTATTGGATAACACGTGATGTGTGTTCCACCAATCAAATGACAAGGATCTGTGTGTGTGTGATATTTAGTAAACATTTTTATTAACCCAAAATAAAAAAACATTGGATATGGTTAAAACTAGACAATATTTTGATGAAATAACAAATATAACAAGATCATTCATTTGTACTTTGTAGAGTGCATACCTCTGCCACATGTTTTGTAAATAATCTGAGCATTTTACAATTATTAAATTAATCCCCAAGTTTCAGCAATGCCCGGGCCTCCATTAAACAAAGAATTGTGAAATAAATCTCATGTACATGTAGTTAATTAATCCATGTTTACTTAAAGGGATTCTATATCATTGGTAGAGCTGACAAAATAGTTGCTGGCAGTGTTAACATTTTGTGTGATCCACCATATGCACGAAATAACAAAACTGTGGAAGTTTGAGCTCAATCGGTCATCTGAGTCATGAGAAAATAGTGTAAACTTCCTGGCTTGCAAATCGACAACTATTTTAGGACATACAAGTTAATTGTGGAAACAGTCATTGTAAAGTGCATTCTGGCCCGTTCTGCAGTGCAGTTGTACGTTAGCCTGAAGATCTGACGTCACGCTTTGAGCTAGAGGGGCGTGAATTACGCCAAATCCTGGCCGTGCAGCCACCATATTTTCCCCGATGCTCAACTTTGACCTTGGTTGGTAGCTAGCGCAACCCTCGAAGATCTTCAGCACAACGCGTTAACTTATCCAATGAAATACTTTGAGTGGTACACCTGGACCCTGTCTATATCCTTTATAGGATATAGACAGGATATTGATAGGATATAGACAGGGGACCAGTCTACTGCAGCACTGTAACCGATTCACGTATATGACCGATTGCAAACGCTAATCTTAGCTGTCTATTTTCGGTCAACTGAGGGCGACATTGCTGATTTTTTTAAAACTGATTTTTAAAAAATAAATTTTGATTGTTGCAATCGAAATCAGCTGTTGTGTGTTTGGAGGTCTTCAGATACAGCTTTCTCGAAGATAACAGCATTTCAGAGGGAAATATTTCACAGGAAGATTGGTACTAGTAAGAAGTTTAAAAACAGTAAGCATTCAGATTGAAACTAAACAATTTTGTTTTTAATCCTTACCAATCCTATAGTCTAGAGTCCCTTTATAATTAGAGAAATTGGATCAATTTGGTAGAGGAACCCTCAGATTCCTGTTTTAAAATCCATCTGTGGTGTTGAATTTTGAACCCATCCATCCAGATTCGTCCGAAACCGTCCAAACCTTTGTGAGATATCTTGAGAAAAAAAAATCATTTGTCACCATGATGACCTTTGACGTTCGGGTCTTCGCGTCTTCGCCAAACTGTTATTGATTTTTACTAGTGATCTACCCAACCGGTTCACCAAGTTTCATCCGAATCCGTCTATAATGAGATATATTGTGCATTCGCAAATGGTTGTTGTTTGTCGATCACCGTGGTGATCTTTCAATCAAATTGTGCTAGTGGTATACCCAACCTATCCACCAAGTTTAGTCTGAATCAGTCCATAACATTTAGAGGGTGCCCTTTTTAGTAGCTGCACCATTGTTTTTGTCTCTCTTGTATAGCTTGTTTTATCGTTTTATATCGTCTTTTTGGTTCTTTATCTTATTTAAGTTTTAATGAGTGTTATCTCTTGAATACATTTCTCCAGCGTTGTAATACACGAATCGGCAGGTTCTTGAGAAGATTTAAAAGTAATGTAAAGCTGCGTGTCATCAGCGTAGACATGATAATTTAAATTATACTTCAAAATGATATCACGAATTGGAAAGGTATAAACAATAAACCACTGTGGGCCGAGCATAAAGCCTTGGGGTACATAATAGTCAAGAATGACAGGCCGCGGAGATAGCGTTACCAATACAAACATGCTGAGGCCTATTTAAAAGGTAGGACTTACACCAATCCAGGGCTGTGTCATGTATTCCAAGATGATATTGAAGGCGGGAGAGAAGGATTTTGTGATCGACTGTGTCAAACGTGGCGCTTAAGTCTAACAAAACTAATGCAGTGATTTTTCCATCATCCATGGCAGATAAAATGTCATTGTTGACGCGGAGAAGAGCAGTTTCCGTTCCATGAAATGGTTTATAGGCTGACTGAAATGTGTCCGACAGGTTATTAGCACGAACATGGTCAGAGATCCGTGATGAAACAACTCGCTCGATTGTCAAGACAGTGACCATATCGATGAGTGGGTGCTGTGATGTTACTAGATAATGTTGGATTCAAGTACTAGATAGCTGCCATGATATGATACTTTATTATACATTGAATACATTGACCATGAGCTTGACCTCATCAGCACGCAGGTCATATACAGAGAGTAAGGTGCTCCTGAAGAGCCATTTAAACAATACAGTTTGGACACTACATCCCTCTCCACCTTGGAGAAAGAAAACAAGGAGATTTTTTTAGCAAAAGTAACAAAAGGAATTTAAGAGCGCATGTGCAATTCCAGACTGTCTTTTTTTTTTTTTTTTTTTGAGAGAGAGAACAAGAAAACTTGGAACACCAAGATCGTTCACACTAACTCACGCACTATACTAAACTAGTGGTGTAAGTAACAAGTCAAAAGGAAAAGTGTAAAACCATTAAAGAACAGTGTACATGTATACATAGATTTTGTATTAACTTTCCTTCTTTCATCAGCTGTTCGTTTGTTTGTTTGTTTGTTTGTTGGGGTGTTTTTGTTTTTTTGTGTCTTGACTGAGAATATTTAGGATGCTTTGAATACTGGACGATTTTGTTACAAATAACCAAATTTTGCCAGAGTTTATAGTTCATAGTTCATTGATAGGTTTTGGTTTGCCTCTAGGTTTTCACATAGTCTTTGAGGTATGCTGGTGTTCTGCGTGTGCGTGATGGATAACGTTTTGTGTTTCCGGTTGTAGTCTCCTGTGTTGTTGGAGACATGGGTGTAGGCATGTCGCCTGTTTGTTCGTCGCCGCGTTCGTCCGTTTGCTGCGTTTCCATTGAGGTTTCTCCGATTTCAGAGTTGTTATCTTTTGATGTTTCGCGATGTTCGCTGAGTGGTTTGAAAAATGAGTTGTGCGTAATTTTGTGTGATCCTCGTTCCGCGGTTTATATCATGGGACCTTTAATATCAGTCACGCGGTATGGCTGCATGTCATATGGTGTCATCTGTTTTCCAATGAAACCATCATGTTTGACTAGTACAGAGTCACCGTGAGTGATTGGGGTTTTTCTCATGGTCATGCGTTTTTCTGCATTTCGCTTCATGTCCAGTTTCTTGGATTTGTCTCGTTCGCGAAGTTGTTCATTGTTCGTGATGTTTGTTATTTCTGGGAGGCGTGTCCTCATTGCGCGTCCAAACATGACCGTAGCTGGGGGTGTACCTGTTGTGATGTGGGAGTAGCGCGATAGTTGCGCAGAAATCGGTAGAGTTCTTGCATCGTTTGCGATGCGGTATATTTTCTTGAGCGTATGCATGAACCGCTTTGCTTCCGCGTTTGCTCTTGGCCAGCGGGGCATGATTCTTCGGTATTTGAAACCAAGGTAGTTAGCAAATTGTTTAAATTCCTCGCTGTTGAAAGGGGGTCCGTTGTCTGTTCTCACTATTTGCAGTACGCCAAATTGGGCAAATATTGCGTCAAGTTTGGGGATGACTGCTCTGGATGAGGTTGATGTTACGACTTTGACGACTGGATAGCGGCTGTAGTCATCAATTACGACAAGTAGGTGTTCACCTGAGGGTAAGTCGGCAAAGTCCATGCTTACCTCGAGCCATGGTCCACTGGGTAGGGTGGACATTTGTAGTGGCTCGCGACGGTCGGCCATGGTGGTTGCTTGACATGGGATGCTTGGCTGACTTTATGTTCCACCATCCAATCAATACCCGGGAACCAGACTTTCTCCCTTAATAATTGCTTAGTCTTTACTATCCCCTGATGTCCCTCATGGGCAAGTTCAATAACTTTGTGCCATTGGGATTGGGGAACGATGATGCGATTGTTTCTTAAGATGATATCTCTGTGGCGACAACCGTCAGTTCTTTTCTCACTTTGTAGAGACATTGGAGTGTTTTGCGCATTTCGGGGTCGGTATCCTGCTTCAGTACCGTTTTCCACGTGCTTTCCAGGGCACTGATGCACAATTGCTGTGCGGTGTCTTTACCCGTCGCTTCCTTGATATCGCTTAGAGTGAGTGTTTTCGGAATTGCATTAGAACTTACGAAACGCACATGTTCTTTAGCGATCTTTTCTTCATGGCTTGATTTGTCAGTCGTCGGAAGCGGGTGCCTTGACAGATAGTCTGCAGGGTTCAGTTTACCAGGCTGGTATGCGACCTGGAAGTTGTATTCCTGCAGTTTGAGAATCCAGCGTTCAATTCTCCTGGGTGGCTTGCTGTTAGGGTTATTGAATAGAGTCACAAGGGGCTTGTGGTCAGTGATAATCTCGAAGTTGCTTCCATAGAGATATCACTTTATCCATTGGCAATGCCTGCATTAAGCCGTCAGAAACCATAAAAAATCTTGGTGCATTCTTTGATACAAATATGACAATGTCTTCTCATATTGCAAATGTTAGTCGAACTGTCACTTTTCACCTAAGGAATATAACTCGCATTCGCAAATTCATTGATCAAGAAACTTGCCATCACGCTGTACGCTCTTTGATTTTATTTCGTTTAGATTACTGCAATGGACTTTTATCCTCACTTCCAAAGTCATACATCATCCGTTTGCAACGTCTACAGAATTGGGCAGCTAGACTTGTTTTCACTGTAAATAGAAGACACGATCCTGCACCACTGTTAAAATCACTTCATTGGCTACCAGTTCAACAAAGAATATCATTTAAATTGCTTCTATATGTGTACAAATCACTAAATGGCTTAGCACCAATATATTTATCAAATTGTTTGAAATTGTATGTTCCAAATAGGCATTTAAGATCAACAGATGACTATCTCTGCCTTGAATATCCTATCACAAGAGTCCAAGCTGGTGATAGATCTTTCACTGTTTGTGCATCCAAGCTATGGAACAATCTTCCTGTTTATATCAGACAATCTGTTTCTGTTAATGCCTTCAAGAAGGCTCTTAAAACTCACTTGTTTCCTCATTAATTTTGCATCAATTTATGTCTTATTCTATCCTGATTTGTATTTATTATGTCATATTAACTTTTGTAAGCGCCATGAGCCTCTTGGGAATGGCGCATGATAAATACTTGTTGTAATGTAATGTAATGTAATAGAGGTATAGGTGGAAATGTAGAATTCCCCATGTGATAGCTCTGTTTGTGAGTACCTCTGTTCAACAGGTGTCAATGACCGACTGGCAAGGGCTACTATGGACGATTGTCCGTGTTTGTCACATTGGGCAAGGATGGCCCCAAGTCCCAAAGGACCTGCATCAACGATTAGCTGGGTAGCCTTGTCTGGGTCATAGTATGCAGTAGTACAGCTTTCGGCGAGTCTGCGTTTTATTTCGTGAATGGCATTGTGATGTGCTGCTGTCCAATTCCATTCAGAAGATTCTCTTGTCAAATCGCGTAGGGGTGCCGATATCGTCGCTAGAGCTGGAATGAATCGAGCACAGTATGTTGCAAGACCGAGTAGACTGCGCACTTCACTTACAGTCTGTGGATCGGAGGCATTGAGGATGGCTTTGACCTTTTTGGGATCTGGTGATATACCTTTTGCACTGTGAAGACATGTCCGAAGAACTCAATGCGATCGCGATTAAACACACATTTGGCGTTGTCGACGTGAAGTTTACATTTAACGCCTTGTAACTTGCCGATTCCTTAAAAGCGATCTGAATATCGTTTGAGGATGTCACGGTCCTCCTGGACAGCGTACGAGATATGTACGATTGTGAGTGTTAGGGCTGTTTCGAAACTGAGCAGTGTGTCACAACTGCCAGCTATAACAAAGAACTTGGCAGGAGCCGTGCGGTCTTTGTAACTCACTGATGCTTCAAACGTGCCTATGATATTCAGTGGCTCATCACTGTTGTATGCGTAAACTCGTGTACGAGCAGGCTTTGTCAGTGGTGGTGTGTTCACGAGTGTCTTGAATGTGCTCTGACTCATGATATTTACTAATGCTCCAGTGTCAATCAGAACATTGATGGATGAATTACATACACGAATGTCGACTCTTGTTGACAATTCGTCTTGTTGTGGCTAATACCGAAAACATAGTCATTTTCATCTTCAGAGTCCGACTCCGACACCGCGATATTTCCAACTGGCTTGCGGTATTTCGATTTGTTTTGTGGTTTAGCTGATTTGCACACCTTAGCAAAGTGATCTTGCTTACCACACTTGGAGCATGTCTGCCCTCTCGCTGGGCATTGGTTCTGGTGGGGATATGATCCACCACAGTAGTAGCAAGTACGCTCTTGCGGCTTGGCTACGCTTTGTGTGGGCTTTCTACGATCATTCCTTTGCTTCGTGATCTTGTTAACAGATGAAGGTGTCCGTTCTCCTTCGACATCATTCGTTCTGGTTTCTGATAGGGACAGGGAACGTGCGAGATCGAGGAGATCATTTAGATTTCTGTCCTTTTCCAGTGCCTTACGCCATAGATGTTTGGAGTGGCATCCCTCAATTATTTGTGTCTTGAGTTCACGGTCAAGGTCGGAGAAGTCGCATTTGGCTGCTTGTTGTCGTAATCGTGTGCAGTATTGGTCAATATTTTCAGAGCCATTTTGCTTTGTGCGTCTGAAAATTATCGTTTCATACACAGTGTTCTTCTTTGGTGCAAAGTACTCAGTAAGGGCATTCTTGGCTGCTGCATAATCAGTGTTTTCTGGTTTCAGTGTTTCAAATATGTCCTGAAGCTCCTCGCCCCCATAGTGGAGTAAGAGCGCCCTCTTGCGTGCATCGTCAGATATATCGAAACCAACCATGGCCCCCCTCAATTCTTCGTGTCCACTTTTCCCATCGCGTTGCTACTGAAGATGGATCAGTGTGAACATCAAAGTTAGGCAGTATGGGCATTGCTAACCCAGATGAAGCCATGTTGAGTTTATCTTTGAGTTACGATTATTGGGCAGGACACGGATATGTGCACATGTATGCATGTAATACAATGTGTAACGTTAGAAAAGTGTCAGATCCCAAGCTGAATTTTAGCTGAAAATTTCTGTTCTTCCACAGGCGTGGCTAGAATAATTCAGATTTGCACATGAGCTCTGATGCACAGTTCAACTGTTTCTGGTGGATTTATCCTCGTCGCCAGTGTGATGTTACTAGATAAACTTGGATTCAAGTACTAGATACAGTGTAGCTGCCATGATATGATACTTTATTATACATTGAATACATTGACCATGAGCTTGACCTCATTAGCATGCATGTCATATACAGAGAGTAAGGTGCTCATGAAGAGCCATTTAAACAATACAGTTTGGACACTACAATGTGCTGGAGCAGAGAGTCCATGAGCAGAGAGTCCATGAGCAGAGAGTAGATCTTTAAACTGATTTGCATAATTGTTTGAAGTGATGTCCATATGAATGTTAAAATCGTCGGTTAAAATAATGTCAGATGGGTGCAAGAGATAATCCACAATTAATTTGTCAAATTCCTGGAGAAAAATGGAGAAAATTACATGTTTACCATCAACATCCCTTTCTGGTCGATATGTATTAACAAGGCGAACAGATCTAGAGTTGCATGTTACCTCAGCATGGAGAGGTTCAAATGTTAGGTAGTCAATGTTAACATTTTTCATACTGACAGATAAACTGGACCTAAAGAGAAGTGCAACCCCTCCACCGGTCTTTTTTGGTCTGGGGATATGATGGAGAGAGTAGCCAGCAGGAGTGCACTCGCGGGGTAGCAAGTCATCGTCAGGTTTAAACCATGTTCTCGGATATGGCAACAAGATCCAAATTGTTTTGAAGTACAAAGTCAACGAATTCATCCGATTTGTTACATATGGATTGAGCGTTCAAGACACAGAGCTGAAGTTTAGACTCATCATGAACATTTGGAGTTGAAGTTATGCCAATGTCGCTTGTTGTGGTGGTTAAGTTCACTGTTGGGGGTTGGTCAGGCCGGGGTGCTAGTTGTGTAAGTTTGTCCATTCTACGGCGACCAGCTTTTTTACCTCTGTGTGTGTGGCGGTATGTCTCTTTAAACCCTGGCCCAGTTTCTGAGTCTCATCTTCACGAACGTAAGTTGGATAACATCACATCTAATTATTACAACCAGTTCTTTTGTTAGCAACAGCTACATTTGCCGTAATACGCCTCTTCAACGACGCACTTATGATCGTCTTCAGTTGTTCGCTTTGCGGTATAACCGGACCCTCCCTGCACGAATCTGGAGTCGTCTGAAGTTTTTTGGAATTTCCAAACGCCACCAAAGTAGTAGAGGTGGTCATGGTCGCAGACGCAATTCGAGGTTTGCTTTTGGAGTTCATGGAATAACCGTCATCATATCCCAAAGGATTCATAACATTACACCCATGTTTTTCTACCGTTCAAGAACCCTGATTAACATTCCTCATCATGAAATAAGCACAACTTGTCGCCCTTGTTGCTCAAGTTATCTCACCATGTGTATTATGAATGTACGTTCACTAAAGAATAAAACCTCCAATTGGGTGAATTACGTCAACTGCAATGGTGCTGATGTATTTGCATTAACTGAGACATGGCTTACATACATTGACGATACTTATCGGACTGAGGCCACTCCGCCAGACTTCAGGTTACTGGACTGTCCCCATGTCGGTCGGACTGGTGGGGGTACAGCACTTCTCCGTGAAAATATGGCTGTTAGAAAAATGGAGGTCAGCGTCCGTCTTTTGAATACTCTGAATGGGGAATTGGACTGGGATCACAATTGCTTAGGTTTGTAATCTTATATCGTCCACCTTATTCAGCTGTTCATCCAGTTTCTGTGTCGACTTTTTTAAGGGATTTTCTTGATTACATGGAGTCAGTCATTTTGTGTAAAGAAGTGTTAATTATTACTGGGGATTTTAATATACATGTTAATGATGTGAGCAATCCAGATGCAGCTTCTTTTTTGGAGTTGATTGAATCATTGGGTTTGTCTCAGCATGTTATTTTTCCTACTCATGTATCGGGCCACACTGTTGACCTGTTAATTACTCGTCAGTCTGACTCCCTTGCCTGTAAATTAGTCCCTGATTTATTATTTAGTGATCATTATTCATTTAAGTGCTCGTTAAATTTCCATAGGCCACCTTTACCTGTTAAGTGTCTATCATTTAGGAAAATTAGTGAGATCAATCCCGAAAAGTTTAAAAGGGACATATCTTCAAAATTTGAGCAATGTAGTGTTTTTAACAGTTCAAGGACGATCAGAGCATACTGATCGAAACGTCGAGTTGTACCACCAGTTCTTTTCAGAACTAATTACTACTCAATTGAGATTCCACATGGTGTCACCGCAATTAGTCTTACTTATCATTCTCACCATGCAAAGCTACAAGTTTATCAAGTAATATCGTTAACATACAATGTAGATTCACTGGCAGAAGCCTATCAAGATATCTTGTGCAATGTGCTTGACTCTCATGCTCCAACATTAACAAAAACTATCACTATACATCCAATGGTACCTTGGTTTAATTTAGATATAAAACATGCAAAGCTGGAGAGAAGGAAACTGGAAAAGATATGGCGGCAGTCTAAACTTCAACATGATTTGGATCTGTTTTTAAACATGTTAGAAATGAGGTCACAGCGCTTATGAATAAAGCGCGTCAAGAGTATTATTCAAAGGTTATTGATGATGTGCAGCTTACATGTAACTCTAAGCGGTTTTTCAAGTTTGTAATTCTCTTCTTTGTAAACCTGTTTCTGTGTATCCAGAACACTCTAATACACATAAATTAGCCAATGATATGAGTAACTTTTTTAGAATTTTAACTATACGGTTACAGTTGAATACCATTAATACTCACCACTTAGGTATGTTCCACCACGGTCCTCCTCGCTCAAATGGTTCCTTTGAATTTCTTAATTTTGAAATGGTCTCTGAAGGTTGTATTCTGAAATTAATATCTAGCTCAAGTAAAAAATTGTGTACTTGATCCAATGCCTACTAATTTACTTACCAAGCATTTAGACGTTTTATTGCCGTACATGATAAAAGTTATCAATGTTTCTTTAGAGTCGGGTTCTTTTCCTAGGCTGTGGAAGTCAGCAATTGTTATTCCACTTTTGAAAAAGCCTGGTTTGGAGGCTAAGGTTTAGGCCTATTTTAGGCCTATCAGTAATCTTCAGTTTATTTCAAAGCTTCTTGAAAAAGTTGTCAGTAACCAGCTACAGACATATCTCACTAATAATACGTTATTCCCTGTGGATCAGTTGTCATATCGTAAATATCATAGTACTGAAACCGCCTTGCTCAAAGTTAAAAATGATTTATTGATGGCAGTGAATAGAAAGCATGTTTCTCTGCTAGTTTTATTAGACATGAGTGCAGCATTCGATACATTAGATCATTTGGTCATGCTAGACACTTTACGAAATAGATTTGGATTGGGTGGTACTGTTCTTAAATGGTTTGCCTCTTATTTACATGATAGATCTCAACGTGTTTTAATTAATGGTAAATTATCTGATGTCCACTCCCTCCAGTGGGGCATTCCACAGGGTTCCTGTTTAGGCCCATTACTTTTTATTTTATATACAAGTAAACTGTTTGATATTGTTCAAGCTCATCACCCCCAAGTTCATTGCTATGCCGATGACACACAGTTGTATCTCTCCTTTTCACCTGATGTGGTAGAGGACCAGGAATCAGCTCTATCGGCCATGGAATCATGTATTAATGATATTAGTCAATGGATGGTTGCTAATGGCCTATTTTTAAACAATTGTAAGTCAGAATTTATAATTATACAAGTACTCGTCAACAGTGTGCTAAGGTAAAACTAAGAAACATAATGATTGGTCAGTCTAGTATTAATTCAAAGGTTTTAGTTCGTAATTTAGGAGTGTGGTTTGACACTAATCTTTCTATGCACACACATATTACTAAGACTTGTAACACAGCATTTTATTATCTTCACAATATCAGGGCGATTAGAAAATACTTGACACGGGAGTCTACTGAGACGTTAATACATGCATTTAGTACTTCTAGGCTGGATTATTGTAAAAGTTTACTATATGGTATCCCTGACACTCCTATCAGTCAACTTCAGTGTATTCAAAATGCTTGTGTTCGGCTTGTATGTGGTGCGAAGAAATACTCTCACATTACCCCAGTATTGTTTAGTCTTCATTGGCTTCCTGTTAGATACCGCATTCAGTTTAAGATACTGTTATTAACATACAGAAATCCAGAATATTTTATTCAGCTTATTACCATTCGTCCACAACAACATTATAACTTGCGTAGCCATAGTTCAGAAAATAGCATTCTCCTTAGTTATCCAAATGAACGGAGTCGAGTACGATTGGGTGATTGTGCTTTTCAATATGCTGCTCCAGCTCTTTGGAATAGTTTGCCTGTTTTAGTTAGAAATGCTAGTACTGTAATTAAATTTAAAAGTCTGTTAAAGACACACCTTTTTAATGTAGCTTTTAACGGTTGAAATTGTAATTGTAATTTTTTTATAATTTTTTATTTTTATTTGACCTAGGTTATTTGTAATGTTATAATTTTTATTTTTACATAATCCTTCTTTTAATTGTGATGCACATCTGAACGTTTCTGTTTGGAAGTTGCGCAATATAAATTTATTATTATTATTATTATGTAAACAAACAAAAAAGTAACATAACATTATGCAAACAAAAAAGTTCACACATTCACACACACACAGACCGTTGTTGCTATCACTATGTGGACATTCCTTTGTTCTCATGTACTTAAGCACAGTAATTTCTTAAAATCGTTCCCATTTCACACAGAAGAGTGTTTTTTGAGCGGTTTTCGTTCTATTTTTCCCTTTTAATAATATCCTTCGATTTAAGTCAACGAACCTGCCTAGACAAATCACTAATTTCAGAGATATTCGTACTTTTCCAAAGTCCAAAAACACTGTGTGGACGTGTGTAAGTCCACACAGTGCACAGAGTTCCTACACTATGTGGACATCCTTTCTTCCGAAGTCCACATAGTGTATGCTACGCCTGTGCACACACACACACACACACACACACACCCTCACGCACATTGATTTGTGGGGTATTCCTTTGTTCGTTCTATTATCCCTTTTCCTTATAATTCTCCTGTGGGGTACAAGATTTTCTATAGTTACCTTGTGGGGTCCAATTGTTCTATTGTGTTTTGGACCCCACAACGAATGGTGTGTACGTTCACCCTCACGCACCCTCACGCACATTGATTTGTGGGGTATTCCTTTGTTCGTTCTATTATCCCTTTTCCTTATAATTCTCCTGTGGGGTACAAGATTTTCTATAGTTACCTTGTGGGGTCCAATTGTTCTATTGTGTTTTGGACCCCACAACGAATGGTGTGTACGTTCACACACACACACACACCCACACCCACACACACACACACACTTGTTCCTTAGTTATGGATTTACACCACTCCAACGATAGATGTTTTGAGGACCAAAAATGTTGTGGGGACAGACAGAAGACCCATAACCCTCACAATGGGAAGGCCATTGCACATGCACATGGGTGAAAAAATATCCTTTGGTTAATTCCGGATAAGAGTTCCACATCCATGAATTTTCAAAGTACATTTTCTACTTGTAAATAATTTTTTCTTGAAAAGTAGACTAACCAAGCTTTCAAAAACAGTTGATGCTTTCCTGCTGCTGCACTTGGATTTATTTTTATCAAGGCTTGAAGTTTGGGGAAACGCAAGTAACATTTTCCCCTGTTTTGTGATGGAAATTTGAGTTCCCCTCAGTAATAGTGCTTATGCTTGAAAGATAATTATTATTGGTTGACTATGAAGTCGGATACCTTCCCTATCCACCACTACAGAATTCTAACCCAAAAGATGAAATATGACAGTCTTGTAAGATTTTTAAATAATCACGTTGCAATGTCCCGTCTGTCACAAAAAAACATTAATAAGTTGTTTATTTTTTACATGAAAAGATATTTTTGGTTCAAAGTTGAATTCCTATCTTCTATCAAGGTGACCACACCTAGAAAGTAAAATACAAATAGCTTTCGGTATTTAGTTGAAATGATATTCCATCTCAAAATCTGTCCCGTCTGTCACAATTTACCCAGACGTTGTTATTTTGTTCCGTCTGTCACATTTTTTTTTATCTTTAGGCTTGAAAAAAGGTAAACATAGACTGTTTTACAATTTAATACTACATATCCTTCTTTAAAATAATATAATTGATAAATTTATCAATAAAAAACGTAAACTAAGTATTAATTATAAAAAATACCCATGTAGTGTGCATGCACATCCAATCAACTGTGAGAGATACATGTATCTACTCATGGGAGTAGAGGGACTCAAACTTCTGGATTACTAGGTTTGAAGTTACAAGTATGGTGAATCTGTAGTATAGGTTACAAAGAGAAAACCTTACATAACAGTTCACCCAAGTTACATTGTTCTAAGAAGAAACAGAAAAAATGAATTGGTTTTAATGCAAAAGTGCCAAAATTTAAATGTAAATGTTTGACTTTCATTCAGATTGTAAAGCTGAATCTAGTACATAATATTTATTGATATCTTTTTGCATATACTTGTTAGTGCCAAAATAATAAGATATTAAAAAATAGTGCCTTTTGAAGTAAAATGTTGATTAATTAGTTGACCAATGAAACACACAAATCAAAATTAGCTTAAATTCAGGTGTGAATGAATGTGCTCCAATTTACTGTCTCTTAAAGGGGTACTCTCTAATTAATTGTTGTTGACAGTAACTTTTTGATTAATTTGTAGTATTAGTTGTTGTTGATTCAAAATAAATTCCAAAAATGACATTTGATTATCGTAGGACTAGTTTAAATGATGCTTTATTGAGCATGCAAAAATGTCCCGTCTGTCACGTCCTGTCTGTCACAACTTTAATGAGCCTGGTGTTTCCAGTTCCATGTTTTGAATAACTGAGTCATAATGTTTACTGATTATTTGGATAAAAGTGATTAACTTTAAAAGAAAAAACATTAACTTTTATAGGAGAACAGATAGCTTTTTCCATTGAAAGTCGTTTTCAAAAAATTGAGTGTAATTTCCATCTCGTCTGTCACGCTGATTTTACTTTGTCACTATACAGCCACTGAATCCTCCAGTTACATGGATTGTTTTTTAATTTGAAATATAGAGTGTTTACTTTGACTTTATAACTTAGAAGGTTACACCTTACAGATTGTTTTTGGCAGGCCTTTGAAAAAAATAGGTAGTGTAAATCTGTCCCGTCAGTCACGCCGGAATTAACCCTTTGTCAACCGTCTTGTGGCAAAGATGATCGAACTAAACAGAGAAAAAAGTAAATTTTAGCCCCACATGGTGTCACCGCAATTAGTCTTACTGAATTTTAGCCCCATCAGGATTGAGGCTTTTGGAGGGACTTTTCAAGACTGCGGGGAGGGGCATCTTCCATATTTTCTAAAATGTTTGGCTGATTTTCCCCATTTTGTGATAAAACAATTGAGTTTTAATTCAATTAAAATGTCATGAAACTTTGTACACACGTATCTTCTGGCCTAATTAAAGGTATCAGTGACCTTGTCACTGGGGCACTGCTAATGAGAACTGTTTTTATCACCATTCATTTTTGCAGTTTTTTGAATAAAATACAATGTTTGAACAGTTTGTAATATTGTGGAGTACTTAAAGCAATCATGCACTGTTACATTCTAGTCAGTTATTTTTCATTGATATTTAGTAAGAAAAACCAAAAACAACAAATGTACTAATAAGGTGAAAAGTTAAAAAAAATTGATTTCTCAGAATGCATCAAAGTTGTCACTTGAAAGGGTAGTTTTGTTAACAAAATTAACAAAGTTTAATATTGTTTGGCCAAAATGTTACGAATTGATTTTTTTTCTTGTCTATGATAAAGAACCCATGAACTTATTGAGTTGAAGGTTACACATATTGATTTCTATAAATATTTCTTGGTCATTGGTCTTAAATGCACATTGTAAATGGTAAATATAAATGATCATGACCTTTTACCTGAGGTATTCTGCATTTTTAATTGTTTCAGCTTAATGCCTCCACAACCATCTGTATCATCAATGGCAGAACCTCAACAGGCAGGAGAACTGGATAAACGTCTTATGCCACCACCCTTACTTCCACCTGGTTCGTACCCCAAACAATACAAAATCAGTTTTCAACTGCTTTGATTAACTTAAAATATTGTTTTCTCTCATTTCTTAAATCAAGTCTAGCAGACCTCAGTAGAAATACATGTGTGTAAGTGAATTGCTGACCTTGAAAATTGTGGCAAATTTGTTCCCCATACCCCATGGAAATGGGATGACTTGGAGGAGCCCAGACATCATTATCATCCTCATCAAATTTATTTTAGGCCTTCTTCTTCTTCTTCTTCTTCTTCTTCTTCTTCTTCTTCTTCTTCTTCTTCTTCTTCTTCTTCTTCTTCTTCTTCTTCTTCTTCTTCTTCTTCTTCTTCTTCTTCTTCTTCTTCTTCTTCTTCTTCTTCTTCTTCTTCTTCTTCTTCTTCTTCTTCTTCTTCTTCTTCTTCTTCTTCTTCTTCTTCTTCTTCTTCTTCTTCTTCTTCTTCTTCTTCTTCTTCTTCTTCTTCTTCTTCTTCTTCTTCTTCTTCTTCTTCTTCTTCTTCAAAATTTTGCTTCCCACATAGTTCAATCAGATATAACTTTACTTTTTGGCTTTAAATAACATGTGACACGAAAATGAAATAAAATAAATAAATTATTTAGCATGTTGAATAAGTTATATTTTAATTACATGTGTATATTTGTCTATGCGGAGCGCTCTCAACATGTACAGTGCCCTGCGTTACCAAAAATGATATTTAAAAAAATCCATGAATAAAGATTTACCAAGCCAAGGTTCATTATTGTACAACAACAAAATGTTAGAGTATATGAGAAATGTTCCATCTCCTCCCAACCATAGAGCAACAAAGTTCAATTTTACAATGCTTAAGAAATGAAAGTGAAATATTAAGTGAAATTTCGGGTACTGGCTTATGGACTAGTCCACAAACAAAAGCTGCACGCACTGGTAAGCACATTAGTAAACATTGAATTAGCAGCTATGTTGTCTCCAAACTCTTAGATGTTTCAACTTTCTCTTTAGACTGCTATGGTTGGGGTTAATGGCGAAAAATTGTACATGACATTCCATTCCAGGAGCAGGTAAAAATTTGGTGTCGAGCAGGTAAATTTGGTGTTGAGCAGGTTAAACCACAAAATTACTGGACTGGCTGGCACTCCAGGTTATGCATTTAACAATTGGTGTGGTTGATTATATTAACATACTTTTGACTCTATCTTGACTCAGACTCAAGACAAACTCATAGTCGCATTAAAATCAGCTTTCCTGTACAAAGTGATTCACAGAGTAGCCTCATCAGATTAAGGGAAAGTACAACTGTAGTTATTACATAAACCACATGTACACTGTATCGATCATCCTGACAAGTTATTTTGTCAAAGTGCTTTCATTTTAAAGTAAAATATGAACAATTTTTTTTTAAGTTGCCAGACGGCAACTTTTTGTAAATCTAAAATTATGTAACAGTTTTTCGTTGGTTTCTGAAAAACATGTTACTAATATGATATAGTTCTTGGAACCTAGAGGGTTTGGATTAATATAAGTTACCAAATAACAATAATGTAACAATAATACCTTAAAACAAACAGCTCACCATAGGGTCCCTACAAAGATAAAACAAATTACAATTATAAATATATTTTTTAAATTGTATTTTTTAAATTGTATGTGATTTGTGCCTCTAGCTTGGACTCAAGATTTAACCCTAACCACCCAAAACCCATCAAACTCCAACTTGCATTTTGATTGACTCACTACTGTACAAAATGCATGGTGTTGGATTTTGGTGGATTCAGGAAGGTTCCTAGCCAAAACCATTCACAAATTTGTTTTAATCACAATTAATGTAGTTGTGTTTATAAGTGTATATCCATATATAAATCTTAAATTTGCTGGATGATAAAACAGATGATAAAATGTTTCATGTATATTTCATTTGTGGTTGTAACAAAAATGTTATGCCATCTTTTCCCCATGGATGTTATGCTAATATGTTCAAAACTAATGCAATGTGTATTTCTTCCCTTTGTGTCTTATTTTCTTGTTACATGTCTGGTGGTTGCATCTCTGATGTCTACGATGATTGGTCACTCTGTTACCTGCTTGTGTAACTTCATCCTACCATGACAAACGTGTTATGGAATTAATTGCAACAACTTTCTCTCCCTTTCTCCCAATCGGGAAATTAATGAAACTTTTTTTTTCTCTACACACATTAACTCTTCACACTCAATACATCCAACCCTTTTCTGAAATTTCAAATTAAAAACATTTCTGAAACTACATGGAATTCTGGTTTTAAAATATATAACATAATTTCTATCATTGAAAATTATGCCTTCAAAATTTTCCAAATTTGTATTTCCAATGTGAAACCAAATTGAATTACCACAAATATACATGTTTGGCTATCAAATGACTCAAATCTTACATACACAAATGACAACAAAACATGGATACAATACACTGTCAAACAATTCCAATGCTTGTACTGCATTAACAAATCAATCACAGCCAAGGGTCATAGGATGCCCCTAATGGATGAACCTCCTCAGAAGCGCAGCAAAGGCCTTGTGTCATATGATGGTGGGGATTCAGATGATGATGAGGATATCATTCGATCTCCACAAGCCCACACACACTTCCAACCTAATAGTTCACAGCTTCCAGTAATCTTCCAGAGGTCAGCACAGTCTCCATCAGTTCGGCACAACTCACTAGAGAAACTGGAATATGCTTTCCCACCTTCTTCAGGTCCTGCTCTTGGTCAGCCTCCACAGCAAAGAAGTATTGGCTCTCAAGGAAATCAAGTTATTACCACAGAAGAAAGGATTTCCATATCAGCAGAACAACCTCAGAGAATTCCCATTTCAGTCACTCAAGGGGTTGCAATTTCCCCCCCACGGGGTGACCGCATCGCAGTTGCTCATGGCATACCTTTGTCTACAGCACAAAAAACATCACTATCAGCCCAGCAATCACTTTTAGGAGAACGACCTCACCAGCAACCATTTTGGATGTCTCCTCATTAGCTCATGATTTGGAAGGGCTTTGACTGAATTTCTTGAAGCCATCGCTTAAGTTACTTGCGCTTAAGGTAGGTCATATACATGTACCCTGTGGGAATTAATTGTGACAATCCAATAATTCAAAACATATACATTTCTTCTAGCTGTTTTTAATCAGATGTCATTATGATCATTGTGCTTATACTGTTCAATTATTTGTTGGCTAATAAATCTTTGCTTTAAGAATTCAGGATATAGAAGTAAAAAATACCAGAAGTGCTGAATAAAGCTAAGTTAATTTAAAAATAATCACATACATGTACATAAATCAATTTTAAGAGTGCATTAAAAAATATTACTACGATACAGGTATTGTCATCCAAAGATCGAGGGTTCGAGTCCTGCTTCAGTTTTTCTTTAATATTATTGTGTGTGTATTATTGTTATATATCTTTCTGGTAATAAGACCAAGGATTGCTAGACGTTGAAGGAAACCCCAGAGACTCTAAAGAGTTGAAACATCAAATAATTGTTTAGTGTTAGGCCAAGATGTCTGGGAGAATTTAATCATAGTGCATGACTACGCGGCATATCGCATTTAAGTTGGGTGTCACGTGATATATCGTGAAACACAGCAAAGGCACTCGCATCGGTATTTCGCATCGGTATTTCGCACACAGAGCAGTTAGTCATGCAGCGCTCACTGTACAATGCATGGTTCAACCAAAGCTGTCACACACGTCTTGACCTAAGACAAATCATTTTCCTAAATCTCCGCTGAGGATTTTACAATTCAATAGCACATATGAGTTCTTGTTAAAGCCAGTTAGTCTGTGGGCTGGATGGGTCTACCGTGCACCCCCCCCCCACCCCCCGATGACCCACCGCCACCTATATTTTGTTTGTTCCTTTGGATGTCCTAAACACGAAAAAAGATGTTAACATTGAAAATTTTCTGTTCTGGCCCACTATTTGTTTGCCCTTATGAGCTTACGCTGATAATTCTTAGCACTAGGGGTGGAAGAAGATCCAACATCTCACCATTACTCCATCATGCCTTCACGTAACTTGGTATAATTAATGTTCAGTCATGTGTCGTCATGATGACATCATCGGTTCTCATGAAAACGACTGCTAAGGGGCGCTATAATTGCACGTATATTATTTTAATTATTGGGATTTTCAGATATCTCGTTTTTATAGTTGCCACTAAGAACAAAAAAATAATTAATTTACGCCTTAAATGGGTTTGTCTATGTCTAATGTAACCACAAAAATGTATTAACTTTTTTCTATCTCTGGGGGAACTTTTGTTTTAACCCCCATGGTATTAAGCTTAGTAACTGTTGGACGTCCGTATCACTACATATTGAATAAACCTTTATTTCTTGAACATGCTTTGACCTACATTAATCAAACTTGGCACATTAAATGTTCTTTCACATATCGTCAAGATGTCATTGGTTGCCATGGAAACTACCTCTAGAGGGCGCTGTACTTGGATTTGTCAACTGTAATGTAAAGAAAAACGAAAGATTGTTTAAGCCCCTATCATGTCAAATTCAGCCAGGAATACTTAGCATATGGGTTGGGAGGGGATTACACAAACCTCCATTACTCCGGCATGCTTTGACTTACATTAATAAAACTTGACACATTAAATGTTAATTTATGTTGTCATGATGACGTCATTGGTTGCAATGGAAACTACCTCTAGAGGGCGCTATATTTGGATGAAGATTATGCGTAAATGAATAAATGGTTAAAAGTATTTCTTATTTTTAGCCATTGTAGTACACTATAGGGATAATTATAGTGTACTACAATAGTGAAAAATAAATATTTAACCATTTATTCATTTGCGCTTAACATTTTTCAAAATACAGCGTCCTCTAGAGGTAGTTTCTATGGCAACCAATGACGTCATCCTGACGACATACATAATAACATTTAATGTGTCAAGATCTTTCACCCTAGTGCTAAGAATTATCAGCGTAAGCTCATTATAATAAGGGCAAACAAATAGTGGGCCAGAAGAGATAGTGTAACCCAAATTTTTTAATGTTAACATCTTTTTTTCGTGTTCAGAACATCCAAAGGAACAAAAAATATCGGTGGCGGTGGGTTTTAGGGGGGGGGGTCACGGTAGACACCTCCAGCCCACAGACTAAGTGTACAAATTTGGTATTCATATGTAAACGTATTCATACTAAAATAATAACCAACAATGCTTTTTTGAGATAAATAGTGTATATGGCTTTAAGTATGTATGGCTTTTTATTTTGTTTTCATTTCATCAGTTGTTTTGTGTGTTTTTTTATGAACGAATGTTTTAATTATTGACCTTATTACAAATTAAAAAAGAAAGAAAAGAAAATAAATATATACAAGAGAGAAGCCATTTAAAAAACTAAATAAATTCAGTTCTTTTAAAGTAGACATTTATGATAAACATGTAGATAGATTTATGACATTTATAACTTGATCCAGGTGTGCAGAATGTTATTGTTGTTAAAAGGCTGTTTCTAATGCTAATTAAAGATTCACATGTACAGATCCGCACTTGGAAAAGACTTTGCACAATTGATTATTTCGCCAAATTCCCCTTTTCAATGCTTAAATGTATTTACAGCCTCAAGTAATGCTAGCTTATGAACAAATCTGTGGACAACCGAATTAGGCTGAAAATTCATGTGTCCCGGCGGTGTGCGTTATTCATAAACCACCAGAAATATGAAGAATGTAAGCCTGTAACATACATAGGGATTACCATAGTAGGTGAAAACGACCCCTTAAGCGCTAATAAGTCATAAACAGCGATTAACATGTCAATTCGAATGAAGTCTGTTTTCACCTAATGAATCGTATCTTTGTCGTTTTGAGTTTGGGCCAAACAGAACTGAAAATAACTGAAAGCGATTGAAAGTGAAATTTTCAGTCAACATGATTTTGAGCCTTCCTCATTCATTGCCGGTGACTTCTAATGCCGGGGATTGTTGCACAAATTTTGTTTTAATTTTGTAGATGTCAGTCTCAATTATGCGCTGTACATGTTGATTTTGCGTTTGGGTTGGGGCTGGACTATGACATCCCTCCCCCCCTCTTGGAAATCGGCCATTATTTTTTTGTTCTCATCAATTGTTTCATTCAATTATTTATTTGTATTTGTTTAAATTTGTTTATTTCAGTTTTGTAAAAAGTCTACATGTATTGGCATATTCCATAGTTATCACGTTAAATATTTGTACCCTACTGCTTGGTTTCCCATGGTTTTGCACGTGAGAACTTCAAAAATCATATCCGTTTTGGTCTCAAACAATCGGGTATGCTGCCTCAAGAACCCTGAAGTCACGTGACTTCTTAATAATGGAAGCATTAGGGATTTTTGCTGAAATAAGCTGTAAGTTGGTACAATGACCCTTGAAAGGCAAGTGATGGGTGATTTTATGCAAAGAATCACTGCTGAAGAAAATATAAGCATTTTGAAAATCATTGGGGTCATAATAGCATAGTGTAACGTGTTATTTAAGGTACCAGTTCGGCTTGATTTTTATGCAAATTGAATTGCTATGGAAATCATAACATCCATGGTAAAAATTTGGGGTCAAATTTTGCATATACAAATTTACATATAGGCCTACATGTACATTGTATTTTGACCAATACGCTTGAAGTCTTTGGACATCCTACTGCCGACATGCCGGTTTTATTTTATGCAAAGCACAGTACTGACGAATGAGTTTGAGGGCTTTGGAAACAATTGGGGTCATAATGTTGGTCACAATTTGGGGTCAAATGTCAAACAAAGCCAATTTTGACCAATACACATAGTATGACCTGTCTTAGGGTAACTGCTGTAGACATACGTGTAATTGGCTTGAAAGGCCTGTGTTTCTATTTCAAAGTATTTTGGAGAGTGAATGTTAGACCAACAAAGTCTCCGGTTTCTGGTCTACGCGCGCGTCGCCTCAGATCCGTGCGTCGGCATTATTTATTTATTTTTTGGCTATGAAAAGATGTCCAGTTGCAGCCAAAATTACTGGATCGATTGGAATTCTGCCGTACTGTGCTTTAAATAGGGGTATGAACGTTTGCCCGATTTGGATAATGATGTTTTAAATTGTTTAATATTTAGGTTCAACTTCTGGTTCAATAAAATTATCATCGATGATGTCAATATCATATTGTGCAAGGGTTTATCATCTTTTATAATAACAATATCAATTTCATATTCAAAAGACATACATTTTGCGTTAGAATGTGTTTTAATTTGAACTTCCTGTTTGGACAGAAAGTAAAGGTCAGATCAGGTGATTTGAAAGATCATATATGACCTCATGGTTATGAAAAAATAACATTCGTACCTGCTTTGGTTCAATTTCTGAGATTGGAAAATAATCCCTTTTTTAAAACTGCTGCTGGGGGCGCTCTAAACTTTGGGTTCGATATTCTTTCCCTGATAAGGCTGAGGCGGAAAGAATGTCATCCAACCGCCACTTTTTAAGGCTTTTTAGGTGTTTGGGTTGGTGCCCAAACACCTTGATATTGTTAGTTTTTTTTTTGTTCTTCTCAATAAGACTTATCCAGAGACAAAAACATAGTTGCAGAGTTCACAGAACCTTAAAACTTCACAAATAGTTAGACCTTAACGTGTAGTTGTACACTAAGTTGTGACGTCATAGTGAGATCATCAGATATCGAATTACACTAAATCAAAGTTTAATATTTTCAAAAATTCATATCATGAACCACAGAAGATATTTTCACAATCTTTGCATCATCTTAAAGACCTTGAACTATGTCACATTTCGTACACAGACACAGCGGCGCGGCACAGGGGGGGCATTGCTTTTCAGTGGGGGGCCCAGGGGCTATGGGTTTTTTCCCTTTTCTTTTTCTTTTCTGTTTTTTGGGGCACTATGAGGATTTTTCGTGGGGGGGGGGCACTGGAAATGTGTGGGGGGCACGTGCCCCCAGGGCCCCCGTGGCTACGCCGCTGCACAGACATGACCCCAATTTGACCTCTCCTTCCAGTCGAAAACGAAAGTTTAAGTGAACAACTATTCAGTACCAGAAGTACCATATTTCGTTATGCACAACCTACAACCTACGTGTGTGAAACGGCCTTGAAGTTCTGTCACACACAGAGAGGTGTTTACATTAACTGTACATTGCAGTATCTAATTAGAATATAATACATTACCTTTCGTCGTAGCAGTTTGTACACAGTTTTGGAATTGTTAACGCTTGTTCTAAATCTAAGAGTGAATTCTAACAGATCGTTTTTGGCGTTCATGACCTCAATTATCTCATCGTGATGATGATGATGATGTGCGTTATTCCAGCAGTACCATAGGTTGCTATTGGAGGGTACTTTCGTAAGAGCACCAGGTAAGGTTAGCTCTTCGGTTTCGGCTTCGTCTTCTTCGGCTTGAATCTACGTTTGGGTAAGTCGTGGTACACCATTCCCTTGATCATGACATCTCAGGTGTGTTCTTAGTTTCATAACGTTTCATAACGTGAAATATGATGTTTTGCATCTTTTCGCGATTGATGCAGTCAAATTAACTTCCAACAATGATTGTTTAATAACCAATGTGGCAGAAAAAGCGTCTAGAACAACAAAATGGTTAGTAACTTTTTCCAAAATTGTTGGGTATTTATTTTTAAATATTGGTTTTGGTTAGCCGGTTAGCAAATTTCTAAATGGTTAGTGCAGTTTTTTTATTTTAATTTATGCAATAACCAAAATGATATGTTTCATTATAGTTTTAGTCTTTGATGTATATCTAAAACAGCAAAATTAAATAAATAAATAAAAAGATTAAGGCCTAAACATTTAAGTATTATTGTGGTGTATGTAAAAGTAAGTTTTTTTCCTTCATTCATAAAGTGACTGGTGACTTTTCCAAAAATGTTTCATGACATCATCACAGATCACAACGCCCCATCTCAGAAATCGAACCAAACTATTAATGTTATTTTGTCATGATCATGAAGAAGAAGAATTGTGTCATTATGGACAGTTATCGATATTTTAGTGTTGATGTTTCTAGATAATTAATGCTAGCTCATAGTGTACAATCCTTCTTGACCTATTTTTACCCCAGTCAAAGTTTATTATTGTTATAATTTTAGACTTTCTATTCACAGCTGTGAGACCGCGTGGTAGGCCTACTGATGATGGCTGTGTGGGCAATGAGCCCATTAAGTGTTTGAGGATCACGTGCCTCTTTCTGCGCATCGTGATTGGATAGATTTCCATCGTTTTTATTGGCTATTTGATTGCTCATGAATATACACTCTAGCTTTGCCGAGATGTAGAACAAAGAGCTACATTGTGTATTCCAACAGCTTTTTCCCATGTACTGCATCTCTTTGGAACTCCTTGCCTGGCGCATGTTTCCCTCCATCCTACAATCTGGATGGGTTTAAGAGGAATATCAATTCCTTCTTTCAGTCTCCCTGAGTTATTTTCATCTTCTATGTTTTCTTCTTGTAGCCCCTTACCAAAAAAATATGTGCACCATGTTACATTTCATTGTTGTACCTTGTCTGAACTAACGTAGGCGCTCTGTAAACTATGAAAATGGACTGTATAATAATCTGTACATGTATTTGTACGGAGTTCAAAGTAACCTTAAAACTTAACAAATAGTTAGACCTTAACATATAGTTCCAGGTAATGTTGTGACGTCATGGTGAGGTCATCTAATGAGATTACGTAACTAATTATAATAAAACAATATATTTTATATCTTGTGAACCACAATAGATAATTTCTTAATTCCTTCATAATCATACAGGACATGGAGGACTCGACATTTGATACAGAGACATGACCTTATTTACTCTTACTTCCGGTCCAAACTGGGAGTTCAAGTTTTAAGAAAGTGGAAAGTTTTTTTTTTTAAAGTCACCTTTTGATATCTTGAGAAAACATTAGACAGCATTTTACCAAATTTGTCACAATTGACACCCATATTATGAGGAAAATTTTTGCGAAGTACGAATAACGTCACATGATTGAACCGGAACTTACGGTTAAAATAAATTAAAATTATATGGGATGACTGATCTGGAAGTTAATGTATTCAGTATGACACAATATGTGGTATTTTAATTATATATTATGAAAACTCATATCTCCTGAAGTAACTCTTTTCTTTTAACAACTTTAGGTGATGACGTCATCACGTACATATGAGGCACACTCAAACACCCTGAGTTTGTTTTTAACAAACTCTATACCTCTAGTTAAAGAATGTTTTTGTAACCACTTACCAGTTACCAGCTAAAAATTATTCTATCGATTTTTGGGGTTACAGAAAGTGAAACCTATCTTTAAAATTTACTTTTATGACGGTTTTCGGACTTTATTTCCCTTCTAAAAAAAATCCTCCCCTTCAGAAAATAGAAGAATCCTAACTTATTATATCCTCAATTTACCCTAAATGATGCACCTAAGTATATATCATAAACTGGACAGTAACTTACAAATGAAATTAGCAGTTTGGTGTTTCAGTTTGTTTCAGTGAAGGATTGTCTTGTAAAATGCTGAATTTCAATGCGTGGACGTCTTGAGCGCCGTTTTTTGAGACGCACAGAATTGTGGTCATCAAAAAATTTATGTTGGTATAATGACTCATCCCCAAACTGTTAAAGTTGATAGGGCACAGAATATGTAGCCAAGAAGAAAAACAGTTGAATCATGTTTCATCTTATTCCAGATGGTTGTAAAATGGTATAATTTGGAGAAGCTCTCAAAACTTTTAATCAATATTCTTGAAATAATAATAATAATAATAATGTGTGGACTTATGAGCGCACGTATCCACCAACTGAGTGGTGCTCAAGGCGCATATTATTACCCCTGCTCATAAGGCTCATAAATCATTCCTGAAACTATCTCAGCTCCCTGGGGAGTATACAGCTCAATTGCTGCCATTACAGCGCATATAGGGCTAATCAACCAACTCTGCCCTCACAGGTACCCATTTAACCCCTGGGTGGAGAGAAGCAATTATGGTTAAGTGTCTTGCTCAATGGATTCGAACCCACATTCTGCTGCTAACACAAGAACTTGAGTCCGGTAAGCTAGACCGCTCGGCCACGACACTCCACCAATGAAAGACCAATAAAATGGAAGATGGTTAAAGGTTTTGCGCAAACTACTTTAAAACTTTGAAATGTGTAAAAATGCTGTTAACATTTTGACAAATAAGAGATTTGTTTTCATAACCATGATATTAATGATTCATTTTCTCAATAATTTTCCACAACCGACGAAATAAACACCAACAAATTAAGTAGTCTTCATTCGCTTCTTCTATGGACTGTGTCCATTTTGAGGAACAGTATTTTTTTTTTTTAAACATTGCAAATGCAAAGCATTCATACCTTTTGGTTTCCACTGACAACAGCTTGTTGATGGCACAGAACAATAAAATCACCGCTGTTCGTGAAAAAAAATGTTAAGGTCATGTAAATCCCTTACTATTTGAGTAGATAGAGAGAGAGGGTGCTGGACCACTCCCCAAAACCCCCTCGACCGGTTTTTGGGAAACCGGTTAACATCCCCCGATCTTTTAAAAGATCTGGGGATGTTAACCTAGCCGCCCCATCATCGTCCAAAATATCCCCCAAAAAAAAAGATTTTGAAAAAAATCTCACAAATAAAATTGAAATAAAAAAATAATAAAATCAAGTAGGATGGTAAAGACGATGGTCAATTACAGATTACATAGTGTCGCGCAACTCAAAGAGTTTGTTGAAAAAAATAATGTAAAGATGGGCGAACCATCTGGAAAGTACGGTAAACTTATTAAGCACGATTACCTCTTGGCAGTTAAAAACATTTAGATAATTTACAGCTTAACATTAGTTCGTGTGAATGGCTTTTAGTAGGTTCGACAAAAAGGTGTTCTAAATCAAGCATCGGTGGCGCATTAAGGCGGGAAAATCTATACCGGTTCCGTGTATAAAATGTAACATGGGCACAAAGACGTCACCGCCATTGTGTACAAGATGCACGTGGCTTTGGAAAAAATAAAAATCAAGCTCGCGCTGAAGCGAGAGCTAAAATAAATTTTAATCTCGTCATGATCGATTTGAAAAATAAAATAGAATTAAAAAGTTGAATTATACGCGGGTGGTCTTTCTAGCGGATCTAAGGCTAGTTTATTATAAATATCGTTGTAAGATTTTTTTATCGAAAAGTTTACTTTAATTTCAAAAGTTTTTCTACAAGGTCTTTTTCTTTGTCGATGATGGCTTTGACATCTGTTGGAGCGTTTTTAGGAGTAAATTTTGTTCGAATGTTTTCTTTCATCTCCGAGTACTTTTTTCGTTCCTCAGAGATTAAAACAAATTCTTCTTGGCTTATACAACTGTCTTCAATCGCTTTTGAAACGTGACTGCCGATGGTGTTAAGTTTACCCTCGGCGAGAACTCTAATCTCGTCGTGTTTCTTTGATTTTTTTTTTACCGAGCTTGTATTTCGCGTATTTCATCGCCATCGCCATACCGCCTAACCCGATGGCTACTCCTTCGAGGACGAATCCAACCGGCGCTACTACGACGCTAGCCAGACTGGCAATTCCATCGCTCCAGCCGCGAAACCGCCGCATTCGGCCACTGTTTCTGCGATAGACAAAGTCTTGATGATGTTATTGTATTTTTTATACGATCTCTCGCGCTCATTTCTCTCAATGAAAACTTTCAACTTTTATATCAAACAGATTCCCGTGTCTGTAGCGCCAAAAAAGGCCGCTTGTACAAAGACTTCTTGATATTCGCTCTTGAAGCATATTCCACATTCTAAATGCTGCGGTTTATCGCCAAAATAAAATTCTGTATTAAATTCATCGGTAGTGGAGAATATGCTCTATTAGCTACAAAGTCGCGCTTTGACGTGACTGAATAAAAATCATTTTCACCCTTGATTCTTTTTGCAAAAATTTAACAGTATGTCGGCTCTATCGCGAGGAAAAAACAGGGTTGATTCATCGATCCTTTCCACTCGAGATAAATGGGTAGTCTTCCCATTAAATTTATCAACAGTATCGTATGTTGAATTTCTTTCGCAATACGCCCATGATGTTCAAAAATAGACCTTTTTATAATTTTTGGATGAAATGGGCTTGCTCGTAAGGCTTGGACCGTAAATACTCGCCATTTATATTAACCTTTTATTTTTATTTATTTATTAATTTCGACGGTTATAATCGCTGGCATACCGCTCGAATCTTTCATTTTAAAACTCAATTCGTTTAAATCGTGACTTTGTAACTTTCAACTTTTATTTCGAAACAGATTCCCATGTCTCTACTACCAAAAAAGGTCGCTTGTATAAAGACTTTTACCTTCAATCTTAAAGCATATTCCACATTCTAAATGTATCGGATATATAAAAGAAAATTTTGTATCAAACCATTGGTATCGGAGAATGAATAAGGCAGATTAGCTACAAAGTCGCGCTTTGACGTGACTCAAGAAAAATTATTTTTACCCTTGATTATTTTTGCAAAAATTGAACAGTATGTCGGTTCTCTCTCGAGAAAAAACCTGGGTTGACTCGACACACTATCCCACTATATGTTTATGGGTATTCTTTCCATACAATTTAGCAACGGTATTGTTTGATTAATTTCATTCGGGGCAATATGCCCATGATGTTCAAAAATAGACGTTTTGTATTTTTTGGATGAAATGGGTTCGCTGGCAAGGCTAGGACCGTAAATACTCGCCATTTATATTAACCATTTATTTTTATTTTTATTTATTTATTAATTTCGACGGTTATAATGGCTGGCATACCGTGATTATTAATATCTCTACCGCTCGAATCTTTAATTTTAAAACTCAATTCGTTTAAAGTTCCAGTCGTGAGATCTTTTCGTAATGGATTAGAATATTCTATCTAGATACTTTCACCAAATCTGTTATCTTGTATGGGCAAAACGTTTAAAATACTCGAAGGTTTACCGTTGTAAAAATTTCCGCTAGTAGAAATTTGTTCGCAATGAATGAACATTATTTTAAAAGGCTGCAAATCAATTTTTCCATCATGCACCCCCATGCCTAGTAATTCATCCGAAAACCCGAGTAAATTGGCTAGCCCGGATGAAAATTTGATTTTTCGGTTTTGGTTATTAATTTGGAGCAAAGATTCACCGGATTTTTCATCAATGTCAAATGTAACCCAGGGTGCGTTATGTACGATAATTTCGATAATTTGTATTATATTGTAAAGTCCAGGATCGATAAACTGAAACTGATCGGTTGGCTGACCTCCAGTACCAATTCTACGTCGCAATATTTTTTCTTTGTTGCATACATTATAGTAGCCGACCCAAAAATTTACGGTTTTTAACGATATCCAAAGTTTACCATCACGATTATCGATCGTAATATTATCTAATACGACGGGCTTGTTAAAAAAATTAATTTCGATCGTATGATACATTTTATTATAAACTAAAAGATAAAAAATAATATTAGTTTATAATAAAATGTCGATTCCTTTAGCATTTCAGAGTAATATATCAAAACGGTATCAACAATCTGGAAATTATAAAGCTGGAACAATTTCTTCCAGCGACTTGATTCAAAAGATTTACGTGACAGAAAACGATTTTGTACAAGTAGAACTCGCCGATCCTTTTAGCAAGTACAAGTTGCCTCACATCAATAGCGATGAGATTGTAAGTAGCTGGAATTCGTATCCGCTAAAGTTTTATCAGAATCAAATTAATTTTGTAACGTGGTGTAGTACGACGGGGTGTGGAGTGAGTTATAAACATTTACTCCACTCGAATCCGATGATTAGTAGTTTCTTCAAATTTCACGTCTATTATCATATTAGACGATTGCTCAAAGAAATGAGCTGTCCCGCGTCTTTTCAAAAATTTTGGAGCGCGTTTGAAAACAATATAGACATTGGCGCGTATAATAAAATATGTAGAGACTTTCACGTCTCGCCGGTATCTAATTGGAAACAACAAGACAAAAACTCGAGAGGATTAGGAATAGCCAATTATTACAACAACGGTTACATATTCCGGTACCTGGGAAAGACTACGATAATTCAAGCCTGCATATTCACTCTAGAGATGATGATTATTCAGACTCTACAAAGATGAGCTTTGGAGATCATCCCTCGACGTTTTCAGTCGCCTACATTTCACAATCTCCTCAGACTGAGCGAGCTTGGGTTAAATTTATACTCAAGGAGGGATTGGCTCAGTAGGCCATAATTAATACGTGGGTCATTTTTGTGTTCGTTCGTGCAACACAGAAGGGGATTACTTACTTTTTTCACTATATAAAGAAAATGCTATAGTAATGTCAAATTCACTTATCCCCAGATGTATTTCGTGCACATGGTCGAGAAAATGACGAAAAAATTTCCGTAATTCATTGAAAAATCATGATAATACCCAATCCAAAATCTGTCCCAACTTCAAATCCAGTACGCACAATCTGTATATACTAATTTCAAGTTGGGTCGTTATTCTGAGTTGGGCCACATTCCACATGTTGTCAACAAACAAGATGGCGGCACTCCCAACGTGTGACGACGTGGGGAGTAAAAGTCAACGTTTTTCAGACTTTTTGTGTGTGATGCACATAGTACCATCAACAAAGAGTAGGTTCATTGAATTTAGCAAGGATTCGTGGAGTAAATTTGTAAGTTTTGGAACCAAATGGACAAAATTTGACTGCAGAGAAGGAGAAATTGCACGGAGTTCTGCTATCAATTTTCAAGATGAGCAAGAATGTTTGAATGCACAACCCTAGTAGTGTCAAAGTGAAAATTGAAGTATTAAGGATTCACCTGAAAATGGGCTAGAATGAAAGAGGTAGTTTTCTAATGTTGTTTGGTGAAGAAATGACCAAAATCGGTCAAGGGGTTCAAAAGTAATTTCTCGTTAAAGGCGTTTTTGCTCGTGAAACGCAAGGTCAAGGTTATCGCGTAGCAACCAAACGTAATGAAATTGACATTTTATCGCGTCGTAATAAATTTATTAAAGTGAAGAAACAAGTGAAATCAACTAGAATTGGTTAACAACAATGATTTCTCTGGGTTAAAGTAATAAAACAGGCTCTGGAGCTCAAGAAAGTAAAAGAAAACGCGCACCGAAAATGGCGTAAAGACGCGACGACATTAATGAATTCCCAGGGGGACGCAAAAGTGGCGGGTAGGAAAATTGAATGATCGGCCATTTTTAAACAACTATAAAAACAAAACTAAACGTCGCATGGCCTTCATTTTTTCAGTATTATATAAGAAACCAACTGTATTTTCAGTGTAATGTATCCTGATATCTCTTGTAATTACATTTAATTTATTACGGATTTTTGAAAACCACTAATTAACACTTTTTCAGTTTACGGAGTCTTCAAAAAAGTAGCGAAAATTGAATGATCGGCCATTTTTAAACAATTACAATTAAAAAAAACTAAATGTCGTATGGCCTTCATTTTTTCAGTATTATATAAGAAACCAAATGTATTTTCAGTTAAATGTATCCTGATATCTCTTGTAATTACATTAAATTTATTACGGATTTTTGAAAACCACTAATTAACACTTGATCACTTTACAAAGTCTTCACTGGAAAAAAATACCAAGCAAAAACAAAGTCCAAAATCATGCCGG